>CM053582.1:29601905-29622415 GCA_028627135.1 Pseudochirops cupreus | reverse complement strand
GCTACTGCCTCTGACGCCGCTTCCAGTCAGCACCGCACGGAGACTAGCTTGGTTCCGGGCGTTCTCTTGCTCCACCCCTTCCTGCTACATCAGCAAGCTCAAGGGGCGTGGAAGATCTTCAAATCCCAGTATCGTTACACCCTCCTCTGACACTTGTCACCACTCTAGCCTCAAATCTCTCCCCACTCCAATCCATACTCCATTCAATTGTCAAAGTAATCTTCCTAAAATACAGGTGTGACTATCATCACTCCCTTCCATTCAGTCAACTCCAGTGGTTCCCTCTTACCTCTAAGATAAAATATAAAAACATCTATTTAGCATTCAAAACCCTTCATAACCTGCCCCTTTCCTACTTATCCAATCTCCTTACACCTTACTCCCCTCCATGCCCTTTGTGTGACATAGGCAACCTCGCTATTCTTCTCACAGATACTCTATTCCTGACTCTGAGCAGCTTCAGTTGCTATACCTCTCTCCTGGAATGTTCTCCCCCCTTGTCTCTGCCTTCTTCAAGTCTTAGCTAAGTCCCACCTCCTACAAAAACTTTTCTCAATTCTTCTTAACCCTAATGTCTTCCCTTTGTTAACTATTTGTAATCATTGTATATATTGTTTTCTTGGATTTTCTTATTTTGCTCTGGTCTTCTTTCTCTACCATTCCAGTAGGACATACCTTCTCTTCCCTCCACTCCCTTTTCAGCTTCATTTTATTGCTCATTAGAATATAAATTCCTTGAAGTCAAGGATTGTTCTTCTTTTTTATTGAAATTTTATGCCCAGCATTTAACATACCATCACTTAATAAGTTTTTTTAAAAATCCTTGCTAACTTGACCAGTATCAAACAAACTACATTCTAGGATAGTAAAAGAACCAGAGGATCTAACTAAATAGGTTATTGGTATCTGAAACACTAAAGAGAATGGGAAATCCTTCCCCAGAACTAAAATGGGCAAATGTCCTGATTTTGAAATTCTTCTTAGAAGAATGAGATATCAAGACAAATAATGAAAAATGTAGATATTTAAGGGAGATAATATTTACATTATAAAGCATCAAACATCAAAACCATTTGATATTACTTGAAAAACAGAAAATAAGATCAATTGAATGGAAGAGAGAGAGTCACAAGTAACAGAACTCAACAATTCAATGATCCATGAAACTGAGAACATAAATTACTTAGGAAAGAACTACATATTTGATAAAAACTCCTTGGAAAGCTAGGCATCAGTGTGGCAGAAATAAAGATTAGACCAACATCTTACACAATATTTAGTGTTAAATTCAAAGTAAATAGAAAACTTGAATATTAAAAACTATACAATGGGACAAAATGGCAAGAAGCAGGCCTCTCAAGCTATGGGTAGGAGATGAATTCTTAACCAAAGAATACCGACAAATTCAAAGCATAAAAATATAATTTTGATTACATGAAAACAAAAAGCATTTTCACAAAATCTGTCTAAGATACGAAGTATTCAACTGGAAAAATTTTGTATCAAATTTTTCAGATAAGATAGAATGATAAAGCATTTATGCTGTACCACATATTGTGCTAAAAGCTAGAGCTACAAATATAAGAAAACAATACAATCTCTACTCTGGAGGTGCTTATATTCTAACGGGGAAGACAAAACATAGGATAGAGCTAGAAAACAGGGTGGGGGGAAGTTACCTTCATGGGGCAGGGATTGGAGGGGGGGGATGGTAAGTGAGCAAGGCAACTAGTGGGAAAATTAATCCCTCCAGAGTGGGTTGAGATGGGTGTGAAGTAAGTAGTATGGTTAGAGCCTTTCACAAAACAGGGATCTCAACCAGGGATTCACCAATCCAGAGAGCAGAACTCAGAGTAAAGTCACCCTGAGGTGAACAAAGTAACTGAAGAGGAAGTCCAAGACAGTGAGTTGCACTAAGAGTGAAGAGTTTGGTATCCAAGATACTTAGACAACTAAGAAATATATAAGACCAAAAACCATTTTTTTTTTTTGCTTTTTGGAGGGGAGGGCAATTGGGGTTAAGTGACTTGCCCAAGGTCACACCACAGCTAGTAAGTGTTAAGTGTCTGAGGCTGGATTTGAACTCAGGTCCTTTTGACTCCAGGGCTGGTGCTCTATTCACTGTACCACCTAGCTGGCCCCCAAAACCATTTCTTAATAGATAAGGGACCAAAGAATACGAACAAATAGTCATCATCAGATAATTAATAATTAACAACTATGTGAAACAATGCTCTAAATAAAAAATAAGAGAAATCCAAATCAAAACAACCCTAAGGTTTTCCCTCATACCCAGCCTATTGGCAAAATGACAAAAAGATGAGGAACGGTCAATGTGGGAATGGCTATGGAAAGATAGTCACAGAAATGCATTGTTGATGGAACTGTGAATTAGTATAGTCATTCTGCAAAGCAATTTGGCACTATGCAAATAAAATAGTTGAAATAAACAGACTCTTTGACCCAGAGATTTCTATTGCTAGGCAAAAACTTCAGAAGGATCAGTGACAAAAGAGGTTTCGTATATAACAAAACATCCATAGCAGCATTTTTTTTGAGACAGCAAAGAATTAGAAACAAAAGAGATGCTCATCAATGAAGGAATGATGAAACAAACTGCACTACATGAAAAGAATGGAATATCATTGTGCTGTGTGAAACAAAGAATATAATGAATACAGAGAAGTATGGAAAGAACTTCTTGAAATGATGCAGAGTGAAATAAGCAGAGGCAGGAAAATCATACACACAAGGACTACAGCAATGTAGATGGAAAGAACAACAAAACGATCAAATCTAAATACTACAAAATTACAAATTACAGTCCTGCCCCCAAAGAAGATACACCAGGAGACACCTTCCCTTTTGCATGAAGGGGCTTGGGGAGAAGTGGTCCCTCGTGGATATGCAACATAGCATACGAGGTCACATTTTAGTAATGTGTTGATCAGTTTTGCTGAATTTTGTTCTCTTCTTTCTCTTTATCTTTTTTAAATTCTCTGTTAAAAAATATGGTTCTCTGGGAGGGGTAAGGAGGAGTAACACAAAAAAATCTAGGCAACATAAAAACAAAAAATATCAATACACATATTTTTAAATTATTGAAATCTTTCATTTTTACATCACCCAAATTTCCCAATATATTCCTCCATCCCCTCTGCCTACAAGAGTGCATCCCTTATTTAAAAAAATAAGAAAAAAAGAGAAGAAAAAGTTCAGTATAACTAAAACAAGGGGGAAAGTCTGACATTAGTTTTCCATGCCCACAGTCCCTGTGCAAAGAAGGGGGAAGAGGCCAAGCTTGGTCATGATAATTTCACACCATTTAGTGTCAGTTGTTCTATTGCTCTTTTCCATGATACTGCTATAGTCACTGTGTATATTTCTTTCCTGATTCCGCTTACTTCTCTTTGCTTCAGTTCATATGCTTCTCTCTATTCATCATGCTCATCATTTCATGTAGCAGGGTAATATCACATTACATTCATTAGTCAGTCAATAAACCTTTATCAAGCACTTACTATGTGTTAAGCACTGTGCAAAGCACTGAGCAAAAAAGGCAAAAGACAGTCTCTGTTCTTACAGAGCTCACAGTCATATATGGGAAGACAACACACAAAAGGAAGATGGGAGGTGGGGCAGGGCCTAAAGGGAGAAGAAGGAGGAGGGGAAAGGAGAGGAAAGTATCCTGCATAGCAATGAAGTCCAGAAGAGTGCAACTGGGTGGGAAATGAAGAGATAGACTGTGTGCTACATCAGACATTCCCCAGTCAATGGACATCTACTACTTTATTTACAATTCCTAGATACTACAAAATTCTGCTACAAATATTATAGAGTATATGGGGTCTTTCTTTTTACCATTGGATTCCTTGAGGTGTAAGCAGTGAGATCTCTGGATCAAAGGGTATGGATATTTAAGTCACTTTCTTAGCATAATTGCAAATTATTTTTAAGAATGCTTGAACTAATTCACAGCTCAATCCATAGCATATTAGGATATCTGTCTTTCCACAGCAATCTTTGCCAGTCTGCTAAGAGTGAGGTGAAAGTTTAGAGTTGTTTTCATTTGCAAGTCTCTTCTTATTAGTAATTTAGAGCAAAGGTGTTAAACACAACATTCAGCCTAGAGTTGGTCTGCAGTAATACTCTTTTGTATAGCCCAACCAGACTAAAATGTAATTGGGAAATATTTAACTAAATGAAAATATGCAACTATGTGATTTTCTATGTCAACATGCAGCCAAGGATCCTTATGTAAGGTTTAGTAGCCCCTTTTCTATTTGAGTTTCCCACTAAAGATTTAAAGCAATATTTCATAATTATTAGCAGTTTGTAGTTTCTCTCAGAATTGTTCATATCCCTGGAACACTTATTCATTATCCTTATATAGTCACGCCAACTCCATATATACTTATCTTAGTGAGGATACTTAGTGGAAAAGATTTTTTCCCCAATTGACACTACCTCTTCTTATTTTAACTTCATTGCTTTTGTTCATTAAAAAAGTTTTCCATTTAATGTAACCGATTTTTTTAAATTAAAAAGATATAATTATGTGACATTATTTATATTATTGTTACTGATGTGGGGGACATCTCTCGGTCAATCAAGGAATATTTATTAAGCAACTATTATGTACCAGGCACTGTGCTAGGTACTAGGGATACAAGTCCAAAGAAGATAAATATATAAATGTTTACAATGTAAATACAAAATTAATAAATACATATAAATAAAAGGTAGTTAAATCCAAGGTAGTTTGGAAGGGCACTAGCAGTTGGCAGATCCAGAAAACATTCGTGTACAAGAAAATGTCTAAGCTGCATCATAATGGAAGACAGGGACTCTCTGAGGCAAAGAAGGAAGAAGGCAGTACATTCCAGGCACGGAAAATGGCCAATGAAAAGTCACAGAGAATGCAGATTTATTTTCATGAATGAGGGATAAAAAGAACATGCAAATTTGACTTGAATGCAAATAAAGGAGGATGAGTAATATCCTAAGAGGTGGGAAAATAGGTTGGGGCAAAGTTTCAAAGGGCTTTAAAAGCTAACCAGAGGCATTTTATTTTTTTATCATAAGGGCAACAAGAAGCCGTTAGAGATCATTGAATAGGGAAGTTACATGGTCAGATTTGTGTGTAAAGAAAAACTGGTGAACCATGACTGAAAGTCAGGGGCAAGACTGAGCTAGATATATAAATCTGAGAGTCATCTACACAGAAAATCTTGTTCAACATTTAAGCTGCTGAAGTTGAGATCTATCAACAGAGACAGTACGGAGGGAGAAATGCAGAGTCTGTCTAGGACAGAACCCTGAGGAATACCCACAGCTAAAAGGCATGTTGTGAATGATGACCCAGCAAAACAAACTGAAAAGGAATAGCCAGATAAGTAGGTTATGTATGTGGTGAACCAGAGAGATCCCAAAAAACTCAGAGGAGAGATTAGTCTACAATATGAAAGGTAGCAGACATGTCAAGAGAGATTGGTAACTCAGGTTTCTATGAACAGTTAGACCACCAACTTGTCAGAGCAGAGATGCAAACAAAGGCAAAAAACAGTCCCTGTCCTTCAGAAATTCATAGTCTAATGGAGAGACAACATGCAAACCACACAAACAAATGCTTTAAAAAGGACAAATAGGAAATAATCAACAGAGGAAAGACAACAACATTTAAGAGGGAAAGTGAAAAATTTCCTACAGAGCAGCGGTTCTCAACCCATGGGTCGTGACCCCTTTGGGGTTGAACACCCTTTCACAGGGATCACAGGGGCCACCTAAGACCATCAGAAAACACATATTTAAGATGGTGTTAGGAACTGAGACACCTCTCCTCTATCTGTCTCCAGGAGGGTCCGCCCACATGCAGATACACCCACATACAAGTATTAAAGGGTTGTGGCATTAGAAAGGTTGAGAACCCCTGCTATTAGAAGGTAGGATTTCACCTGGGACTTGAAGCTAGTCAGGAAAGTCAGGAGACAGATATGAAGATAATAAGAGCACCTACCTCCTAGGGTTGTTGTGAGAATCAAATGAAATAATATTTATATAGTGTTTTGTAAATCTAAAAGCACTATGAAAATGCTGGCTATTATAACAGAACAGTTACATGATGCAGTAAATAGAGTGATGGGTCTGAAGTCAGGAAGACTCCAGTTCAAATCCAGCCTCGTACACTTACTAGCTGTGTGATCCTGGGCAAGTCACTTAACCTCTGTTTGCCTCAGTTTCTTCAACTGTAAAAATGAGGATAATAACAGCACCTACCTCCCAGTGTTGCTTTGAAGATTAAACTGTTCTTAATCCTTTATTTCAAAGAGGACCAATGACGTCATGGGGTGATATCTTGATTTGACTGTGAATTGGATTTAAGTGAGGCAGAGTTGCACAAAGTTGTCAGCCTCACTATCCTCTCCCAGAGTCGTTGAAGTTCAGTGGCAAGACAAAAGTAAGAAAGACTTCTCCTCTTCCCACAGGAGGCTGGAGACCAGGCAGGAGACTTGTGAAGATGAGGTGGAAACACACACAGGGAACAATGTTATGATACCAATCTCTCCCCCTCCAATTCCCACCAATCTGGAGTCAATTCAGGAAACTCATGGGAATAGACACATGGAGCATGATGGTATGGTGACCTCCTCTTCTCTTCCTTCTGAAGGTGGGTGATGCCATAAGAAATGACAGAATTGAAGATGGCAGAAAATTCAGAGTAGTATGACCTCACATAGAAAAAAAGTGAGACGATCCAGGACTACAATTCATACAGGGACAGCAAAGTTATAACCAACAGTAGCCAACTAAACTTCCAGAAGACCTAAAATGAAGCAATTTACCCACCTCCTAATAGAGAAGTAATAGATAGAAAATTAAGAGAGAAACATTTTTGAAAATAACCATTGTATGGATTCATATTAAATAATTATGTTTATTTGGTACAGAGATTTATTTTCTTTCTTTCTCCATTAATTGGAAGGAAGAAGGGTTTGAAGGAGTAGGCAATAGTGATGCCAAAAAAAGAAGAGAGTGGGAACAAGCATTTTTAAATGTACAGAATAGAACATAAAAAGTTGCCCAAAGCAGAACACTGGAATAATGATCAAACATAAAAAAGATAGAGCTATTATGAGACCAGTGATAGGCAAGACACAAACCCAGAAGAGGAGAATAACTCTAAAATGTCAAAAAGCAAAATATGAAAAAGACAAGCAAAAATGGCTTGTCCACAAAATTAATTAGAATTCCTAAAAAAAATAGTGCAAGAAGCCAAAAAAGAATTTTAAAATGATTTTAAAACATTTACAAGCTAAGCTTCAAAGAAAAAAAAAGCAGATTGGACACAAGCTGAAAAAGAATTCCTACAAAAACCTAAGAAAGAAGAAAAAATAATTTTAAAAACCAAATTAGAGTAATAGAGGAAAAAATGGAAAAAGAACTGAGAGCTAAGTAAGAAAGTTGTAAATAGATAATTAAGTGCTTGTTAAGGAGGTACAAAACTTTATTGAAGAAAATAACTCCTTAAAGGTTAGAATTGGTCAAAGAGAAACTAATGATTCCATGAGATAACAAAAAATATTTTTTTTAAAAGGCAAAGAAATATAAAATGAATGCAGCTTAGAAGTGCATTGTCTCTTCATTTCTGTCAAGACCCAGCTGAAATGTCCCCAAGCTTTTCCTGATCCCTCTAATGCAATGCTCACTCTCACTAACCACTTTATATTTATTCTGTATGTATGTTTTCTTCCCTGAAAGAAAGTAAGCTTCTTGAGGAAAGGATTTGTTTCATTTTTATCTTTTGAGCCTCAGGACCTAGCACAGTGCTTGGACAATAAGATACTTAATAAATGCTTTCTGATTAAGTAAATGATTTTATAAGGTAAAGGACAGAGTTCTGCTTCCAGGAGCCATGATGGGAGAGAAAGAAGTAAGTCGCTCTCACCCTCCCTAGATGACCATTGAAAGCCCAGAAAATATCACCCCAGGAAAAATCCTGGAATAGCTGAGTGTAGCTGTCTTGTAGCCTAGGAAGCTTGGTGGGTTAATGGAAAAGGCCCCTCTCACTCTGGGGGAAAGGAAACAGTACAGGACAAGAGGCATCCCAGCAAGCCCCACCTCAGCAAACCAGGGGAAGATCCTGATCCCCAGGGTAGTAAAACAGGCAAGCACCAGCACTAGAACACCTCCCCAACACACACACCAAACACCTCCGCACAGGTAGGGGAACCAGTAGACACCAGATCAGAAAACCACCACTTTTGCCAGTGTTCTCAAGCAGCCAAATCTCCCAGTACTTCAGCACAGCTCCATGAAACACAGCTCCAGGCCGGGAGACACCCTCTACCAGTCAAATATTCAAGTGCAAAGCCTGGGTGAGCAGGCAGCCCCCCAGGAGCCACACCCTCCACCCCCATCCCAAGAACTCCAGTGTTGCTGACCCCAGGTCAGCACCAGGTAAGCTGCCAGATCCCTACAGCCTCTAGCTCCTAGAACCTGAGGGCCCAGCACACAAAGCCAGTAACCAGGTCCCAGGCTCCCAACACAACAAGCTTGGGTCAGTGTCCCCTGCTCTCCAGGTGGAGAGTTCAACGTTAAAAGCCAGGAAATAGCAAACACCATGAACAAAAAGCAGAAACAGACAAAGAGACAAAGACTATAGATTGTTATTATGGGGACAGGGAAGATCAAAGCACAAATTCAGAAGAGGACAACATTGTTAATATATCCATATCTGAAACCTCAAAGGGGAATAGTAGTTGGTCTCAAGCCCAAAAAGCCTTCTTGGAAGAGCTCAAGAAAGCTTTTAAAAGGCAAATAAGAGAGGTAGAAGGAAAATTAGGGAAAGAAATGAGAGGCATGCAAGCTTGGAAATAGTTTGGAAAAGGAAGGACAAAAATTAACTGTAGAAAATAAGTTCTTAAAAAATATAATTGGTCAAATGGAAAAAAAGACACTGAAGAAAACAAGTCTTTAAAAAATACAGCTGGCCAAATGGGAAAAAATACACTGAAGAAAACAACTCCTTAAAAAGTAGAATTTCATCTGGAAGAACAAAAAGTCCAGAATATCAAGGCAATTGATGAAAAGAAATGCTAGGGAAGGTGGCCTAGCCGTACCAAATTTTAATCTGTATTATAAAGCAGCAGTCATCAAAACTACTTGGTGCTGGCTGAGGAATAGAATAGTGGATCAGTGAAACAGATTAGGTACACAAAACACAGGAGTCAATGACTATAGTAATTTACTGTTTGATAAACCCAAAGACGCCAGCTTCTGGGATAAGAACTCATGATTTGACAAAAACTTCTGGAAAAACTGGGAAATTGTATGGCAGAAACTGAGCATAGACCAATATCTTATACTGTATACCGAAATAAAATCTAAATGGGTGCTGATCTAGGTATAAAGGCTGATAATGCAAGCAATCTGTGAGAGCAAGGGATAATTTACCTGTCAGATTTATGGAGAAGGGAAGACTGCATGACCAAACAAGAGATAGAGAGCATTACAAAATGCAAAATGGATAATTTTGATTACATAAAATTGAAAAGGTTTTGTACAAATAAAGCCAATGTAACCAAGATTAGAGGGGAAGTAGAAAATTGGGGAAGAATTTTTCCAACCAGTGTCTCTAATAAAGGCCTCATTTCTAAAATATACAGAGAATTGAGTCAAGTCTATAAGAAAACAAGTCATTCCCCAATTGATAAATGGTCAAAGGATAAGAACAGGCAGTTTTCAGAGGCAGAAATTAAAGATATCCATAAACATATGAAAAAATGCTCTAAATCACTATTGATTAGAGAAATGCAAATCAAAACAACTCTAAGGTACCATATCTCACCAGTCAGATTGGCTAAGATGACAAAACAGGAAAATGATAAATGCTGGAGAAGATGTGGAAAAATTGGAACACTAATGCATTGTTGGTGGAGTTGTGAACTGATTCAACCATTCTAGAGTACAATCTGGAACTATGCCCAAAGGGCTATAAAAAGTGATACCCTTTGACCCAGCAAAAACACTTCTAGGACTATATTCCAAAGAGATCATAGAAGTGGGAAAAGGACCCATAGGTACAAAAATATTTATAGCAGCTCTTTTTGTGGTGGCAAAGAATTGGAAATCAAGGGGATCCCCATCAACTGGGGAATGGCTGAACAAGTTGTGGTATATGAATGTAATGGAATACTACCGTGCTATAAGAAATGAGGAGCAAACGGACTTCATAATAACCTGGAGAGACTTATATAAACTGATGCTGAGTTAGGAGAGCAGAACCAGGAGAATTTTGTACATAATTACAGACACATCATATGTATGACGACCAACTTTAACAGACTGGGCTCCTCTCAGCAATGCAAGGTTATAAGACAACTCCAAAGGACTCATGATGGAAAGGGATATCTATATCCAAAAAGTAGAATTGGCCAAATGGAAAATGAGGCACAAAAACTCACTTGAGAGAAGAACTCTTTAAAAAAGTAAAAAGAGCCACATGGAAAAGGAGGTACAAAATCTAATAGAAGAAAACAATTCATTAAAAATTAGAATTGCGCAAGTGGAAGCAAATGACCCTATGAGATATCAAAAATCAGTCAAACAGAAACAAAAGAATGAAAAAAAACCAGAAGACAATGTAAAATACCTCACTGGTAAAACAACTGACCTGGAAAATAGATCCAGGAGATTCAATCTAAAAATTACTGGTCTAACTGAAAACCAAGATGAAAAAAGAGCCTAGACAGCATCTTTCAGGAAATCATCAAGGAAAACTGCCATGAAGTCCTAGAACCATAAGTTAAAATAGTCATCAAAAGAATCCACCAATCACCTCCTGAAAGAGATCCCAAATTGAAAACACCAAGGAATATTGTAGCTAAATTCCAAAATTACCAGGTCACAGAGAAAATACTGCAAGCAGCCAGAAAGAAACAACTTAATTATCATGGAACCATAGTCAGGATTATGTAGGACCTTGCGGCTTTTACATTAAAAGACTGGAGGGTGTAGAATAGAATATTCCATAAGGCAAAGGAGCTTTGATTACAACCAAGGATCAACTACCCAGTGAAACTGAGCATAATCTTTGGGGTAGGAGATGGATGTTCAATGTAATAGGGGATTTCCAAACCTTCCTGATGAAAAGACCAGAGCTCAATAGAAAATTTGATCTTCAAATACAAGACTCAAGAGAGATATAAAAAGGTAAAAAGGAAAGAAAAAAACAACATGTTATTAATAAGGGCAAATTATTTATATCCCTACAAGGGAAGATGACACTTGTAACTCTTGAGAACTATATTGTTATTAAGCCATTTAAAAAGGGTATTAGACAGACAGAGGGTACAAGCTGATGTTGATGTGATGATAAAAAAAATTTAAGTGGTGAAAAGGGATTGTGTTGGGAGATGACAAAAGGAGGAGACAGACAAGGGTAAATTAGACCACATGAAAAGGCACAGTAGAGTTAAAGAAGGGAGGGAGATGAGCATTGTTTGAACCTTACTCTCATCAGATTTGGCTCAAAGAGGTAATAACATAATCAGTTAGGCATAGAAATCTAACTTACTTTATAGGAAGTTGGAGGGGAAAGGGGAAAGAAAAGGGAGGGAGTGGAGAGAAGTGAGGGAAGAAGTAGTAAGGTAAAGAAGAAGAAAAGAGAGGGGGCTGATAGAAGGGAGGGCACACTGTGGGAGGTAGTCAGAAGCAAAACTCTAGTGAGGAGGAAAAGGGAGAAAGGAGAGAGAAAAGCACAAATGGGGGAGAGGGAATAAAATGGAGAAAAAGACCCAGATAGTACACTAAATTGAAAAGTTTTTGCACAAAGCCAATGCAATCAAGATTAGAAGGGAAGCAGAAAGCTGGGAAACAATTTTTACAGCTAGTGTCTCTGATAAAGGCCTCACTTCTTTTTTTTTTGCTCTTTTTTTTTTTGCTTTTCTTTTGGAGGGGGATGGCAGGGCAATTGGGGTTAAGTGACTTGCTCAAAGTCACACAGCTAGTAAGTGTCAAGTGTCTGAGGCCGGATTTGAACTCAGGTCCTCCTGCTTCTAGAGTTGGTGCTCTATTCACTGCACCACCTAGCCACCCCAAAAGCCTCATTTCTAAAATGTATAGAGAACTGAGTCAAATTTATAAGAATACAAGTCATTCCCCAATTGATAAATGGTCAAAGGATATGAACAGGCAATTTTCAGAGAAAGAAATTAAAGCCATCTATAGTCATATAAAAAAAATGCTCTAAATCACTATTGATTAGAGAAATGGAAATCTAAGCAATTCTCAGGTACCACATCACAACTATCACATTGGCTAATATGACAAAACAGGAAAATGATAAATGTAGGAGAAGATGTGAGAAAATTGGAACACTAATGCATTGCTGGTAGTTCTGGAGAGCAATTTTGGAACTATGTCCAAAGGGCTTTAAATTGTGCATATACCACTTCTAGGTCTGTGTCTCAAAGAGATCATAAAAAAAAGGGAAAAGGACCCACATGTACAAAGATATTTATAGCAGCTCTTTTTGTGATAGCAAAGAATTGGAAATTAAGGGGATGTCCATCAATTAGGGAATGGCTGAACAAGCTGTGGTATATGAATATAATGGAATATTATTGTGCTATAAGAAATGATGATCAGGCAGACTTCAGAAAAACCTGGAAAGACTCATATGAACTGATGCTTAGTGAAATGAATAGAACCAGGAGAACATTGTACACAGTAACAACCACACTATGCAATGACTGACCTTGACAGAATCAGCTCTTCTCAAGGATCTAAGACAACTCCAAAAGACTCATGATGCAAAATGCTATCCACATCCAGAGAAAGAATTTGGGAGTCTGAATGCAGATGGAAGCGTACTATTTGCTCTCTTTTTCTTTTGTTGTTTTGTTCCTTCTTTCTTGTAGTTTCTCTCATTAGTTCTAATTCTTCTTTACATCATGACTAATGTGAAAACATGTTCAATATCAATGTATAAGTAGAGCCTATATCAGATTGCATGCTGTCTTGGGGAGGAGGAAGGAGAAGGAGGGAGGGGGAATTTAAAACTCAAAATCTTATGGAAGTGAATGCTGAAAAAAATAAATAAATTATATATGTATTTTAAATAAAGTAATAAAGGAACCGAAATTCAAAGAAGGTAAGTAGTTATTTATCCACAAAGATATGTCAGGTTTGGGGCCTTTTGACTCTAGGGTCCTTGACCTGTCTATTATGCCATCCTGTCTCTTCTATTTCATACAATACAGCCAAGCCACACATAGCTGATACAAAACTCAAACGTAAGAGATTTATTATATGACTTTACACAAATCCCTACCCCATTCTCAGTCTTAGTTTCCTCCTTTGTAAAAAATGGGAGGGGAAGGGAGGTTAGATGATTGCTAATGTCCTTTCTAGTTCTAATATACACTGGCTTTACGATAGAGCATAAAAGTGGTTTTACAATGACTAAAAATAATTGCCATTCACAGTAAAGAAGATTATTTCCCAGCTCAAATCTGTTACAGGCACAGTAAGTAGAATAGAATGCATTATTTGTCTCATACACACTAATGGCAAAGGCAGAAATGTGGTATCCCTAAAGGTAAAGTGTGAAGTGCAATTATTTCAGAATGGTTAAATTACATCTGCTTTTGTTAAAGGCATAATGGCCAGTGGTGAATCCAGCTAATGGATGTATGGATCATTCATTGTATAGGTCTGGTATGTCTGCAAAAAAAATTATTATCAAACTACTTGCAAAGTCTCAGGCAACAACATCCAGTTCAGTGCAGGGGAAAGAGTGGTGGATTTAGTATCAAAAGACCTGTGTTCAGCTCTACCACTTAGTACCAGAGTGACCTAAACCAAGTGACTTAATCTTTCTGGGACACCTCAGTTTCCTCCTCTGAAAAAGGAGGAGATTTTACTAGATGATGGCTAAGGTTCTTTCAGCTCTAAGTCAATTATTTCATGGACCCTAAGTGTAAGAGGATAGAAAGCTACCTCAGAAAGGGGTGGGGGACAAAAGGAGCTCTGCATAATAATGAGATCCTCAAACAGAAGATACTTCATAGCTAAATTAATGTTTAATTGAAATGGCTGCTA
The DNA here is from genome assembly GCA_028627135.1 of Pseudochirops cupreus. Taxonomy (NCBI): domain Eukaryota; kingdom Metazoa; phylum Chordata; class Mammalia; order Diprotodontia; family Pseudocheiridae; genus Pseudochirops; species Pseudochirops cupreus. Next base: position 29,608,312 of record CM053582.1, on the reverse strand, counting down.
CCTCATCTTAAAACAAGGTATATAGGACTAGAGTATTTCTGAAATGCTGCCATTTTTTAACCAGTCACAATGAACATGATTTTTACCTCTTAATAGATTAAAGGTTTCTGTGTCATGTAAGATCTGGCAGCTCAATTCAGAAAAAAGTGGGAGAAATATAAGGATCCTTCTGACAATGTGTCTTTGTGATATATACTATCACTTCATGGATTTATTTTTACATTTACAGTTTTTATGTTTAAAAGAGGTTTATCACCCCATACAAAAAAGAGAATCCATAATCTAAGTACACTGTTACTAGGTAATGAGGCAGTTAAAGAATAAGCTTAAAGGATGGTTGTGTATACATGACACCAGCCCAAGCAGTTGAAACATGAACAACTAAAAACCTGTTGTGTTCATTTGTTTTTTAAAGACCATAATGCTTCAGTCTGGACAACTTCAAAACTACAGGGTGTGAGTTCTGCCTGAGATTCAGATGACAGGCTTTGCAAACACACACACACACAAGACAGCTATAAATTTTCAATACACAATTTAAAATGCTTTCAAGATAAATGTGCATTCATATCATTCAAAGAGATTTCAGAGTCAATCTTAAAAAAATAAATGCTCCCCAAAAGAAATGGAAGGTAAAGGGTTAACGGTCAGCAGATGCTATACTGGCAGATCAATAGAACAAGTTGGTAGTTGGGTAATGAACCAGAAACATACATTCAAAGGATATAAGAAGGAGCAGAAAGTATGCAGAGACAAGTTTAAGTAAGATACTGAGAGAAAAGGCAAGAATAAGATGTAAAAAATAGTAGTCAAAATCTTGAAGAAGGTGAAATTCTCACCAAGCTTGGTCACAACAAAAACGGGCTAAATCAAAGGGATTGGGGGAAGGGGGGGAGGTAGGGAGAGAGAGGAGAGACAAAGAGACAGAGGGAGAACTAAGACAGCAGCCATATTTATTATTTTATCTTGTCATTATTAAAAACTATAATAATAGCCAGCATTTATGTAGTGGTTTAATAAGGTTGACAGAGAACTTTACATGTTATGTCTTTTAAACTCATTTGATCGTCAAGATAAGTCTGTGAGTCTGTGTGTAGGTACTATTTTTATTCCCATTTCACTGATGAGGAACTGAGGCTGAGAGAGGTTTAGTGATCTGCCCAGGGTCACACAACTGATAACTCAGGTCTTCCTGACTCTAAGTCTCACATTCTAGCCACCTAAGCTTCTTAAAACCCACAGCACAGAGAAGCCTAAAGTACTGACCAAATGATTTTCAATGACTTGACATCCTTATGTTCTATTAAAGGCAAATCCTTCCCAGGATTCTGCTTGGCTCAGGAGCTTCAAGCCAGCTTGGTAGCCAAGTCCCTTGGGACTGCTCCCCTCAGCTGCCAGTAGCTTTGGGCAGTCTAGCAAATTGGTCTAGCTGCTTTTGAATTAAATCAGAGATGAAGTATTTTGTTGCCTTTCTAGTATTTTTAAAAAATCATCTTTCTAGTGACAATTGGCAGGTATCTTGTTTCCTTTTTCCTGGCAAAAGAAAAAAAGAGCTAGGCAGCAGTGTGATGTCATTGAAAGCATAAAGGTCCTTGGGGTTATGGTCTCTATAATTACAGATTTTTCTGTAAGGATGCTGCTTCTGCATTTTGTTATTTTTGAAAAAAGCTCCCTCAAAGTTTCCTACATTTACTTCTTTAGCTGGAAAGAAAAGTGTAATTTCATTCCCATGTGATATTTTTTGACCTTTTCTTATACTTAGTCTGGTAGCACTAACAATAAGCTGGGAGACTCAGGAGATGGAGTCTTATTTGAGGAAGAACTAGGAATTCAGAGTTACTGGATTGCACAGTACACTGAAAGGGGAGAAAGGTTTAAGAAGACTGGAAAGGAGAGGACAGGTTATGAAGGACTTTGAACGCCAAAGAGAGGATTTTATATTTGATCACAGAGGTGATAGGGAGCTACTGGAGTTCACTGAGTGGGGGGCAACAGAACACAGTCAGACCTGTGCTTTAGGAAAACCACTTAGACTGCTAAGTAGAGGATAGACTGGAGTGGGGGAGACTTTGTGTTAAGGAAACCAATAAGCAGACTATTTCAACGGTCCAAGTGTGAGTTGATGAAGTCCTGCAAGAGGGTGGTGGCAAGGGTCAGAGGAAAGAAGAGGACATATGCCAGAGATGGTATGAAGGTAAATTCTACAGTCGTTGGCAACAGATTGGGTATAATGGATGAGAAAGAGTGAGGAGTGTTGGGTAACTGGGAGGATGGTGGTTCTCTCAACAATGATAAGGGACTTCAGAAGAGGGGAGGGTTTGAGAGGAAAATCTAATAGACACCTAATCTACAGAGGCATGTGTAGTCAATTTCAACCCTAGGGCTAAGGCTTGTTTGCAGAATGTCTTACAAAGATCTGGTAGCAAAAGGTTGCTTTGGAGAGAAGCTAGACTCCAGATTTGAGTGAAATGAGTTTGAAGATGGAAGAAAATGGATTCCCATACCACACAGGGAAGTGGTCAGGTTTTCCTGAAAGTCCTATTTTCCCTCACCTACTTTTTGTCCCTCTGAGGCAATGTGAGTCACCAAAGGTTTCCTTCTTTAAGTGCCTTTTTGAGGTTCTTTTAGTCAAAATAAATAACTAGGTTTGCCCTTCTGTGTTGATTTGTGTCATTTAACACCCAAAACTGAACAAGAATTCATGAAAGCTCAGACCTCCAGCTCTGTTGTCATTAATTTTCCATTGTCCAAAGCATATAGTTTCCACTGGGTGTCTCCACTTGGACCTTATCTCCATTAGCCGTGGTCTACATTTGGTGCCTGCCCCAACCCTATCAGTTGCTCCCTCTTGTTCTGCAGCGCATCCTCTCAGAGGCAGGTTCTTCCTGCCTTCCCAGGTAACATTCAGCTAATCTAATCAATTCATTGGACTAATGACTAATTATATTCCAAGAAAATTACCCCCAAATGGTTCTCCTCCCAGACAAATGGTGTGGGGTATGTGTGGGTGCGTTTTGAGGTTGGTAGTTTGGCCACACAGGGAACTTGTCCATATTACTCTGGAGAGAGTAACATTTAGGAACTGCTATTCATCATGTCTGTCTAGGACAGGCCTGTGTGCAGGCCCATGGGCCCTTACAGCTGCTTGCAACACGCTAAAGGATTTCTTCTACATACAAAGGATGTTTCCTCTATATTTTTCACAGACCTCCTGAAATCCTCTGGCATGCTGCAAGCGGCCACAAGGGCCATAAGTGGCCCGCAGGCTGCAAGTTGTGCAAGCCTGGTCTAGGACTATGGTATAAGTTAGGGCAAAGACATAGACATCTATATCTAGTACGTAGCACAATGCCATGCACAGAAGTACTTAAAAATCCTCCAATTGATCTGTGATCCCAGTGATATGGGTATATTCCCTTGAACAAAGCAGATCAAAGCTCTACCAATGTCTATCTTAGAGTGAGCCTTTTTTTATATCCTTCCACAAATCTGTCAGAGTATGTTCATCCAAAATACTTGGGACTCTCTTTATATTCCCCTGATCCAGAGGCATGAAGAGAAAATGATAAATATCTGTTCATGTGAACTGAATTAAAAAGGCACCCATGAAAGGGGAAGAGCGCGAGATGTTCCCAAGGATAGCAGCTCTATTAGAGGCCAACCCCAGACAAGAAGATGAGAGGTCACACATGCAACTCTCTTCTCTGCACTCAAATGGCTGGCTACCACTCTAGATCATTTTTTCTTCCACTTCTTATAAAACTATTACAATAATAAGAAGAAAAAAATAACTAGCATTTCTATAGCACTTTAAGGTTTGTTTGCAAACCATTTTTTCATCCTTGCATCTATTCTAGAAAGTAGAGCCTATTATCCCTATGTTACAGATGAGGAATCTAAGGATGAGAAAGGTTAAGTGACTTGCCCATGGTCACACAGCTAGGAAGTATCTGAGGCTGGATTTGAATTCAAGACTTCTCCTAACTCCAAGTCCAGTACTCTATCCACTATCCACTCTATCACAGCCATCTCAAAATAGCCCCCTGATTTGTCTCCCTAAATCTAGTCCTTCCCTTATCCAATGAACTCTCTACACTGCTGTCAAAATGAAATCCCTAAAGCAGAAGTCTGAACACGGAACCCCCATGCTCAAAACACTTTAGGCATTTGAAGTCCTTCAAAATATAGCTCCCACTTCTTTGTAATCTGATTTTATATTACCCTCCCCCCCACTGCACACTCTCTATACCAACCAAACTAGCTACTTTTTGTTCTACATGCATGCAAATCTATCTATTTCCATACATTTGCACTGGCTATCTGTTGCCTGTGCCTGGAATATACTCCCTCCTCATCTATATCACTTAGAATCTTCAGTTGTTTTCAAGGTTCAACTGAAGGGCTACCTCCTAAAAAGATCTTTTCTGATTTCTGATAGTATCAGCACTCCCCTGCCCCATCCACTTGCATTTCTCCCCCAAAAGACTTCTCAGTACTTATTTTGTCTAAGTGAGTAATTCCTTATCTGTCAAAGTGTTGTCCCTTTCTTTCCCTGGCCCCTCTCAACACCCCCACATCCAATAGAATATAAACTCCTTGAGAATAAGGAGTTATCCTGTCATCCTTTGTCTTTGTAGCCCCAACCCTTAGCACACTGCCTAGCATGTAGTATGCAAGAAATATATGTTGAAATCACTCAATAAGTATTTGGTGTGTGTGAAATACTAAGGTGATAAAGATGAAGCAGTCCCTGGCCTCAAGGAGCTTACAATTGTCTAACAGGGAAGACAACACTTACATACATTTAAAATACAGCCAAAGTAGTCTGGGGAGTATCAGAAAAGGATTCATGTAGAAGGTGGTGTTTGAGCTGAGTTTGGAAGAGAAAATGGGATGCTAAGAGATGAGGGAGGAAAGGTAGTATATTACACGTATGTGGTGTGACTAGTACAAAGATCTAAAGATGGGAGATATAGTGGTGTGTGAGGAACAGAGAGGGTCCAGTTTGAGTGGATCATAGAGTGTGGAAAGGGGAGTGATATATAATAAAGATGGAAAGATAGGTAGAGTTCTGAAGGGCTTTAAAAGCAAAACACAGGAGTCCACACTAGACCCGAGAGACAATAAGGAGCTATGGGAGTTTACTGAGGAGGGCATTAACAGTGGTCAGAGCTATACTTTAGGAAAATCACTTTAGAAATTGTACACTCACTTTGAGATTCCACCTCATACTAAATTAGACTGGCAGAAATGACAAGAGGAAAAAGACAAACTGAATGACCCCACTCTTCAGGGCTTGGTTCCTATTACATAATGCTGGTACAATTAAGGCTTAGCCCAATAAGGTCTAGTTAGAATCAGCTGCTGAAACTCTTGAAAGCTTAATGACATGGAAGTTATAATTCCACCTTCTTCATCTGGAGGAATTCTGTGTTTTAAGCTCTGTGGCACAGCTAGAATATGTCTTCCTCATTAACTTTTAGAGAATGTCCTTTGCTACTGGCCAATGTTCCTTAACCACATCCTCTGACAGCTACATGGTTGCCACTGAGGACTTTTTGCCTGAAAATCCTAGGTAAACCCAAAGCCCTGTAATGTCTCTGGACCTTCAACCAGAGCACAGACCTCACTGCACATCCAGCCCACCAAGATTCGTGCTGCCCCATGGGATGGTGGGGGTGAGAGAGGTCACATCTGACCCTATCCCTAACTGAATCCTTGTCCATAAATCCTCCTATATTGGGCTTGGCTATATTGCTAAAGTATCTTGACCTATGCTAATGTTGGTTCATGCCAATTTGCGTGACACAAATGTTGGAGGGGCTGTTGGAAAACAGGCACTCTTGGCCAAGTTGTGAACTGATTGGTCTAGTTACTCTGGAACACAATTTGAAGCTATGCTCCCAAAGTTGCTAAACTGTACACACTGACTCACCAATACCACTACTAAGCTTATACTCAAAAAAGATTTTTTAAAGATAAAAAGGTGGGGAAGGCAGGGCAATTGGGGTTAAGTGACTTGCCCAAGGTCACACGGGTAGTAAGTGTTAAGGGTCTGAGGCCAGATTTGAACTCAAGTCCTCCTGACTCCAGGGTTGGTGCTCTATTCACTGCACCACCCAACCACCCCTGTTTACAAACTCTTAATGTGCATGCTCTAGGTCAAGGACTGCCTGCACAGTTTAGAACACATGCTACATTTGGCAACTTATTTGGTTTTGATTTGGAACACTTAGCTCTTCCTTCAAGAAGCACCACCTTCCGGGGGGGCAGAGCCAAGATGGCGGCGTAGCAGCAGCAACATATCACAGCTCTCACATAGCCACTCCAAAATACCCATAAAACAAGACTCTAAACCAATCCTAGAACTCCAAAACGCACACAAAGATACTTCCCACTAAAGTCAG
>CM053582.1:29583257-29601405 GCA_028627135.1 Pseudochirops cupreus | reverse complement strand
TATATAATAATAATAATTATTATTATTATAACTACATCCAACTGGGAATTAAGATATACAGGCACTGGGGTAGGGAGATCCATCCTGCCCTACTGGAAAGTCAGAGGGGTGAGGGGGAGGACATAGGAGAGAGCAGATTGGGGGAGGGGTTATACAGTGGGATGGTTGTTTTGAGGTGTTGGGTAGGGGAAACATGGGGAGAAAATTTGTAACTCAAAATCTTGTGGAAATGAATGATGTAAACAAGAAAATAAATAAATTTATTTATTATCTACAAAAAAATGAGGCAAGAAAAAACTGTTATAATGGAGGGAAAGAGCAGGAAGGTGAAAGGGAATGAGTCAATCTTACTCTCATTGAATTTGGCTTAAGGAGGGAATAACATACATACTCATTTGGGTATCTTATCCTACAGGAAAGTAGTGGGGAAGGGGATAAGAGGGGGGATGATAGAAGAGAGGGAAGATTGGGGGAGAGGGTAGTTAGAAGCACACACTTTTGAAAAGGGACAGGGGTCAAAGTAGAAAACAGAATAAGTGGGGGGTGGGATAGGATGGAGGAAAATATAGTTAGTCTTTCACAATATAACTACTATGGAAATACTGTGCCTAACTACACATGTACAACCTATATTGAATTGCTTATCTTCTCAGTGGGGGTGGATGAGGAGGGAAGAAGGGAAAGAATATGGAAATCAAAGTTTTAAAAATAAATATTTTTAAAAATTGTTTTTTACATGCAACTAGGAAATAAGATATACAGGCACTGGGTATAGAAATCCATCTTTCCCTACTAGAAAGTTAGAGGGGGGATAGGGGAGGATATAAGAGAGAGCAGACTGGGGGAAGAAGTATTCAGTAGGCTCGCTATCTTGGGGTTGGGGTAGGAGAAAGATGGGGAGAAAATTTGTAACTCAAAATCGAGTGCAAATGAATGTTAAAAACTAAAAATAAATTTTAAAAAATAATTGAAAAAAAAGAGTAAAGGTCAAAGCTATCAAAATCTCTTCAATAAAAATTAGAAAAAAAGCCAACAACCTTCCAATGTCACCACTCTAGTTTAGTGCTCATCATTTATTGCTTATTTTATTGCAATGGCCAATTAATTGGCCTCCCAGTCTTCAATCTCTCCCCACTACACTCCTCCATAAAGCTACCAAAGTGATTTTCATTCAATGTAGATCTGACCACGTGACTTCCCTATTCAATAAACTCTAGTTATTGTCCCAGGATCAAATATAAATGCCTCTGTTTATAAATGCCTTCACATTTCCCTCAACTTATCTTTTTAACTTGATTGTCTCTGGCTATCTCTCTGTCTCTGTTTTTCTCTGTTTGTCATACATAGCATTCCATCTCCTTTCATTAATGCCTTTGCACTGGCAGTTCCTTATGGCAGGAACGCATTTTCTTCCTTACCTTAGAGAATTTTTCTTCCTTCAAGACCCAGTTCAAGCATCACCTTCTACAAGAAGCCTTTCCTGATCTCTCCAACAGCACCTCAACGGACTCCTTAACAACAATGTATTTAGCTACTTTGCATTTATTTGTACTAATTCTCTTAAAATTTCTTCAGTATACATTTTATCTTTCTATGTATCCTTGTCTTCCCTGTTAAGATTAAAACTCTTTGAGAATAGAGATTGCTTACCACTACTAGGTCTGTATCCCAAAGAGATCAAAAAAAGGGAAAAAGACCTATTTATTCAAAAATACTTACAGCAGGTCTTTTTTGTGGTGGCTAAGAATGGGAAATTGAGGGGATGCCCACCAATTGGGGAATGGCTGAATATGTTGTGGAATATGATTGGAATGTAATACTATTGTGCTATAAGAAATGACAAGCAGGATGATTTCAGAAAAACCTGAAAAGTCTTACGTGAACCGATGCAAAGTGAAGTGAGCAGAACTAAGAGAACATCATACACAGTAAGAGCAATATTATAGGATGATCAACTGTGAATGACTCAGCTATTCTCAGCAGTACATGGATCCAAGACAATTCCAAAAGATTCATGATGAAAAATGCTATCCACCCCCAGAGAAAGAACTGATGCAGTCTGAATGCAGATCAAAGCACACTATTTTTCACTTTTTTGTGGGTTTTATTTTTTTTTGTTTTGGTCTATGTTTTCTTACATGACTACTATGGAAAGAAGTTTTGCATGATTGCACATGTATGACCTATATCAAATCACTTACTATCTCAGGGAAGAGGAAGGAAAGGGAGGGAGAGAATATGGTACTCAATATTTTAAAAAAATGTTAAAAACTGTTTTACATGTAATTGAGGAAAAAATAAAATATCCTACTTTTTTTTAAGAGAACATAGAGATTGATTCACCCTTTTTATACCTCTAGTGCCCCACACAGTGGTAGGTATTTAATAAGTCAAGTGATGATTTTGCCTCCCTTTTCTTTTCTTCCCTAGTTCACTAGTCCATGATCACCTCTTTTGTTTGTTTTGTTTCTGTTTCTCCAAAACAAACTAAAATAAATAAATCATAGGTTAAGTGACAGTCAATATGTGGACCAGGCTGGAACTAGCTAAGAGCTGAAAGGCTCATCACCAAACTAGCCACAGGGTGATAAAAATCTTAGCCATAGAAACTCTCTATGAGCCTCTACCAAATTACATAAAGGTTGTGATAAGCACGATGGAGTTACCCACACAAACAAAATCAGAGATCCTCTTAAGTATTGCAATGACAGTGATAAGTCTCTTGGTATGGAAAAAAATTTCAAGGCTAAGATAGTAGAACTAATGCAAAAGATATCCTTCCTACTAAGAAAAATGTTTTTAATTTTTAAAATTTGCATTAAATACCTACTATGTACATTAAGGATTTGGGGTTTTGGTATAAACCTGTGATTTCAATGGTAGTGGAAACTTCCAAGTGTGGAAACTCCCTTAACCAATGCAGATCAGCAACATTCATTCTTAGAGAGCTACGTGGGGCACTGAGAAATTAAAATAATTTGCCCAGAATCATACTACCAGTATGTGTTACAGGCAAGAATTATAGCATTACAGACAATAAATATGACTAAAAACTGGCACAATCCCTGCCCCAGTTTCTATGTACCGTTAACATAAATATAGCCTTTAAGTCACACGAAAGATTTAGAAGGAAAGAGACAAGGGGACTATAAATGTCTATTTGTTACTGTAAAATGTATGCTCTAGTCCCATTCTCTCTGGGATACACAGGTTATATCACCTTTCAAAATTCCAGTGTATGCTGAAGAACTGGAAGGGATCTCTCTTCTTTATTGCCACTATCTCCCCCCAGCTGTGTTCCTCACCCTCATTTCCATTTAACCATTTAACATCAATTAACTTTTACAAGGAGATATTTATTTCAAAGACATAGCCAAAACAAAAATATAAACATTTCCTTCCAGTGTCTCAGAACTATAGTCTTCCTTTAAACCAACTGGGTTGGGGAATGAATTAGGCTCATAAATCAGTTCCTACATAATAATACCAGGTTTGTGTCCAAAAAGGCACCACTGTGGGATGAGTTCTCCCACTGGACTGGGGTCCCAAAGGTTCCTCTCAAGGTAGCAGCTTGGTATAAATGCTGTGCTGGCTGCCAAACCTGGCCTGGGTCTCTGTGGCTTGCACTCCTGGTCTATATTAGAGACTCCACAATATGAACTTAGAAATAATGAACAATAAAGCCAAGGAAGCCTTGCTTCTCAAGGGCTATGATATGGTTTTAGAGGGGAAGAAGGCCACATGGCCCTTTGCCTTAGACCATATTTTTCCACAGGAAGCTGTGGGTGAAGGAGTCACCTTGTTCCATAGACAAAACACAGTCAGAACTGACCCAGGCCCTTTTGATGACACCAAGAGTGCTATCTAAACAGCCAAAGGAAAAACTCTCTTCCTATTTACAATGCTGGGGTAAGGTGATACAGTAGATAGAGTGCAGGGCCTAAAGTCAGGAAGACTCATCTTTCTGAGTTCAAATCTGGCCTCAGATACTTACTAGTTGTGTGACCCTAGGCAAGTCACTTAACTGTGTTCCTCATCTGTCAAATGAGATGGAAAAGGAAATGACAAACCACTTCAGTTTCTTTGCCAAGATGGGGTCACAAAGAATCAGACACAACTGAAATGACTAAACAACAACAATCACATGGTAGGCCAACTGGAAGCAGTTAAAGAATGCTGATATATGCTCTGTTCTCTCCCACATCATCACAATTCTCCTGGAAGCAGCTGCCCAGCATCTACTATGAAGAGACAACATCTTAGAAAGCTGATGCAGTCTGCAGATGTAACAGATTCATATTACATCACTAAACAGAGAATGACTGTGACTAAATGCCAAATACCCTGTCCATATGTACACAAATAAAGCTGTTATGATACATTTAAATATTCGTAAATTCTCAAGATTAAAAAAAAAACTTGCAGGAAGGAATTTGTGCACAATCCTCTCTTCTTTGTCTTTCTTTCTATGATACTATTTCTGCACTTAAGAATAATGAAAGTTCAGAGCAGAAATGTTCAATTAACTGTTAAACACCCTCATCAATTAAGAGATCATTTCCAAATCGGATGGATGAGTTCAAAATATCCAATTCATTCTAACCATCAGGCGGAAGAACAGTCCAACTCTCTGGGAGAACAGAGTAGATAAACATGTAAATGAACTCACAAATCTTTAGAAGTACTCTATATGGGAGCCACTGAAATATTAATGTTCAAAGTTTCTAAGTATGGAAGAAATGTATAAGATTAGATAAATTAAAGCTGATGTTGAACAAGAAAAACATTCTATTTTGAAAGATATTTTCCAAGCAACATATTCTAGATTATTAAATGGCTAGGGGAATATGTCCTATGTTTTACATGAACAGGTTTTTTAAGCTCTATTATGCAGAATGTAATTATATTTAATTAGGGGTGAGGGAAGAGGGATACAAGTGAAAAGGTATGATTATGTGACCAAAAAAAGGATAATGATAGCAGTGAATTTAAGGAAAAAATGGAAGTACATCACAATGTAGAAAGACTTCAAGAGGTCATTTAGTCCATCAGCCTATGATTGACACGGTAACCCAGCAGTGCTATAGAGCATGTGAGCTACTTAGCAAATAATTGCATTGACTATTTTTTCTGTGCAGGAAGTATTTAACTGAGGTATTTAAGAAGGACAGGATTTAAGACCAGTAGTAACAACCTTGTTTTGTTTGGGTTTATCAGTGGAAAGAGAAACTGACCCAAAGTAAGCTTGTGATAAACAAGAAATGGTGCTGTTATGGCTATGTATCTTCCTGGGTGGGCATCTACCCTGTGTTCTGGCAACATGTTGATCCACTGGAAAGGGAGACAAGAGAGCAACTGTGGTACATCTGTATATCTGTATCTTTTACCACCCTCCTCTGATCCCAGCCCCCAAAAGACAGCTCAAGCATGGGGGTTAGAAAGGTATGTTTGTAATAACAAGTCGATGCATATACTGCTCAGGTTACATATTAGATCAGAAAACTATTCTGAGGCTGCTCCATTATCCTACTTAAACTACCCTATGCGTGAATTTGAGAGCTACAAATGTTACACCCAACTCTAAGCGAGACTGAATTCAAGCCATCCGAGAAAGATAGTTTTTAAATGTGCTTAAAATCCCTATAGTCATATCCTAATTAGGGATGCTATCTGAGATAAATGTTTAGAACACAAATCCTACAATATTCAACACCTTAAGCATTTATCATTTCCATTTTCAGTTCTAAACATACTCTATCAGAATTATTTAAAATAGATTAAAGAACAGAGTTCTGTTAAACATAGAATAATAAATAGGAGACTAGCCAATGTGGCAGAGTAACAGGAAGAACAGCTGAGCTGTCCACTATGATGACTCCATAGAAGTCTAGCAAGTGCATCAACTCAAATCCTGATCAGTAAATCCAAGGAAAAAAATTATAAGAGTCATTTTTCCAATCCTGGTTGGCACAGGAAGACAGAAGTCTGTGGACTCTAGGGACAGAGTCTGGCCAGGGGCATACTGTGCAGAGTTTTCCTGAATGAGTGCCTTCCTATTGCTGTGACCAGAAAGAAGAGGTCCCAGATCTCAGAAAGGGGCTGGACCCTGTACAAGAACAGAAACAGGTATTCATTGATGACTTACAGATCCAGAGCAGACTGAGCAAGAGAACTGCACCTAGGAGTGGCAGTCCCAGAAAATTGAGGGGAGGAAGGGTTAGAGGCCCTAGGCTGTATACTGAGTAAGGAAAAGTACCCAAGAAAGTAGCAGTTGTGCAGCTCTGACCTAGGGAGCAGAACACAAGGTCCCAGATCCAGTCCCCAGCCCATTTTAAATCTCGCAGAAAAACCTAGACAAGAAGCCCAGACTAAAAGTGCAGTTCTGCCAATCTGAACCTGTTAAGTCTACCATCTGGCTGATAGTAGCTTAGTCCAGCAACAGTCTACTAGAGCTCCAAACAGGGGCAAGACAACAGTTATGGTGTTCAACCCCAAATTTAGGTCAGGAATTAACAGAGCTCAGACTAGAGGAGACAATGCTCAGACCAACTCAAATCTGACAACTTTGGGTCGTTATTATGAGCTAAACCTGAGATTCTTGAATAAAACAGTACTATAAACCCTGAAAAAGCAGCAGCAGGGTTTGAGGACAAAAAACAGAACCAAGCGTGACCAAGACATTTGCCCTAGAAGTGGTCAGAGTTTGGCCCTAAAACAAAGTCAGAAGCCAGGAAGTAAGGCTAGAAGAATGAGCAAACAACAACAAAAAGAATCATACCATTTAAAAGTTATTATGGGAAGCAGTCAAAATGGTAGAGAGAGAAGCATTAATTTTGCCGCAGTTCCCTCAAAATCTCTTACACAATGACCCACAGAAAGTGTGCCAAATTGGATTCTGAACAAGAAAACCAAGAAAAAGACACAGTGGGTCATTTTTACCAGCCCAGGGCAGGTTAAGAAAATAGAAAGATCTGGACAAGAGAATAGCAGAAAGCTAGGAGTACACAGCAACAGCAAAAGCAGCACCAGGGGCAGCAGCAGTGGGGAATAGCCCAGCATCTATTGACCATAAGAGTACTGAACACCTGGCCAAAAAGAGATCCCAAATGTACTGGCATTGGGTGTAGGATAAGGTGCCATTTGGCAGCTCTGTCACCCATTACCCAGTTGCAGATCACATCTCCATGGTGGAGAGGAAAGTACATAAACAGTAGACCAGGAAGGTAGGGGACCAACCTCTCCTTAAATCACATCATGTCAAAAGCACTGAAAACTTATGAGCCCCTAAGTGAGCTGTGAAAGCAGCAACAAGGAATAACAGGGGCAGCTGGGTGGTGCAGTGCATAGAGCACCAGCCCTGGAGTCAGGAGGAACCATGAACTCAGGGTTCAAATCTGGCCTCAGACTTTTAACACAAAAAACTAGCCGTGTGACCTTGGGCAAGTCAGTTAACCCCAATTGCCCTCCAAAAAGCAAAAAAAAAAAAAGACATAAAAGACAAGTTTGAACCTGACACTCCTTACCCACCCCCTCCAAAGACTTTTATGAACTAATGTAAAGTGAAATGAGCAGAACTAGAACACTGTACACAGTAACAACAATATTTTAAAGACAATCAATTGTGAAAGCCTTAGTAACTCTGATCAATACAATGATCTACCACAATTCCAAATGACTCATAATGAAAAATGCTATACACTTCCAGAGAGAAAATCAATGAATTCTGAGTGCAGATTAAAGCATATTTTTTCACTTTCTTTGTCGTCCTTGCTTTTTTTTTTCATAACATGGCTAATGTGGAAATCTGTTTGCAAGACTCCATATTTTTGATAGTATTATATATCTTGCCTTCTCAATGGATATGGAGGGAGTGGAGGGAGAAAATTTGAAACTGAAAATAAAAAATTTAAAATATAAATGAAGGGGATGGTTTCAGAAAAACCTGGTAAGACTTTATATGAACTGATGCAAACTGAAGTGAACAGATCTAGGAAAACAATTTACAGAGTAATAGCAATCTTGTAAAGATAACCAATTGTGAAAGATGTAGTTACTCTAATCAATTCAATCATCCATTACAAAGTAGACTCACTATGAAAAGTTCTCCCCACCTGGAGATAGAGAACTGATAGGCTCTAAGGGCTGAATGAAGCATATTTTTTTCTTTCTTTTTCTATAACATGGCTAATAAGGAAATAAGTTTTGCATGATGTTAAATGTATAACAAGTACTGTATTTCTTGTCTTCTCAATGGCATGGGGAGAGAAATAATTTGAAACTGAAAATAAAAATAAAATCGAATTTAAGAAAAAGCTATTATGGTTACAGAGACATTCAAGACACAATCCTAGAAGAAGGAAATGACTCAAAAGTATCTATAAGCAAAGATTCAGAGAAAAGCACAGCTTAGGCACAAATTCAACTAAATTCCTAGAAAAGATGAATTAGGAATTTTAGATTTTGTAGACGAAAAAAATGAAAAGTAAAAGAATGTGCTGGAGAAAAAACAATAAAAGAAATCATAGCTATGAAAGAAATAATTGGAAAAGGAATTAACAGCTTGAAAGAACAACTATAAAACCTTACTCAAGCAAAAGACTCCTTGAAAATTAGAATGGACCAAATAGAAGTTAATGAATCAATGGCATAACAGAAATATTAAAATAAAGTTAAAAGACTTTTAAAAATAGAAGAAAATTTAAGGCAACTCATAAGAAACTGACCTAGAAAACAGGTCAAATAAAGATAATTTAAGAATCATTGGACTTCCAGGAAAATATCATCAAAACAGAGCCTAGGCATACTATTTTCAAGCAATCATAAAAGAAAACTGCACAGATTTCTTAAGCCTAGAAAAAAAGAGAAAAAAAAATATAATCCATCAGTCACTTCCTGAAAGAAACTCCAAACTAAAAATTTCCAGGAACATTATAATCAGGATCCAAAGCTTCCAGGTCAGTGAAAAAAATACTTCAATCACCCAGAAAGAAAGAATTCAAGTACCATGGAACCACAGTAAGAATCACACGTGATTTAACAGCCAGGAGACCCTGGACTACAATATTTCAGAAGACAAATAATATAGGCTTATAAAGAAATATAACTTACCCAGCAATACTGACTATACTCCTACAGCGAGAAGAATAGTCTTTTAATGAATTAGGACTTCCTAGTATTCCTGATGAAAATAATAGAGCTGCAGAAAAACATCAAAATATAAATACAGAAGTCCAGAGAAACATTACAAAGTCAATCATGAGGGACGAAATAAAGATGAATTGATTACATTATAATATAGAGAGATATGTATATCCCCTGAGAGCCTCATTATCAATAGTCATTAGAGAGGGAGTCTAAGAATATTAGAAGGCCTTGGAGTGCTTTTTAACCCAACACTCTCCAAGAAGCCATAGCATGTGTAGTGATCACACCCCCGTAAACCGTCTCAGAAGACCAGCTAACCCAGGTTAAAGGTAACCTATAGGCCTCAAACTTGACAGTGAGTTAGAGAAGTGTCTACCCCAAGAAGAAGAAGACTTCCCCAATGGAATGGGCACATGAGAACAATTTGTTGTAATGCCCGTGAAGGTGAGTGAAGCAGGCTGCATGGTGAGCTTAGAGTTTTGTCAGGCATCACAGATATCAAGTTCATTCACTGCATCCCAGACCATCACCAGTTGTCCTGATTTTTGTCTTGCCACAGGACTTTGATCACAACTCTGCCTCACTTAAATCTAATTCATGTGCAAGTCAAGACATCACCCTGTGATGTTACTGGTCCTCTTTGAAATCAAAGGACAAACAACAACCACAATAATGTTTGATCTTAAAACAAAAAAGGAAAAGAAGGAGAAAAGGAGTGTAGGGGAAATGAAAAGGAATGAGGAAATCATATAATTGGGGTGTGAAAATGATAAACTATATAAACAAGAAGGAAGGGGAGGTAAAGTGCAAGAATAACAGAAACATTATATCAACAGCTGTAGAAAAAGTTTTTGACAAGGTAAAACATTTATTCCTACTAAAACACTAGAAATAATAAGAATAAATAGATCTTTCCATAATAAGTAGTAAACTGTCCAAAATTAAGATCCAGAATAATATGCAATATAAACTAGATGCTTTTCCAATAAACTCAGGGGTAAAAGCAAAGATGTCTATCATCAACATTACTATTTGATATAGGGATTCAAATGCTGGTAACAGCAATAATGCAAGAAAAAGAAACTGAAAGAATAAGCCTAAGCAAAGAAAAAACAAAATTTTTGGATTTTGCAGATGATATGATGGCTTACTTAGAGAAACTAGAGAGCGAATTTTAATAATTAAATGACATAACTAATAATTGTATTAAAGTTGTAAGATATAAAATACATCTGTATAAATTATCAACATTTCTATATATCACCAATAAATACCAGATAGAAGAGATAGAGAAACTCCATGTAAAATAACTACAAAGTGTCTAAAATACTTGGCAATCTACCTCCAAAGACACACACAGGAATTACATAAACTACAAAACACTCCATATACAAATTAAGAAAGACCTAAATAATTGGAGAAATATTAATTATTCATTGGTAGGTCAAGCCAATATAATAAAAATGACAGTATTATAATTTACTTATTCAGTGTCAAACCAATCAAATTACCAAAGGATTATTTCATAGAATTAAGGGGAAAAACAACAAAATTCACATGAAGCAACAAAAGTTCGAGGATCTAAAGAGAAATAATGGAAAAAAGTGGGAATAAGACCTAGCAGTACTAGATTTCAAGCTATACTACAAGGCAGTACTATCAAGATGATTGGTAAATGATAGAGAAATAAAGAGGTCAATCAACAGAACAGATTCCATATACAACATCGAAAAATAAATAAGCAAAGTAGTCTAGTGTTTGATAAACCCAAAGATCCCAGCTACTGGAATGACAACTTGCCATTAACAAAAACTTGTGAGAAAGCTGGAAAAGAGTTTGGCAGAAATTAGGTGCAGACAAACATCTCATACCATCTACAAATATAACCCCTATTTCAAAGCCCACTGATATGAGACTTATTACTTATTGGAAGAGATGAAGACCCTTCCCTGTGAAAGAGGTGAGAAAGCTCCAGCCTTCACCAATCCCCTTCAGAACTCTCCAAGTTTCCACTCTCCAACTCTTCAGGACTCTTCAAGTAGTGAGTCACTTCACACACTTCTGGTTTCTAGCTTTGAGAGAGAAAATGGAAGAGGCCTACCCCAGTTCAGTTTGCTGAAGGAAAAGAATCTGGAAAGACATGGAAAGAGCTGGCAGTTTTCATTATGTCTCCATCTCCAGCTTGCTATGCTAGAGACTGTGGAGAGTTTCCTCTTGGGTATGATCAAAGCTCAAAGCTCTCTCTTGGCTGAGTTATTTCACGACCAATGAAAAAATTCCTTCACTATGTATTATATTGTATGTATTTTCCTATACAGACCTCTGATTTCTGTTTTGCCACTGATCTGGATAAATGGGTTTTCTTTGCTATTCACTACATGTGTTCATTTGGAACTGGTATTTGGTGATAAAGGGGTCAAGACCTGGATATAGAGTTTGGGGGTCCCCTTTCACTCCAAAAATAACAATGCAATTAAAAGTTATGTTGAACTCCTAAATCATATCCCCTAGACTAATAATATTTAAGGAAGCAGATAGACACAGTCCTAGCCCAGTACCTCCTCTCTCTAAGGAGAGCAAAGTGGCCTTCAGCCCCAACTTCCTGATTCCCATATTGGCAGGAATGAAAGTCTCCCTTGGAGGATGGGGGGAGAAAAGGCTAGAGATGTCTATTCTGCCTCACTTCAAGTCACACAATGAACAGCCTTTTCCTCATTACATGTGGAAGGCTCTCCTCTCTAGACTTGGGGTCTTTCCCTACACTAAGATAAGGTCCAAATGAGTATATTACTTAGATAAAAAGGATAGCATCATAAACAAATTAGAAGGGTAAGGAATACCCTATTAGATCTAAAGACAGGGAAAAGTTAGTGACAAAACAAGGGAGAGAGAGCATCACAGAAGATAAAATAGATAATTTTGGTTACATAAAATGTAAAAAGCTTTTGCACAAACAAAACTAATTCAGCTAAAATTAGAGGGAAATGGGGAAAAATCTTTGCAGTAAGTTTTCTTAATAAAGTCCTCATTTCTGACTGAATCAAATTTATAAGAACCAGAGCCATTCCCCAAATTATATTCAATGGGTGTGAAAAGGCAGTTTTCAGAGGAAGAACTAAAAGCCAACAACAGCCATGTGGTTAAAAAAATTTTCCAGATCATTAATTATTACCCCTACTAGGTCTATACTCCAAAGATTAAATAAAGAAGAAAAGGACCCATATGTACAAAAAATATTTATGGAAGCTCTTTCTGTAGTGGCAAAAAATGAAAACTAAGAGGGTATTCATTAATTGGGGAATGGTAAACAAATGATGGTATATGAATATGCTGCAAGAAATGATGGACTGGGACAGCTAGGTGGCGCAGGCAATAGAGAGCACTAGCCCTGGAGTCAGGAGGACCTAAGTACAAATCCGGTCTCAGATATTTGACACATTTACTAGCTGTGTAACCTTGGGCAAGTCACTTAACCCCAGTTACTTTGCCTTCCCCCTCCAAAAAAAAAAATGGAAATGATGGACACAGTTTTAGAGAAACCTGGAAAGACCTGTATGAACTGACAAGAGAAAACTGAACATAACCAGGAGAACAATTTATAAAATTATAACAATATTGTAAGGTATAAAAGTTCAAATAACCTTGAAGCACTTAAGAAATCTTATCAAAACAATGACCAACCATGATTCCAGAGGACTCATGATGAAGTACAATACTTAACTCCTGACAGAAAGCTGATGGACACAGGGTGCAGAATCCAGAATGTATATATATTTTTGGATGTAGTCACTGAGAAAATGTTAGCTCTACTTGACATATTTGTTACAAGAGTTTTGTTTTTCTTTTTTTTTTCATTAAGGGTAGGAGAGGTGGGAGGGAAAGAAGATGGATTTTTGTTAATTGAAAAAAATGAAACAAAATAGATGCATGTATATAATTCTTTCTATATATGTATATATTCTACATATAATTTATTTTAATTACATAATCATGTATATGTATGGATAGAGACATAGAGGGATAGTCAGTCTAATTTTCCTATAAAAAATTCAAATTTATAAAGAGAATTCCAGAATATGGCCAGCTTTTAAGTTGCAACTCTAATATCTCTTAGACTTCTTGGTTCAAATGGTTGCCTCGATCATTTCTGCAACATGCAACAATTGTTTATTTTATAGCTACAATGTCTATGCCTTTTTCCCTTAAATACACTACATCATGGCAATTGATAGGAAAGTGAAAAAAACTAAATTGGTCATGATACCATAAATTTACATCTGCAAGAGACCTTAGAGAGTATACAGCCCAACTCCCTCACAGATAAAAAAACTGAGTCCAGAGAAGGGGAAGAACTTGCCCAAGGTCACATAGGTAGTGTCAAAACCAGGCCCAGAAGCATTGATTCCAAATCTAATGCCCTTTTTACCATACTACGAACTCTCATTCTTATTTTACCTACACAATATTGTGATCGTTGAAGCATATCTTACCAACAGATGTGCTATTTAATTGAAATAATTAAATCAAATTGTATAGCATTATGATATAAAGACATTATGTATCACAAACTAGAATGGTAGAATGTTGCTTTGAAATTATATGAAAAAAGCTCTTACTTTAAGGTAATGCCTTTCAAATTCTATGCATCTATACCTTTCTCTTTGCAAAAAAAAATCATACTTACTTTTCAAAAAATAACCTAAATGTAATTTTTTTTAGTTCTTTTATTCAAATAAAATGAAAATATTATTGTGATCCTTTTAAAAACATACAAATCTTAAACACACAAGAAAGTGTATATAGTATAGGAAAAGTATAGAGATGGTAGAAAAAAATCTTATTGCTAAAATCCCTCATAATTTTGCAATTTATAAAAGTAACAACCAAAATATTATGGTGAGAAGTGGGCTTGTTTTTCATGACAAAATTTCTCACAACAGTAGTCACTCACAATATTGCTACTCATAATACTTTCTCAGCCACTAATCATTAATATTTTATTTTTGTAATGTAAACTGAACAGGGCATATGCAGAGTTGACTCCCATGCTTCTGGCCCACCACATGTAAGTATCTCAGCATCAAGGGTCTTGGCACTTTGTGGATGCCAAATTCACCAGTTGCTTCTTGCCAACCAAATATAGGTCAGCATCTTTTGACATGGTAAAGTATCCCCTTACTGAACATTGAAAAGGAAGAGCCAATGACTAAATGGACCTTCAAAAATGAAAGCAAACCACATAGATGGAATCAAGTAATGCTGAGACTTTTTAGAGGGCTAGGAGGAGAGCTGACTCTTCTCTGTTACAAAATAAATGGCAACCTGCAGGACAGATGGCAGCTAAAACACATGTCCTGTCTAGGCAGACTAAGCCAGGGTTTTAGGTTGTCACTTTGGCATTTCCTCTTTCTTGACCTTAGGCGAATGAGTGTTGATCTGAGATGGACATGTGCAGGCTTGAGGCCACTTCGTGAATTCCAGGGATCTGGTGGATCATTGAGCAGAGCCGATTTGTAACAAAGGAAGTTCCTATATCAGAGAGGATAACACAGGACAAGGAAGTTTTTGCATCTGAGAGGATTCGCAGACTTGAAGAGTTCAATCTTGGAGCCTACCTTACCAGATAACATGGATTTTGATGATGACAGTACAGATCAGAGGCAAAATATTACTTATTGAGTGAAATCATGTAGCTTCCACATCCATAACTGGGGATAATTTTCAACAAAGTAAGAGCTAAAGACCATAAAGTATGAAATAGACAATTTTGACTATATATATAGCTTTTGCATGAATAAAGTCAATACAGACAGAAT
The DNA here is from genome assembly GCA_028627135.1 of Pseudochirops cupreus. Lineage (NCBI taxonomy): Eukaryota > Metazoa > Chordata > Mammalia > Diprotodontia > Pseudocheiridae > Pseudochirops > Pseudochirops cupreus. The sequence goes on along the minus strand of CM053582.1, from coordinate 29,586,445 downwards.
TAGAAAGGAAATGGTAGAGTAGTTAAAAAAATTGGGTCAGACATAATAAAAACAAGGATAATAGTTAAAATATGCAGGAATTGACCGAAGCACCATTCTACAATAATAGATACAAATGTAATGGAATATTATTATGCAGTAAGAAATGACAAGATAACACAAAATAGAAGCTGTCAACCACGCAGAAAAGTTTTTATACCAAACATAAGGGAATGATAACCAAGGCATAGGGAACAAATACAAACAAAAGTCATTCCCCAGTAGATAAGTGATCAAAACATATAAACAAATAGTTCTGATAAAAACGTCAAATTGTTAACCATCAACAATTTCTCCAAATCATGAATAATCAGAGAAAGTCAAATCAAAACACCTTAGAGGTTTCATTTTACACTCAACAACTTAGCAAAGATGACAAAATATGGAAACAGTCAATGTTGGAAGGGTTGTGGTAAGATAGGCATGCTAATACACTGCTAGTGGAGTTGAGAATTGATCTAATTGTTCTGTAAAACCATTTGAAACTAAGCCCCAAAAGTTACCTACCTGTGTATATCCTTTAGCCCATCAACACCACTACTGAGATTATATCCCCAATGAAATCAAAGAAAAAGGGAAAGGAAACCATACGCACAAAAATAATTACAGCAGCATATTTTGTTTTAGCAAAAAACTGGAAACAGAACGCCCAACAATCGGAGGATAGCTGAAGAAATTATAGTATAAAAATATAATGGAATATCATTATGGCATAAAAATGACAAAAGGAATGGATGCTAAGAAATCAGAGAGGGCTCTGAAGTGAGTAGAATAAGGAGAACATTTTATACAATGACTTACAACACTGAAAAGGAAAACACCTGTGAAAGACTTAAAAACTCTTATCAATGTAATGACCAATCAGTACTCCAGAAGACTGATGATGACACATGCCTCCCATCTCTTGGCATAGAGGTAACGGATTAGAGGTGAAAATCACTACACATTTTCAAGGGTAAACGTGGATTTTCTTTGTTTAACTACACTTATTAGTTATAAGGCAGGGTTTTTGAAGGTCCAGGGGAACAGAAACAAAAGGAAAGGCTAGAGATATCAAGAAAAGTAGAAAAGGAAGAAAACACTGTCAAGAAAAAAGTTTTAAAAATACAGAGTAGAGAGTAGAACAAGTTCAGAAAAAGGACATAGACAAACAGGGTAGTGTTGAAACTACTGAATTTAATTTACACTTTAAAAAGTTGTATATAATAAATATTTATAGTGTCAAATACTATCCTCTTTTTCTATTTTATTTTGTGTAATGATACATTCATGTTTATATTTATCAAGTAAATAATAATAATAGACAAAAGTCAAGTCAAGAAAATAACAATTTATTAAAAACCTACTGTGCATTAGTTGGTTTAAAAAGACAATTCCAAGAAGATGACTAAAATGTTGATATGCTAGGACCCAGAGATATCAAGCATATATTCTATGAAAGTCATTTTTTAAATGACCTGTGTGCTCCAAAATATTTATAGGAGTACTTTTTATTCTGCTTTTTAGAGGGGGAAGCCAGGGCAATTGGAGTTAAATGACTTGCCCACGGTCACACAGCTAGTAAGTGTTAAGTGTCTGAGGCCGAATTTGAACTCAGGTCCTCCTGACTCTAGGGCCAGTGCTCTATTGACTGCACCACCTAGCTGCCCTATAGGAGTACATTTTAGCAAAGACCTAGAAACAAAGTACATGACCATTCGTTACACAGTAGCTAAATTATGCTGTGTGAAAGTAATAGAATATTACTGTGTCATAAGAAACAATAAACATGAAGACTATATAGAACATCCCAAAAAGGATTAGATGAATTGAGGCAAAATGAAGCTAGCAGAACTTGGAAAAAAATTCACAGTGGCTCCCATAATGTAAATGGAAAGAATATCAATAACAAAAGAAAATTTAAACTGAATGCTGTGAAATTCTAATGACTAAACTTGGTTCCAGAAAAAGAGATATGATAATGTACCTTTTTCTCTTATTTGCAAAGAAACAAGGCACTCTGGGTGTTGAATGTTGTATATAATTTCAAACTCGCTTAATTTGTTGGTTTGTTTTGTTAAATAATTTTTAAAAGTTCTTATTTCCATTTATCACTGTGATTCACAAGTACTAATATTGATGGAGGAAAATGACCACTATGTTTGCTCTGTATGAGTGCTTTAGCTGCCAACAGCATTAAATGTAATCAACTGAAATGACGTCTTGAAAGTATATATGTATGAATACCCAGGCAAGCAAATTTTTCCAGAGAAAACATGATGCTTTTAATAAACATCCAATTTTTTTCAAAATTCCCATTTATGACATCAAAAGTACTGCTCACATCAAATAAGGTTGCTTAAAAATTACAAAGAACGAAATGCTTTACTGAATAAGAGAAACGTTGGTGCTACCTGAAGCTAATAATATAATTGAAACAAATGTTCAGCTTTGAATTTTTGTACTTAAAGATAAGAAGGCAGGAAGGAAAATATATCTAAAAAGTTTTGCCATCAACTGAAAAAGTAAAATCATCTTATTTTGTGTTGCAAATAGATGAAGCAACAGATGTAGTCCAAGATACATTTCTTTAGCTTGTGTAGTATTCATGTATTTTTAAATTAATTTCTCTTTTATCATGAACTTGACATATAACAAGCATGAGCATTTCAGTATAGAAAAAATGAAGTATTACATATGAAACTGAATTTTTAAAATATTTTAAGCATATATTAAGTTTAACATGATTATTAACTCATGCATTAAATATATTTTAAATATTATTATTAAACATATGATAAATAAAAACTGCTGTTACAGGAAGACTATTTTGCATAGCAAAAAAGTGGGAGTTACAAAAGATTAACAGATTTAAAACACACAAAAAATGAAACAAATTAAAAATCAACAGAGAAGAAACAAAATCCAAGAATGTTAAAAGAGCACGTGATCTAGTAGTATAGTTTAGAATATCAACCACTATGCTAAGGTCTTTCTAGTTGACAAAAACTACTGGGAAAGCTGGAAAGCAGTCTGGCTAAAATTAGGTATAAACCAAAAACTTTTCTTTTTTATTAAATTTTTTTGAGTTACATATTTTCTCCCCGTCTTTCCCCCGCCCACCACCCCAAAACAGCCATCCCAGTGTTTCCCCCCTCCCCCAGTCTATT
>CM053582.1:29543388-29582757 GCA_028627135.1 Pseudochirops cupreus | reverse complement strand
CAGGTTGTTGACTCTCTTTTCATGATTTTCTTGCATCGTTCTCATTTCTCTTCCCAATTGTTCCTCCACTTCTCTTATTTGGTTTTCAAAATCTTTCTTAAGCTGCAGCCCCCACCAGCTTTGGCTCACTGAAAACGCACCCCAGGACCACCACCCACGACCACGATCTGGATCTAGGCCGCTTAATGCAAGAGCACTTAGCCTCTGAATGATGGCTTGGCCCCCCTGCTGTCTGCAGGCCAGCAGCTCTGAAGCAGCCATGTGGAGGTGGCTGCAGGGCTGCTGCTTCTGCTGCTTCCTTACCCTGGAGCCAGTTTGGCCGCACCACTTTTCTCCCCCAAATTTAGCTGAGATCCACTGACCTTTCACTTTGTCCTTGTTTCTTATGGGTTGACAATTCTGGAAACTACCTAGATACGAATTGAAAAAGCCCCAAAGACTCTTTCCAACTATAAATGTATCAATGATACTACATGAAATGTGTAACAGGCAACTGGTAAATTTAGACTGAAGTGCAGATGAGAAATTAGGGCTGGATACATAGATCTGTGAGTCATCTGCATAGAAATGATAATTAAATCCATGAGAGCTGATGAGGTCATCAAGGGAGAGATTAGAGTATAATATCATGGACAGAGGCTTGGAGAACATCCAGATAAGTGAGTGTAATACAGATTTAAGCCAGCAAAAAAGGAAGGAACAGTTAGGTAAACAAAGAACCAAGAGAAGAGGATCACTAAAATCCAGAAAAAGTGAGTAATCAGAACTCGTGATCAACAGTGTCAAATATAGTAGACAAGATGAAAAAGTAAGAAGTGAGAAAAAAATCTTCAAATTTGGCAATTAAGAGATTGTTGGTTAACCTCAAAGAGAACAATTTCAAATAACTAAAGGTTTAACCTTGGTAAAGAGAAAAGTTTACTTCATTGTCAAAGATTAAAGGAAAGGAAGAGAGATAGGAATGATATCAAGAGGCTGTGAAAGGATGAGTAAGGGAGAAAAGGGAGCTTAGGTCAAACATCCTCAATTTTCTTTTTTTTTTAATCTTCTGTCTAATGTTTTCTTTGTTCAGTTTACTTCACTTTGCATCAGTTTATATCTATCTGTATTTCTCTTTATTTTTTTCTTTTTTTTCTTTTCTTTTTTTATTTTTAAATTGATTTGTTTATTTACTTTTAGTTTACAAGATTCGGTTCCAGAGTCCCTTGACTTTCAAATTTTCTCCCCTCCCTCTCCCTCCCCCCCCCCCCCCGCCATGGCAGCATGCAGTCAAGTATAGAATCTGCAAATACTTTCATGTTGGAAAATGTCCTCAATTTTCTCAAAAGTAAAAGGAAAGCTGAGGAAAAAGAGAAAGGAGGGAGGTGTGGATAGATACTTTAAAAGTCACTAAACTGTTCATACCATTGGACCCAAGACTAGGAACATCCTCCAAAGAGTTCAAAGCCAGAAGAAAAGAACCTATCTGTACATATGAGCAATTTGTACTCTTCAACTGGGAAACAGCTGACTAAATCATACTACATGAATGTAATGTAATATTCCCACACCACAAGAAATGAAGAAAGGGGCAGATTCAGAGATACCTGAGAAGAAATATAACGAACTGGTACTGAGTAAAGTGAACAGAACCAGAACAATTTATACAATGACAATACTCATGTAAAGGGAACCAGCTGTGAAAGACTTAAAAACTCTGAGTAATGCAATGACCAATTGTGATTCCAGAGAACTGATGATGAAACAGAACTCTGATATCTTGCCAGAAAGCTGAAGGAATAGTAGCACAGAATAGAATGAGACAAATATGTTCAGGTATGGCCAGAGTATGAAGTTGTTATGATTGACTATACTCATTTGTTTTAAGAAAGGGCTTCTTTGAAGGTGGGAGTAGGCACTGATAATTATACAGAAATAAAAGGAAGAAAAAAAGGGCATCAATAAGACATTAAAAATACACAAAAGAAAACATAAGGAAATTCATAGGGTATGTATAGAGACAAGAAAGGCAATTTCATATCATGTTAAACTTAATATATGCTTAAAATATTTAACAAGTTCAGTTTCACAAATAATACTTTGTTCTTTGAATACTGAAATGTTCATGCTTGTTGTATGCCAACCAAGTTCATGCTGTATGCCAAGTTCATGATAAAAGAGACGTTAATTTAAAAATGCATGAATTCTACACAAGCTAAAGAAATTTATCTTGAAGACAGCATGTGCAGAGGTAACAGGAATCATAGATCTCCCGGAACGTGACAAATTTTTTTAAAAACTGAATACCATAATGCAAGAAATACTAAAAAAAAACTGTCAAAAACTTATTAATAAGGATAACAAAAGATCAACTGAATCTACAGATCACTGCCAGAAAAAAATCCCAGCTCTCCAAACTCATAAACACATAGTGTTTATATTAAATAATATGAGTGACAAATATTAATTCCAGAAGCAGCCACAAGAAAGACTTTCACTTGTGAAGAAATGTAAATAACACAAGATCATTTTGCTTTCATGAGAACCCTCAGGAGGGAATGAACTGTTTTTCCAAAAAGTTAAGGAATGTAAGCTGCAACCCAAAAATGACATACCCTACCAACACAAGCCTAATTAGCTTCAAAAATGAGGGACTTTTAACAAAAGGTATTTGAGGCATCTCAGCTTTAAAAAAAAGAGAGAGACAAACACAGGCATGAATAAATTATCTGACTTGAAAACACCTGAAACAACAGAAGAACAACTTTTAAATATCTAATTTTCAAGAAAAGAGTAAATAATGAAATAAGTTATTTTACCTTTATGGGTTATTTATTTAAAACAGAGAGTGACCTATGTGGCAAAAGAACAAAGAACTACAAAAGGATTAAAAAGGATACAAGGGTGTAAAGATTTAAGGTGAATTTAAGTGAGAGAAGCTAAGATGGAAGGCGAGAAGTTGATGTCCCATGGACTAAATTAAATTCCCTGACCTCTTACAGAAGAATCAATGTTTGTTATCGGAAGGAGAGGCAATGTGGGAGGTTGTATGAAAAGAGGAAGAAAAGGGAGTAGGTAACAGGCCCCTACTACATCCATGAGCAAACAGTGAAAGAAGAAAACATAAGTCTCTCAGAAAGAGAAGGAAACTATGGGATAATGGGAAAGTAGAAGAAGGGCAAAATTAAAACCAGGAGAACGAAAGGTGGGGGAGAATCTTGTAATGTAAAGGGATAAGAGATATCTTTCTAGAGTAGTACGGGGGAGGGGGGGGAAGAGGGGAAGAGATGAATATTTTCATTGCGGTAGATTTGATCTTGGGAGAGTTTGTGCATTTGGAAGCTAAAGATGTTCTCTAAGAATGTACTAGGTTTCCATGGGCTGCACTTGGTTCCAGAAAATGCGACTTACAAGTTCTTAGGTACAGAAGAATATAGTACAGTTGGGAAGACTTACACGAATTGACGCTAAGTAAATTGAACCAGGAAAATAAAAGACACAATAATGACAGCAATAAATGGAAAGAATGAACAAAAAAATACAATCGAGACTGAATGGTGAAGTGCCTAGTGCACTACACTTGGAGTCAAGAACTGAGTACAAATCCTACCTTAGATGCTTTTACTAGCTGTGACCCCAGGACAAGTTGCTTATCTTCTGTGCCTATATTTCCTCATCCTTAAAATATGGGGGCTGGACTTGATGACCTTAAAATCTATGATTCTACAAATGCTGTGTATTATAATTATAATGACCAAGATAGGCCTTGAAGACAAGAGGAGAATGTATTACTCTCTCTTCTTTGCAAAGGAAGGAAGGAAACAAACATTTCTTAAGTGTCTTCAAGATGCCAGATACCATGTTGAGTGCTTTACAAATGTTATCTTGTTCAATTCTCACAACCCTGAGGGGTAGGTATTATTATTACCTTCATTTTACAATGAAGCAAACTGAGGTGGGGAGCGGCGGAGTGACTTGCCCAAGGTCACATATCTAATACGTGTTTGAGGCTGAATTTGAATTCAAGAGTTTAAAGACTTCAGGCCTAGCACTCTACCCACTTCACCTAACTACCACTATGACAGAAATGTGCTACTAAGTCAAGTCAAAAAGCATTTATTAAGCCCTTTTGTTGTAGTTATCAGTTGTGTCCGACTCTTCATGATCCCATTTGGGATCTTGGCAAAGATACCCGAGTGGTTTCCCATTTCCTTCTCCAGCTCATTTTACAGATGATGAAACAGAGGCAAACAGGGTTAAGCGACTTGCCCAGGGTCACACAGCTAGTAAGTACTTATCTGTGGCTACATTTGAACTCACAAAGATGAGTCTTCCTGACTCCAGGCCTGGCATTCTATCCACTGTGCCACTTTATTGCCACTATATGCCACCTATATCCACTTATGCCCATTTATTAAGCCCTTACTACATGCCAAACACTGTGCTAAGTACTGGGAATATAAATATAAACAGAAAGACAATCCCTGCCTTAAAAGGGCTTACATTCTAATAAGAGAACACATTAAAAGGAACTGAAAAAGAGGAGAACAGATACTCTCCAGAGCAGGAGCATAACAAGAGTCAGAAATACTACTTGGGGAGAAAGAAAGACAAGGTAGGCCTAGTCCTTCTCCTTAAAACAGAGACTCTAGGAAGACCTAGCTATGAGACTATAAATACGGAAAACGTTATATACTACCATAGACGGTTGCTTTGTTAGTTATTTATGCTCAACTGCTTTAATGTCTTTCTATTTTATTCTTTATAAAAAAGCTAGCTCTCTGTGGTGTGGGAGGGAAAGGAAAAGAAAATATTTGGGAATAAGAGGATATAAAAATAAGATACCAATATAATTTTAAAGGAACTGATGGTAGAGAAGATTTGTTACTTTGCAAACCTATCAATAGCTATTTCAAATTAAAATGAAATTTCACTATAATTTACAGACTAAAAATGATATTATGTATGAGAGCTGGATTTAGCTCTCCTACAAAAGAACTCAACCAATGCCAGGTTGAAACACAGCTCTACAAGGACTCGCGGCAAATGTGGCCCCTTGCTCAATCTGCTCATATTGCCTGCTTCACAAGTCACCATTTATACTAGGAAACATGAGTGAGAATTATATTTAGTTTTAAAAGTTGTTACAAAAATAATCAACTTTATTAAAAAACAGTCCATGAAAAGGAAGGCATTTTAAATTTAACAAACTGCATGATGATATCAGAACTTTATTGTGTCTTTCTTGCCCCAAAGTACTTTGATAGGTATTTGAACTAAAAAGAAGAAAATGTCATTTTTCTCCATGGTGATAATAAGGATGGAACAAAATAATTTTTTAAAAACTCCTCCTGAAACATGCATATCTGGTAGATATTTGTGAAAAACAAAGTATTTGAAATAAATGAAAATTAGCTCTTCAAATTCATTATCTGATAAAGATAAAGTGATTACACTTACGAAAGAACTGTGGCTACTTCACATTTGTGATGTTTCCCAATTTAAACTGAAGGCAGGAGAAGCAGTGTGGCACAGTAAGAGCTGGCCTTAGATAAAGAAATGGGTTAAAATTCCACCAATGACATGTAAAGGATATGTGACCCTGGTCAAGTCACTTAACTTCTCAGTGCTCCAGGCCAAATGTGCCAAACACACAACCATCAGCATGTAGTCTACAATACTCCCAAGTGCAGGCTAAAGCAGATTAAAATGTAACTGGGAAATATTGGACAAAATAAATAAAAATACAATAAAATATAGCTATCTTACATTTTAAAACTAAGTCAATATGTAGCCCACAAGGATCTTAATGAAGTGTTTTGTGGCTCTCATTTCTATTTGAGTTTGATACCACTTCTCTGGGCAATCCTCTAAGACTAGAAGCTTCAGAGAAGCCTCTGACTTACACGGAGAGGATGTTTTCTCATCCTTATAACAATAAAATTACAGGTCCAGTCCCTATCCCTATACCAATCTTAAAATATATCTGCTTTGCACATGAAATATAAAAAAGTAAACATATAAACTTTACATAAAAGAAAATTTATGCACAGTGATGTTAAGTTACACGTCCATGATCACCCCCATTAAAGGGCAGAGGCAGAACTTGTACCTGGGTCCTTCAGATCTAAGCAGTTTCAAACTTCCAGTTCAGTTTGATCCATACTACATGTCCCAACATCTAAACTCCTGCATTCAGTTACTATTCTCAATCCTCTCTATGACAGTGGAAATGAAATACTACCTAAATGAATGGGAAATATTCCAATTATAGGTCAAAGAAAGAAATGTGAGTTATAGGTTACATGTTAACATCACCTTTACAATAGTTTACTTCATATTTAATATCTTATAAAGAAATAAGAAGCAAAAAGGCAGGATCCATTTGAAACCTGAAAATTATCATCTTTCATTTCCATTGCACTGAGACTACAATTTCTTTTCCATACACAAGTTTACCTTCTGAGATTGGTATATTGTATTTAACTACAACTGCCAGACAAGAGAAACATTGTTGAGCATTTCCCTTTAACAATTTTTTTCAACTGCAAATATAAAAATCAACAAAACCATCTCTAAATAAACATCACTCAATTCCTGTGTATAAATATCCAAGTTTTCTAGTCTTTTTTCTATATAGATTCCTCATTAACACTCACATGGGGAGATTATAACATCACTAAAAGCAAAACAAAATACTACTCTTTCTGCCATTAATTCTTTTCTTGCTACTATCCTGCACAGGACAACTGCCTCTCTACTTAATTCACTGTTTCAATAGAACAACTTGTCTGTATGTATGACCACTCCAAGAGGAAAAGTTACTTTGATAGAACTTCACAAACTGTTTCTCATTTTCCCTAGCCATAAATTTCAGTTTAGCATAAAAATTTAATTATACCATAAAGTATTATAGAAGGGCCTACTTCAACTGTAGTAATGGTTTAGTCAGGGAATTTCAGAGCTCATAAAACTATGCATCATAATACAGATAAGGTAAGAGTTTACTGAAAGCATTAAAATATTCTTCACAAGATTGGGGGGAGCTTATTTTAAGGATGTGAGGCTTACAGTGTCTTAATAAGTTAACAGGTATAGAAGCTAGAGTTAAATGCCTTTTTTTTCAATATACTGAAAGATATTTTATAAAATCAGATAAAAACCAAAGTATCCACAGTAGAATATAACTTGTTGCAGAAGCATCCAATTGAACAATTTAATGCAATCGACAATTATGGAGCACATACTAGATACATCAAAAAAACTTTTTGGAAAGATTTAATTTGCCAAATTAAAAAAAAAAGTTCCTGTAAGTGGTAATACCTAACATCTCTTCCAGTGCAGGAATTTCAATGATTTCATGTTACATTACTGGATGAAACCTTAAAGATTATGTAATCCACCTTGAATTTATAGATGATAAAATTGACTGTCAAACAAATGATTCATTCAAGGATACAGAGCTCATAAGTGTCTGAGCAGAAACTCACACACAGGGCTCTTGACCCCCAGACGAGAGTTCTTTTTACTCTACCATATCAAACCATGCCTCTTCTTAAAGGCAGAAGTGAGAAAGAGTGAAAAGCATTTAAGTTTCCAGTATGTAAATAAAAGAATAAATTTTTTCTACCAGTTTGTGTTTACTAGACATTTAATGTTCAGATATTTACAAATTCAGCTGAAACCACTCTTATTTGTAGGCACTAAAAATATTTCCTGAAGAAAAAAGACCATAAAACAAACAACATTTGATGTCCACAGGAATAATTCTTTCAGATTCAGAAGTTCAATTCTTCTAATGTCTTATTTCTCATTTTAAGTGATGTGTGCGTGCATCCTACATAGAAGAAAACAATATTTAGGTAGAGACAAGTGTAGAGAGTTTGCCTTCACTACCTTCCGTTTTCTCTTATCCCTGAGCCTGCTTTTCATCTACCAATTCACACTATAAAATCTCTGAACTTTGAAAAACAAAATATATTCATCAAATTTTCAAGAGCAAAGAGATGCATTGGGGAAATCCTTTAAAATAAACAAATTAAAAGTCCTGGAATAGAAATCCAAAGAGCTTTAAATTTGAATTAGCTTAACTACTTTTGACACGTTTACACATGAAAGACATCAAGATTGGATGTAGTACTTGCTGGCTTTAAGAAGTTTCATTCCAGCTAGCTATATAAGAAGTTTCAGCCAACATTAGACAAATGCCCACTTTTTTTTTTTAACCCTGCTTTCAGCCTGACTTTCTCCCAATTGAAATTCAAGGCTCAATGGCTGGTTTTTCTTGGTTCTAAATGTAGATAAAAAAGGATTTTCTCCACTCCCTCAATTTGATGTGACAGGCTCCTGACATGAATAATGGAAGCGTTTCTTTCACAGGCAAATCAACTTAACTTAGCATGCCTTTATACTCTTAGTGGGCAAGCCCCAGTCCCGCAGATTCCACTGGAGCCTTTAAGGTGGAAGAAATCTTTAGAATTCACAGAAAACGGTCGAAAGTAAACAGTACTTATTTTGTCACAATACGCGAATAAGTCTGATGCCAGAGTCCCCGATGAATATATCACTTCCTAATCAGATCATGATTTACAAGCAATTTGGGATGAGCCCTGCCCCTCCCCCACTGCCCAGGAACAATGACCGCGACTGGGGCACCGTGAGGGCTGACCTATTACTAGGCGTTGTCAGACTGCCCGGCCTCCCCAAGAAGAGGTGGGAAGGAAGTTCAGCGCAGGAGATGGGAGGAGTTGGGGACGCTGCCCCTAGAGGCAGCGTCAGGTGGGAAGAGGGGCTCAGAAACTGGCCCTGGGTTCGAATGTTGCCTCTGCTACTTATCTTCTGTGTGACTTTGGGGTAGGCCCTTGCCCTCTCTGGGCCTCGGAGTCCTCCCTCCTAGTTCCTAAACTCCCTAACGGCTATAAATCTCCAAACCGACTTTCTAGTCCAGTCACTATCCCCGTCTGACTGGGATAGCGAGGACTCAGCTGAGAGACAAAGCCCTCCTCACACTCCCCTGGTACCTCACGTCCGTCACCCAGCTTGGGGTGGGGGTGGGGTGGGGCTGTTGTGAAGAGCCAATGGGAAACGAGTTAGCGAGAGCAAAGCTCGCGAGATTTGGCAGCCTTCGCACCACCGCCATGCCGCACGTGGGTATTCAACGGCAAAGCACTGAGAAGGTAGGGGCTTAAGTAAACTGCTAGAGAGGGGGCGGTGGGGTAATAAACCTGGCCCAAACAATGGCGTAGTGGTCAGCCGGTCTCTCAGTCTATGGAAAGGGCCTGTAAATGTTTTCCTTTGACCAGGGACCTGTTAAGTAACCGTGAGCCCTTTTCGGCAGCCATCTTGGGAGTGCTTGTGGTCCTTGCTCTCATACTGCACATCCAAACCACGTGGAAAGAATCCAAAGTAGAGGAAGATAAGAGGTGAAGGAACTTGATGAGGAGACAGAATCGAAATAGAAAGGGCAATAGAAGGGCACTGCATTTGGAGTCAGAAGCCCTGGCTGTAAATTTTGACACTGTTCTAAATTTAGCTCTCTGTATAGTCCAGAGGTGGGGAACCTGCGGCCTCGAGGCCCTCTAGGCCCTCTAAGTCCTTAGGTGCAGCCTTTTGACTGAGTCCCAAGTTTTATGCAACAGATCTTTTTAAAGGGAATTGTTTTGTGAAGTTTGGATTCAAAGGGCCGTACTTGAAGACCTAGAGGGCCCCATGTGGCCTGGATGTCGAGGGTTCCCCATCCCTGGACTAGTTTCTTCCTTTGTAAAATTAAGGGGGGAGGGGGAAGAGGGGATGGGGGATAGGGAGGGGTAGAATTAACAGTTGTAAGGAATGCAGTAGCCTTAGCCTTCCCAACCAACTACCTGATAAAGCGTTAAAAACAAACCAACCTTATCACCCTGTCAGAGTTAAACCAGAAGGAACCTCCCCTAAACCCCTTTTTCCTCACCAGTAGGAAATATGAATTTTACATAGCTACCAATTTTCCCCATTTCCCCCTTCGCACGAGTCAGCACCAGCCCTGAAACTTGACCCCAGCCGTGGTCCCAGCCCTACTTGACCTAAAAAAGACGCTATTAAAAACCCACTGTCGTTTTATTTAATATTTTATTTCCCCCCACCCCCCAATTACATGTAAGAGCCATTTTTAACATTCATTTTTTTTAAACTTTGAGTTCTGAATTCTCTGCCTTCGGTGCAGCTAGGTAGCAAAGTGGATAGAGCACCAGCACTGGAGCGAGGAGGACCTGAATTCAAATTTGGCCTCAGACACTTGGTAGCCGGGTGAAACTAGGTGAGTCACTTTACCTCTACTGGCTCCAAAAATAAATATAAATAGATGAATGAATCAATAAAAAATAAATTCTCTCTCTTTCCTCCCCCCTCACTGAAAAGGCAAGCAATTTAATATAGGTTATACATGTGCAGTAGTGCAAAACATGTCTCCATATTAGTCATGTTGTGAAAGTAAACACAGACTACTCTCCTTCCCCCCCCCCGCCCCCCCAAAAAAAGAAAAAGAAGTTTTTAAAAAGTATGCTTAGATCTGCATTCAGACTCCATCAGTTCTTTCTCTGGAGATAAATAGCATTTTTCATCATATGGCCTTCAGAATTGTCTTGGATTATTGTATTGCCAAGAATAGCTAAGTCATTCACAGTTGATCATCCTACAGTGTTACTGTTACTGTGTACAGTGTTCCCCTGGTTCTGCTGATTCCAGGATTTTCTGAGACCATCCTTCTCCTCATTTCTTATAGCATAATAGTATTCCATTACATTCATATACCACAACTTGTTCAGCCATTCCCCAATTAAGGGACATCCCTTAATTTTCCAATTCTTAGCCTCCACTAAAAGAGCTGCTATAAATATTTTGTACATATATGCCCTTTTCCTTTTAGTTCTTTTTTATCTTTTCAGTATACGGATTTAATGGTGGTATTGCTGGGTCAAAGGGTATGCATGGCATATTCCCAAATTGCTCTACAGAATGGTTGGATCAGTTCACAATTCCACAAACAGTACATTAGTGCTTCCATGTTCCTACATCCCCTCCAACAATTGTCATTTTCCTTTTCTTTCATATTGGCTTGTCATAAATGTGGGGTGGTACCTCAGGGTTGTTTTAATTTGCATTTCTCTAATCAATAGTGATTTAGGGCATTTTTTTCATATAACTATAGATAGCTTTGATTATTTTATCTGAAAACTGCCCATTCCTATCCTTTGACAATTTATCAATTGGGGAATGGTTCTTATTCTTTATAAATTTAATTAAGTTCTATATATATTTGAGAAATGAGGTTTTTATCAGAGAAACTTGCTGTGAAATTTTTTCGGTTATTATTATATAATATAACATTATAGAATATTAATATGTTGTATATTATGTTATATAAGTAACATTTATTATATATGTTATATAAATAATATATTATTTATTATATAATATATATAACATTGTATAATAAAGTATTATATAATACGATACTATATTATTAAATTAAACTATTATAATATAATTGTATTTCCCTCCAACCTATTTCTCCCCCCTCTTCTTCTCCCTCCCCCCCCTCTCCCCGGTTTACCCTATTCTCTTTCTCCTTTCACCCTGTCCATTCTCAAAATTATTTTGCTTCTCACTTTACCTCCCCTAATCTGCTCTCCTTTTGGTCAACCCCCTCCCCCTTCTCTTATCCCTTTCTCCTCCTACTTTCCTGTATGATAAGATAGATTTCTATACCTTACTGAGTGTGTATGTTATTCCTTTTCTGAGCCAATTCTAATGAGAGTAAGGTTTACATACTTCCCCATCCTACCACTTCATCTATCTTCCCCTCCGCTCTAAAAACTCTTTCTTGCCTCGTTTATGTGAGATAATTTACCCCATTCTACCTCTCCCTTTCCCCTTCTCTCTCCTTTCTTACTTGTTAATTTTATTTTTAGATATCATCCCATCATATGCACCTCCCTTCCATGCCCTCTATGTCTACTTCTTCTAACTGCCTAAATTCTTAAGAATTTGAATCTTTGAGTCATTCCCCAATTGATAAATGGTCAAAATATATGAACCTTTATCTGAAAAACTGTCTAAAATTTTTCCCCAATTTTCTGCTTTCCTTCTAATCTTGGCTACATTGGTCTTATTTGTACAAAACCTTTTAATTTAATATAATCAAAATTATCCTTTTTACATCTCACAATCCTCTCTATCCTGTTTATTTAGAAATTGTTCTCCCATCCATAAGTCTGATATGTAATATGTCCCATGTTCTTCTGATTTTCTTATATTTCCCTTTATATCTAGGTCATGAATCCATTTTGACCTTATCTTGGTCAATGGTGTAAGATACTGGTTTATACCAGGGTAGGGAACTCGCAGCCTTCGAGCCCACATATGGCCTTTACGTCCTTAGGTGTGGCTTTTTCACTGAGTCCAAATTTTATGGAACAAATCCTTTTATTAAGGGGATTTGTCCTGTGAAGTTTGGATTCAGTCAAAGAGTTGCACTTGATGACCTAAATGGCCATATGTGTCCTCGAGGGCACAGGTTTCCCACTCCTGATCTATACCCAGTTTCTGCCAGACTACTTTCCATTTTCCCAGCAATTTTTTACCAAATAGTGAACCCTTATCCCAAAAGCTTAAATCTTTACATTTGTCAAACACAAGTTTACTATAATCATTACTGTGTATTGTATGTCTACTCTGTTCTACTGATCAACCTTTCTATTTCTTAGCCAGTACTAGATAGTTTTGATAATTACTGCCTTATAATATAGTTTAAGATCTGGTACTGCTTAATTTCCTTCTTTTACATTTTTTTCATTAATTCCTTTGATATTCTTGAACTTTTGTTCTTCCAAAAGAATTTTATTGCTTTTTCTAGCCCAATAAAATATTTCTTTGGTAATTTAATTGGTATAGCATTTAATAGGTAGGTTAGTTTAGGTAGCTAAGAATTCTTAAATCTCTCCTCAATCTATTTTTCAGGTCAGTTGTTTTTCCAGTGAGATAGTTCACATTTTCTTCTATTTGCATTCTTTTTATTTTGTTTTATTTCTTCCTGATGTCTCATGGAGTCGTTAGCTTCCACTTGCCTAATTATAATTATTAAGGGATTATATTTCAGTAAATTTTTGTACCTCTTTTCCATTTTGCCAGTTCTAAATATTTCTGTTATTCATAGATCTGATAAGTAAACTATTCTATAATCCCTTAATTTGCTTACGGTATCACTATTTATGTCTAAATCACATACTCATTTTGACCTTATCTTGGTATAATGTGAGATGTTGGTCTATGCCTAGTCTTTGCCAAACTGCTTTTCAGTTTCCGAGTAGTTTTTGTCAAATAGTGAGTTCTTGTCCCTAAAGCTTGGATCTTTGTGTTCATCAAAGACTAGATAACTATGGTCATTTACTATTATGTATTGTGCACCTCTCTATTTCTTAGCCAGTACAGCTCTAAGATCTGGTATGGCTAGTCCACTTTCCTTCATGTTTTTTTTTCATTGATTCTCTTGATGTTCTTGACCTTTTGTTCTTCCAGATGAATTTTGTTATTTTTTTTAGCTCTATAAAATAATTTTTGGTGGTTTGATTTGTATTGCACTAATAAGCAAATTAATTTAGATACAGTTGTCATTTTTATTATATTACCTCAACCTATCCATAAGCAATTAATA
Source organism: Pseudochirops cupreus (assembly GCA_028627135.1). Classification (NCBI taxonomy): domain Eukaryota; kingdom Metazoa; phylum Chordata; class Mammalia; order Diprotodontia; family Pseudocheiridae; genus Pseudochirops; species Pseudochirops cupreus. The sequence continues at coordinate 29,569,091 of CM053582.1, read as the reverse complement.
TTTTTCCAAATGTTTAGATATGACTTTATTTGTTTGAAAAATGTTTTGTAATAGTGTTCATATAGTTCCTGGGTTTCTCTTGGAAAGCAGACTCCCAAGTATTTTATATTAACTACAGTCATTTTAAATGTAATTTCTCTTTTTGTATTTTGCTGCTGGACTTTGTGAGTAATATATAGAAATTCCGATGATTTATGTGGGTTTATTTTATATCCTGCAATTTTGTTGAAGTCACTATTTCAACTAGTCACTATTTCAACAGTTGAAATTGGTTGATAGGGTTATATTAATATTCTATTTCTTCTATTAGTCTGGGCAGTTTGGATTTTTGTAAATATTTATTTCACTTAGATTGTTAAATTTATTGGCATATGATTAGACAAAATAGTTCCTTATAATTGCTTTAATTTCATCTTCATTAGTGGTGAATTCACCCTTTTCATTTTTTATATGGGTAATTTGGGGTTTTTAAATCAAATTGTCCAATGGTTTATCTATTTTGCTGTTGTTGTTTTTCCATGAAATCAGCTCCTAGTTATATTTATTCATTCAACGGTTTTCTTACTTTGAGTTTTATTAATCTCTTTCTTTTACTTATCAGGATTTCCAATTTGTTGTTTAATTGGGGATTTTTAATTTGGTTTTTTTAGTTGCATGCCCAATTCATTAATCTTCTTTTTTTCTATTTTATTACTGCATGCATTTAAAGATGTAAATTTACCCCTTAAGTACTGCTTTGACTGCATCCCATAAATTTTGGTATGTTGTCTCATTGTTGTCATTCTCTTTATTGAAAATGTTTATTGTTTCTATGATTTGTTCTTTGATCTGCTCTTTCTTTCACATTAGATTATTTAGTTTCCAATTAATTTTTGATCTTTATTTCTATGGCCCTTTATTGAATGTAATTTTTATTGCATAATGTTCTGAAATGGATGTCTTTAACATTTCTGTTTTTTTTACATTTGGTAGTTAGGTTTTTAATGCCTTAATACATGGTCATTTTTGTGTAGGCATCATGTACTGTTGAGAAAAAGATAATATTACTTTCTATTCCCATTCAGTTTTCTCCAGAAGTCTGTCTGTTCTAATTTTTCTAATATACTAGTCATCTCCTTAATTTCTTTCTTGTTTATTTTTCGCTTAGATTTATCTAGTTCTGAGACTGTTTCCACCTGTAGCTCATTAACTTTTCCCTTTGAGAATTTGGGTGCTATACCATTTGGTGCATATATATTTGGTATTGATAATACTTCATTATATATGGTACCTTTTAGCAAAATGTAGTTTCCCTGCTTATTTTTTTAATTAGACCTGTTTTTGCTTTTGCGTTATCTGAGATCATGATTGCTACTCTTGCTTTTTTTTTTTTACTTTAGCTAAAACATTATAGATTCTACTCTGGTCCCTTACCATTACTCCATATATGTCACTGTGCTCCGAGTATGTTGCTTATAAACAATATATTGTGGGATTCTTATTTTTAATTCACTCTGTTAGGGCTTCCATTTTATAGGTGAGTACATCCCAATCACATTCACATTTATGATTACTAACTCTGTATTTCCCTCTGTCCTATTTTTTGCCCTGTTTATCTCCCTCTCCTTTCACTGTCTTTCCTCACCAGTGTTTTGCTTCTTAGTACCACCTCCCCCAATATTCCTTTCCTTCTGTCAGTTCCCCCGTTCTCTTCTCCCCCTCTCCTCTTATTTCTTTGTATTGTATGATAGATTTCTATACCCAGCTGAGTGTGTACATTATTACCTCTTTGAACCAATTCCAGTGAGAGTAAAGGTCAAGTCCTCACGTTTCTTCCTCCATTGTAAAATCTCTTTTGCACCTTTTTTATATGAGATAATTTTCCCCCTTCTACCTCTCTCTTCCCTCTCTCCCAGTGCATCCCTCTTTCTCACAGTTTATTTGTTTTTTATATCATCCCATGATAATTAACTCACACCTGCACCTTCTGTGTATGTATACTCTTTCTGTCTTAATAGTGATAAAGTTCTCAGGAATTATACATCTTCCCATGTAGTAATGTAAACAGTTTAACCTTATTGAATAACTTATGGTTTCTCTTTCCTGTTTAATTTTTTTATGCTTTTCTTGAGTCTTGCATTTGAAAATCACATTTTCTATTCAGCTCAGATCTTTTCAACAGGAATGCTTGAAAGTCCTCTACTTCATGTCTATATTTTCTGCTGGGTAGATGATTCTTGCTTGTAATTCTAGCTCCTTTGCCCTCTAGAATATCATATTCTAGGTTCTTCAGTTCTAAATCTTGTTTTACTTGACTGTAGCTCCACAATATTTGAGTGGTTTCTTTTTCATTGCTTGCAATATTTTCTTCTTGACATAAGCACTCTGTAATTTGGCTATAATCTTTCTGGGAGTTTTCATTTGGAGATCTCTTTTGGATGGTGATTCAAATATTGCCTTTTTTCCATTTGGCCAATTCTACTTTTTTAAGGAGTTCTTTTCTTCAGTGAATTTTTGTACATCTTTTTCCATTTAGTCAATTCTTCTTTTAAAGTTCTTTTCTTCAGTAGATTTTTGTGCCTCTTTTACCATTTGGCCTATTCTGTTTTTTAAGGTATTATTTTCTTCAGTATTTTTTTGTGCCTCCTTTACCAAGCTGTTGACACCTTAATATTTTCTTCCATTACTCTAATTTCTTTTCCCAATTTTTCCTCTCCCTCTCTTATTTGAGTTCGAAAATCCTTTTTGAGCTCTTCCAGAAATTCTTTTGGGGCTTCAGACCAATTCACATTTTATTTTAAGGCTTTAGATATAGTAGTTTTTATTTTGTTGTCTTTTTCTAAGTCTGTGGGGTTTTTTTTGGAGGGGTGAAGGCAAGGCAATTGGGGTTGTGACTTGCCCAAGGTCTCACAGCTAGTGAGTATGTCAAGTGTCTGAGGTCGGATTTGAATTCAGGTCCTCTTGACTCCAGAGCCAATGCTCTATTCATTGTGCCACTTAGCTGCTCCTACGTCTGTGTTTTGATCTTCCCTGTCACCACAGTAACTTTCCATGGTCAGGATCTTTTTCTGGAGCAGGGAGCTGTTCATTTTTCCACCCTGTTTCCTAACTTTCAACTTTATATTAAAGTTGAGTTCTGTTCACAGGGTGGAGGGGGCCCTACCCCAAGCTTCAAGTTTTTTTCTGCAGCTATTTTCAGAGCTAATTTTGGGGACCTGTCAGTTTTCAGTTCTTCCAAGGTGGCATGATCTAAGAAGATATGTGTTTGCCATTGTCCTGGACTGTGCACTGATCTGTGAGCAACCACAAACACTCTTTTGTGCCCTGGAACTGTGACCAGGGTCCCCAGTCCCTTTTTCTACAAGCTCTAGTGTGCTAGTGTTCCTCTTTGCCCTGTAACTGTGACCCAGATCCAAGTATGGGTAATGCAACAGAATTCTGCACCCAGTAACTGCAAACCCTGTAATCTCCTTCTGACCAGTTCTCCAACCCTAGCTACCATCTATAGTCCGAGAGCTCTGGATGCAGCTACTGATTTAGTCACCCCCAAGGCCTACTGCTGGACCATAGTCTCTCTCACCAGCTCTCACACCAGTGTGATAGACCTTTCTTATCTACTTTCTAAGTTGTCTTGGGCTGGAAAAGTGTTTCACTCCATCCTTGTGTGGATTTTGCTGCTCCAGAATTTGTTTCTTTTTTTTTCCTTGCTAGTATTTTTCTTTGTTTTATGTGTTTACTTTTAGTTTTCAACATTCATTTCCACAAGATTTTGAGTTACAAATTTTCTCCCTACCATCCACCCCAAAATAGCGAGCCTACTGAATATACCTTCTCTCAAACTGCTCTCTCTTATATCCTGCCTCATGTTCCCTCTAACTTTCTAATAGGGGAAGATGGATTTCTATACTCCATTATCTGCATATCTTATTTCCCAGTCACATGTGAAAAACAACTTTTTTAACATTTATTTTTAAAACTTTGATTTCCATATTCTTTCCCTTATTCCCTCCTCAACCACCCCCACTGAGAAGATAAGCAATTCAATACAGGTTGTACATGTGTAGTTATGCAAAACATTTCCATAGTAGATATATTGTGAAAGACTGGTTATATTTCCCTCCATCCTATCCTACCCTTCCCACTTATTCTGTTTTCTACTTTGACCCTGTCCCTTTTCAAAAGTATATGCTTCTAACTACCCTCTCCCCCAATTTGCCCTCCCTTCTATCATCCCGCCTCTTATCCCCTTCCCCCCTACTTTCCTGTAGGGTAAGATACCCAAATGAGTATGTATGTTATTCGCTCCTTAAGTCAAATTCAATGAGAGTAAGGTTGACCCATTCCCTTTTGGCTTCCTGTTTTTCCCCTCCATTGTAACAGTTTTCTCTTGCCTCTTTTATATGAGATAATTTATCCTATTATATCTCTCCCTATCTCCTTCTCTCATATTCTTCTCTCACCTCTTAAATTTTATTTTTTAGATATCATCCTTTCCTATTCAACTGATCCTGTGCCTTCTGTCTATGTATACATATACACACATATACACACACTCACATATGTATTTATACACAAATACACCCTACTCTATAATCATATATATGTATGCATATATATGTATTCACTTCACTTCTCCTCATCCTGAGAAAAGACTCATGAGTGACAGTTATTGTTTTTCCACATAGGAATGTAAATAGTTCAACTTTAATAAGTTCCTTATGATTTCTTTTTCCTATTTACCTTCTAATTCTTCTCTTGCTTCTTGTATTTAAAAGTGAAATTTTCTGTTCAGCTCTGGTCTTTTCATCAAGAATACTGGAAAGTCCTCTATTTCATTGAATGACCATATTTTCCCCTGAAGTATTATACTCAGTTTTGCTGGGTAGGTGATTCTTGGTTTTAATCCTAGCTTCTTTCATTTCCAGAATATCATATTCTAAGCCCTTTGATCCCTTAGTGTAGAAGTTGCTAGATCTTGTGTTATCCTGATTGTGTTTCCACAATACTCAAATTGTTTCTTCCTGGCTGCTTATAATATTTTCTCCTGGACCTGGGAATTCTGGAATTTAGCTATGATATTCCTAGGTGTTTCGTTTTGGGGATCTTTTTCAAGAGGTGATCAGTGAATTCTTTCAATTTCTATTTTGCCCTCTGGTTCTAGAATATCAGGGCAATTTTCCTGGAGAATTTTTTGAAGGAAGATTTCTAGGTTCCTTTTTTGATCATGGCTTTCAGGTAGTCCAATAATTTTTAAATGATCTCTCCTGGATCTATTTTCTAGATCAGTGGTTTTTCCAATGAGATATTTCACATTGCCTTCTATTTTTTCATTTGTTTGGACCTATTTTATAGTGTCTTGATTTCTCATAAAGTCATTAGCTTCCATTTGCTCCAATCTAATTTTGAAGGAATTATTCTCTTCAGTGAGTTTTTGAAATTCTTTTTCCATCTGGGCAATTCGGCTTTTTAAGGTAATCTTCTCCTCGTTGGCTTTTTGGATCTATTTTGCCATTTGAGTTAGTCTATTTTTTAGGGTGTTATTTTCTTCAGTATTTTTTGGGTCTCCATTAGTAGGCTGTTGACTTGCGTTTCATGATTTTATTGCATCATTCTCATTTTTCTTCCCAATTTTTCCTCCACTTCTCTTAATTGATTTTCAAAGTCCTTCTGGAGCAGCTCCTTGGCCTGTAACCAGTTCATAGTTTTCTTGGAAGCTTTTGATGCAGGAGTTTTGCCTTTGTTGACTTCTTCTTGTTCCATGTTTTGATATGTTTTGTCCCCAAAAAAGGATTCTGTGGTCTGATTGTGCTTCCTCTGCTTGTTCATCTTGCCAGCCAATTACTTGACTTTTGAGCTCTTTGCCATGGTAGATCTCTGCTTCCAGAATGGAGAGAGCTGTGTCCCAAATCACTGGGGTTTTTGCAAATTTTGTCAGCTATGAGGAGGGCACCCTCTCTACAGATACCACAAGCTCTGGCACACTGGTCACACACCTCAGGACCACCACCCAAGACTATGTCCCAGATCCAAGCAAGTCAAAGCAAGACTGATTACCCTCTGAATGGTCCCTTGGTCCCCCTATTATGTGCAGGCCAGGAGCTCTGGATGCAGCCACATGGCAGCAGCTGCAGCTGCTGTGGCCCAGCCACCTCTTGCCCTGGGGGCAGGGGCCGGACCATGCTCTTCTGTCACCCAGTTCCAACAGAGTTCCCCACTGACCTTTTACTTTCTCTTTGGTGTTTATGGGTTGAGAAGTCTGGAAACTACCACAGCTGCTGGTGATTCACTCTCCTGAAGTCTGCTCCAGCCCATCTGGGCTGCTGGTTTGGCCTGCCCGGGGCTTGGCATGGCTCACACAGGACTATACTTGGCTCCCAGTCTGGTGTGATAGACCCTTCCTGTTGGCCTGCTGGGCTGCCTTCAGCGGGAGATTTGTTTCTCTCTGTCATTTTGTGGGTTCTGTAGCTCTAAATTTTGTTTAGAGTCATATTTTATAGGTATTGGAAGTGGTTGTGGATGGAGCTCATGAAATTTCCTGCTCCTACTCCACCACCTTGGCTCCCCCCTCTCCAGAATTTGTTTCGAGGCATTATTTAAAGTTGTTAAAAGAGTAATTTGGGAGAACTCAGGTGTTTCCCTGCCTTTTCTCTGCCATCTTGGCCCTACTCCCTTTAAAACTCATCTTCTTTTCCTCACATTAGGTGCCTGCCCATCCAGAACTTCAGAGGACTTCCTCACTTATCCACACTCCCTCTGTTTGTCTATTTCCTCTGACCACCTCTATACTGTGTGAGTATCCTCCCTCAATAAAGCTTGCTTCCTGAACTTTTTTTTCTGCATGTACCCTTCTGCTGAGTTTTGGGTTGTTTTTGAAGCACTATGCCTTGAGGTCTCATAGTTTTCTTCTTAGAAGTCCAGGAATGTGACTAGAGATTAGTAACCACACTTAAAATTCAAGTCTTTGACTTAGGTAATATAAAGAACAAGAGCTAAGTTGGGAGCCATGTGCCTCAATAGCAAGTTCCTCCAACTCCCTGACATCAGGGCTGTTACTAGCCACTTCCAATTGTATGCCCGTTGGATTTTTCCCACTGGCAATGCAAGTGGCAGATAATGGAAGTTGCTGCCTACAAATTCTGTGTTGAAACAGTGGCCTAGAAGATTCCTTCCAATTCAGATCCTTTGAATATAGGCCAGCTTACCCAAGTGAAAATTAACCCCTTGGAATTATCAATAAAGGAGGTACCCACCAAAAGTACTTCAATTAGACCTGATGTTGCCTACTGAAGGGACAGTGTGAGTGGAGGGATTGAACCTGTTGCATGGAGTTAGGCAAGACCCAGGTTTAAAGCCTGTTCCCCCACCACACACAAAAGCTAGCTATGTGACCCTAAGCAACTAGCTTTTCTCTTAAGTCCCAGTTGCCTCAAACTCTGACCCTAAATAATCACAGTTAAGATTGTTGAAGACCAAATAAAATTTATTTAAAGCATTTTGTAACACTTAAAGCATAATATAAACTTGAATTACTATTTTTGTTAGAAGGGCCTTGTGGTTTATGTTGTCTAGATGGCTGTGTAAGGGCACTGCTGCCATAACAGCAGCCCTTGGTTCCCTGGATATCCTCCCTTCAGGCCCTTGACAGAATGAGGGTGCCACCATTTTAACTTCTCTCAGAATAGATTATGGTGGCAGCCAGTGCTGGTGGTCTGGAGCTGCCTTCCAGGAGCAAGCATCTCACCTGCTTTTTGTCAGGAGGTGACTTCGAGTTTCCTTTTTCTTTCTTCTTTCTAGTCCCATACTGTGGGCCAGCTCATAAGCTGTCACCAGGCACTCCAGCATAATGTTTGGCAATGGGGTCACTGAGCAGGCTATTGAATATGTCCCAGAAAGAGTGAAGAAAGCAGACAAGAAATTAGAAGAGAATCCATATGACCTTGCTGCTTGGAGCATTCTGATTCAAGAAGCACAGAATCATCCTATAGACAAAGCACGGAAGACATATGAACGCCTTGTTACCCAGTTCCCCACTTCTGGCAGATTCTGGAAACTATACATTGAAGCAGAGCTCAGAACTAAAAACTATGAGAAGGTTGAACAATTATTTCAGAGATGTCTTTTAAAGGTTTTACATATTGATTTGTGGAAGTGTTATCTTTCATATGTCAGAGAAAACAAGGCAAAACTACCTAGTTTCAAAGAAAAAATGGCACAAGCATATGACTTTTCTTTAGATAAAATTGGAATGGAAGTTATGTCTTATCAGATTTGGATGGATTACATTAATTTCTTGAAAGGAGTAGAAGCTGTTGGGTTTTATGCAGAAAATCAAAGAATAACAGCTGTCCGAAGAGTTTATCAAAGAGGTTGTGTTAATCCAATGATCAATATTGAGCAACTTTGGAGGGATTACAACAGATATGAAGGTAGAATTAATCTACATGTAGCTAAAAAAATGATTGAATCTAGAAGTAGAGATTACATGAATGCAAGGCGTGTAGCAAAGGAGTATGAAACAATAATGAAAGGTTTAGACCGCAATGCTCCTTCAGTATATCCACAGAATACTCCCCAAGAGGCTCAGCAAGTAGACATGTGGAAGAAATACATACAGTGGGAAAAGAGCAACCCTCTCCGAACAGAAGACCAGATACTCATAACAAAAAGAGTTCTTTTTGCATATGAGCAGTGCCTGCTGGTGCTGGGCCATCACCCAGATATTTGGTATGAAGCTGCCCAATACCTGGATCAGTCCAGTAAGCTACTAGCTGAGAAAGGGGACATGAATAATGCTAAATTATTTAGCAGTGAAGCTGTTAACATATATGAGAGAGCTATTAGTACATTACTGAAGAAAAATATGCTTATTTATTTTGCATATGCAGATTATGAAGAGAGTCGAATGAAATTTGAGAAGGTACATGGCATATACAATCGACTTCTGGCTGTTAAGGATATAGATCCTACTCTGGTATATGTCCAGTATATGAAGTTTGCAAGACGAGCAGAAGGCATCAAATCTGGAAGGATGATATTTAGAAAAGCAAGACAAGATACTAGAACACGCTATCATATCTATGTTACTGCAGCATTAATGGAGTACTACTGTAGTAAGGATAAGTTAATTGCCTTTAAGATTTTTGAGCTGGGGTTAAAAAAATATGGGGACAGTCCAGAATATATATTAGCCTATATTGACTACCTTTCTCACCTGAATGAGGACAGTAATACACGAATTTTGTTTGAACGAGTATTGACCTCTGGAATCCTTGCACCTGAGAAATCAGGAGAAATATGGTCCAGATTCCTAGCTTTTGAAAGTAACAACGGTAATCTGGCCAGTATTCTGAAAGTGGAGAAAAGACGGTTCGGAGCATTCAGGGAAGAATATAAAAGCAGAGAAACAGCATTACTGGTTGATAGGTACAGGTGCATGGATTTGTATCCCTGCTCTGCAAGTGAACTGAAGGCTCTTGGCTATAAAGACATCTATCGGAACAGCCTAGCAACCATCATTCCCAACCCTATGGAAACTACTTCCATACTGCCTATATTTCAAGATGAAGTGGATAGAAAACCTAAATACTCCACACCAGATATCCAACAGATGATCCCCTTTCTGCCAAGACATTTAGCACCCCCAGGCTTACACCCTGTGCCTGGTGGAGTGTTTCCAGTACCACCTGCTGCTGTGCTTTTAATGAAACTCCTCCCTCCTCCCATCTGTTTCCAAGGTCCTTTTGTGCAAGTGGATGTATTGATGGAAATTTTCCGAAGATGCAAGATTCCAAGCTCTGTTGATGAAGCTGTGAAGATCATTACTGGAGGAATACGAAATCGAGCCATGGAAAGGAACAATCCCATAGAACGTAGAACTATGTTCAGCAGAGGAGTCAAACGATCCAATGACAATTTGGAAGAGGATGAAGATAAAAAAGCAGTGATGCCACCCATCCATGACATCTACAGAGCCCGACAACTCAAGAGATTCCGGTGAGACAAGTACAGAATTCTACTGTGAAAGACAGTAAATTCCTTTTGCCTCTTAAGTCCTTTGTTTAAAAGAGACAACACTTTGTCATGAGCATCTTGGGAACAAAGTTATGTTGTTACCCAGTGCCACTTCCTGCCAAATGGTTCTCGATAAAACTTTTAAAAGCCAGCTAGAAGGGTGGGTCTTAAAATGTTGAACAGATATGTGCTTAAAGCAAAATTAGGTTTTCAAAAGTGGGGAAATAGTGCAAACTATCTGAACCTCATTTTGTTTGCTCTTTAAGTGTGTGTAGGTGACTCACTTGAAGCCTTGTTGGTTTTCAAGTTTTATTTTAAAAACTCTGTGGCTTGTGGTTGTGAAACATTTTAATTTGCTTGTTCTGGAAGTTACTCTGTTTGCTCATGTAAAGTCCTGCCTAAGTGTTTGGTTTTTTATTTATGGCAGAATGTACAGAATCTGTTTTATAGTTTAAAAATGGTGGGGGGGGGACACAAGTTCTTTTAACAGTAGAAAGATCTCAAAAAAAAGACCTTGTGTTATAAAGTCTCTCCTAGGCTTTGCTTGATTCTTCTTCAGAAAGGCCCAGGGCTTTCCTGAAATGAACAGTGAAATGGCAACCCAACAAGATCCCTCCCATGGCCGGGTCTCAGTTTTAGAAGGATAGAACATTCCTAACTTTGGCCATGTGCTGTTAGTTTAATAGCTCAACCATGAGTATTTTGTCTGGCAAGCTGTGAGCCATTTCCTCTTTTCCCAAATCGAAAGGACTGGGTGTTTACATTCACCAAAGGGAAAAACAAACCAATTGTAAGATCTTGGGGACAGGCACAGGGCTTTTTGTTCTGTATTCTGTCTTACTGTCTGCTTTTGGGGACACTTCCAGAATAATGAGGTGAAGAGAATCTTGCCTGTTTATGTTTTATACCTAGAGTCTTAACTAAATTTTCAGAAGAGAATATAGTAATAGTAATTCTAGTGCAATAAATGAACTTTCAATAAAGGACACTACTGTGTTCTTACTGTTTGGAAATCCAAGCACTGGAAAGAAAAGAGAATTAGCCATCTTAATATCATACTTCTTACCTCATATCTCAAACTCCACTTGTATTTTAATATTGTAGAATAAATAAGATAACCAAATTTGTTCCATTGAGATATAATGAAATGCACTAAAATTCAGATACCAAAGACATAAGCAGGGAACTATTTGTGCATTTCATTTCAGCCATTTTTTAAAAAGGAGCAAGAAAAAGAACAGATCTTACATCCCTCCTAAGTCTGTCTTTAATAACTAGTTAATCAGCCAATTAAGGCATTTAACAATTACAGATGGCAAGAGAGAAAAGAAGAAAAGAAAAGGAGAACCAATAAAGGTGGAACAAAATCCTTTTGATTTAAAGGACATCTTAAAACCAATGTAAAAAAAATTGTGCTCCATCTTGACCAGTTTACTATTCCATGCCTCCCCTTTACCCAGCCTTCCTTCCCTGTTAAGTTTTTGGGTTGATTAATTAGGTAATTAAAGATCGTATGGCATTTTATTAACTGGTAATTAGAGGCAGCTACAGAGGTGTGTATACGTTGCTCTCCAACTGGTGATGTTGCTTCTGTTACCAAGCTAGAATCAAGAGTTGTATGAATTTTAAGATTCTGGCTACTTTTGTTATTCAAAGATTTCTTGTATGGATTTATTAATACTACAGTACTCCAATAAAAATATGAATTTCTTTGAAACATTTTACTCACAAGAGTAGAAATTATTTGATCTTCAAACCAGAAAAAAAGTACATTTGAGTCATAAATGTCACAACCCAGCTATATGAGATAGTGAGACCATTTTCAAATGGAGCCCAGGTCTTTTGTCTCCAAAATAACACTATAAGATGCCTCAAAAATAGCACCATAAGATTGTCACTTACTGTCTGTAAAATGAAAAGGTTGGGTTAGATGTTTGGAAACCAAAGTGTGATATAAACATTAGCTGTCGTTTTTCATTTTGAATATTGTATAATAATCTATATCAAATAGCCTGCCATTTCAGGGAAGGGGGAGGGGTGGACAGAAGGGAGAGAATTTGGAGCTAAAATTTTTAAAAAATGAATGTAAAAAAATTTTTCATGCAATTGAGAAAAAATAAAATATTAAAAAAATAAAATTGTGTCATTCTGTGTCCAGATGCCTAATTGTATAAATTGCAAAGTTAAATAGAGCCTTTCTTAGATAAATATATTTAGAGAAATCATAATTATATAGAATTAGCAGTCAGTAATAAATGCTTTTAATGTAATTTTCCTCCTGAGTTTTCTCAGTTATCTGCTGACTAATTTGCCTAGAAGAAACATATGTTAACATTACTCTTTAGGGGGAAAAAGAATAACATTTATTTCCATGTTATAGGTCAATGGTTAATGTAGCCTAAGTTATATTTTCTCCCATTATAAATGCTCACTTGGCTCATCCAATTGTATATCAGGTGGTGATAAGATCCTCAGCACATAAGGTTGTGACCCATGCCAGTAGGTTTTGCTATTTCTAGGGTTTTCTTATTAATTTGATTGTACTAGGTGTCAGATCTGGTTCCCTTCAACCTTTGTTAAGGTTGATGAATCTTCAAAAAGCCATTGAGGGGGTGAGAGGTAGGAAGAGAGAGAGAGACTTTTACCTGCACAAAAACTGAATCCCCAGGTAAAAAGCTTTTTGCATAGTGCAACAATTTTTATGAGTTGAAAAAATAATGTTGCATTCATTTGAAAGATGTTACATATCAAAAATTGTGTGTTTCATGAAGAAAATGCCCCCAAATATTTAATTCAAAATGAAACTAAATTTAGGCTTTACAGCACATACTTCTGAAACTTGAAAATGAACTTAAAATGTTTAAATCAACCTTGCTAATTCAAAGTACTGACCACCTCTACACTAGTGGAACTTTACAAAGATGTACTTTTTTGTTTAGTGCTGTAAAAATTGTGGTTAGGTTGAGCTTTCATAAATCAGTTCTCCTGAATCACCCTCAGAGAGTCCTTGCTTAAAGAAAACTGATGAAATGAATAGTCACTGACTAGTATATCTATTTTATAAAGCGTGGATTTTGGAATATCACTTGCCTTTTCTCACTGCATAGAATTTTGATTTTTAAAGAAGTGAAAGTGGAGATTCCAAATACTATGCTCCTAACAACTGATGGGTGGTATAAAGCCACCCATCTTTGGTGGCTTTGGTAGGTATTGATTTCCTAATGAGTAGGAAGACAACAAAGTCTTATCACAAAGCATGAGTATGGAGCAAAAAACTTAATATCCATAACATTTCAGAATGCTCAGGAATATAAGTAATGCACAAAGTGTGCTAAAGCATAAGAAAGATTCAGAAAATTCTGAAATAAAAAGATTTGTATTTCTTTAAGAGAAATGATCCTCTTACTATCTAAATTGTAAACAGCCAGTATTTACCATATTTAGGGGGTCAGCATGCAATGACTAATTGAAAGGTTTTTAAGAGGCACGCTAATGCACTGTTTGTGGGGCTGTGAGTTGGTCCAGCTGTTCTGGAAAACAATTTGGAATTATATGCCCAAAGTCATTAAGTCATACATACACACTCTTTGGTCTAATAATACCCCTTACTAGACATATATCCCAAAGAGATTTAAAAAAAAAAAAGAGGAAAAGACCCATGTGTATACAGAAATATTCATTGCAGCTTTTTCCATAGTAGCAAAAAACTGTAAAATAAGGGGCTGCCCACCTATTGAGTAATAACTAAACAAATTATGTTACATGAATGGAATGGAATATTGTTGGATCATAAACAGGAGAAATATTTATACAATGAGAGCATTATTAAGAAAAACAACTTTAAAAGACTTGAGTGCAATTTTGTTTGGTTGTTATAGTAGGGTCCAACTCTTCATGACCCGTTTTTGGAGTTTTCTTAGCAAAGATACTGGAGTGGGTTTGCCATTTCCTTCTCCAGCTTATTTTACAGATGAGGAAACTGAGGCAAACAAAGTTAAGTGACTTGTCCAGGTTCAAAAAGCGAGTGTCTGAGGCCACATTTGAACTCAGGTCTTCTTGACTCCAAGCCCAGCACCCTATCTACTGCCTGATACCAGAGGCCCACAAATGAAGAATGCTATGTATCAGAGTTGACAGAATGATACATACTTTTTTTGGACTTGGCCAGTGAGGGAATTTGCTTTGCTCGACTATGTGTATTTGTTCTGAGAGTTATTTTCTTTTTTCATGTTCATTGGGGGATGAGGGAGGAAGTGGGAAGAAGAGAAAATGAATGTAATTAGAAAAAAATAATAAAATTAAGTTTTAAAAAAGAGAACAGAAGGAAGGCCGGAATAAAACACAGATAAGTAAGACAACTATAAAAGTTACATGTTGCAGTATGTTACATACTTAAAAGGAAAAGTAAGCTATGCATAATAGAGATTTACAGTTTCATGTTTAACTTACTTTTCCTTCCACTTCCTTATTTGAGTGGGCTTCATTTTTATCCATAAAACATGAGGGTGTTGACTCTGAGGTACTACTTCACACGTATCAGATTGGCTAATATGACAAAAAAGGAAAATGATAAAATTTGGAGAGGATGTGGGAAAATTCAGACACTAATGCACTGTTGGTGGAGTTGTGAACTGATCCAACTATTCTGGAGAGCAATTTGGAACTATGGCCAAAGGGCAACCAAACTGTGCTTAACCTTTGATACAGCAATACTAGGTCTGTATCCACATAAAAAAGGGAAAAGAACCTCCATGCACAAAAATATTTATAGCAGCTCTTTTTGTAGTGGCAAGAATGGGAAATTGAGGGGATGCCATCATTTAGGGGATGGTTGAATAAGCAGTGGTATATGCATGTAATGGAATACTACTGTGCAATAAGAAATGATGAACAGGTGGATTTCAGAAAAACCTGGAAAGATTTATTTGAACTGATGCAAATGAGCAGAACCAGGAGAACATTGTACACAGTAACAATATTGTGTGATGATCAGCTATGAATGAGTTAGTTTTTTTTCAGCAATACAAAGATCCAAGATGATTACAAGGGACTCATGATGGAAAATGTTATCCACATCCAGAGAAAGTACTGATGGATTCTGAATGAAAATCAAGCATACTATTTTCACTTTCTTGTGTTTTTTTTCCTTTTTGTCTGTTTCTTCTTTCATAACTATAACTAATATGGAAATGTTTTACATGATTGTACATATATTAACTTATATCAAGTTGCCTATCATTTTGGGAATAGGGGAGGGGAGAGAGGGAGGGAAAAAATTGAAACTCAAGATTTTGAAAAAATGAATATTAAAAAATCATCTTTACATATTGGAAAAAATAAAATACTATAAATTAAAAAAGAAAGTCTACCCTCCAAAAAGAAAAAAAAAGTCTAAAACAATGAAAGTCTTTGGACTAGATAGACTCCAAGCTTTCAGCTTTGAAATTCTCTATGCAAAGTAACTACCAATTAATGTCAAGATTTTTAAAAGTGAAAGAAATTGTAAGAACTCATTTCATCCTGTGGAAAATATAAGTACTGAAATGAAAACAATATGTTCAATTGTACAACTCTTCTTCAAAAGTGAAAAGATAGCCTTTCCCTCTCCTGCTGCTCAAGGAGCCAGCCGCCACCATGAATGACACTGTGACCATCAGAACTAGGAAGTTCATGACAAACAGACTGCTTCAGCGTAAACAGATGGTTATAGGTGTTCTTCATCCTGGAAAGGCTACAGTGCCCAAGACTGAAATTCGAGAAAAACTGGCCAAGATGTACAAGACAACTCCAGACGTCATTTTTGTCTTTGGATTCACCACCCATTTTGGTGGTGGCAAAACAACAGGCTTTGGCATGATTTATGATTCCATTGACTATGCAAAGAAAAATGAACCAAAGCACAGACTTGCAAGGCATGGTCTGTATGAGAAGAAAAAGACATCAAGAAAGCAGCGAAAGGAACGCAAAAACAGAATGAAGGAAGTCAGGGGTACTGCCAAGGCAAATGTCAGTGCTGGCAAAAAGAAGGACTAAAAGGCACTATGGATTATGTTTATCTGTGAAGATAATTTTTCACCAGACCACAAATAAACCATGTAAAATTTCAAAAAAAAAAAGATAAAGGTAAAAATCACACAGCATCAAAACAAGTGACTGGTTCAATTAATTTACCAGTTAGTAGCAGATATTTTTTTAATCATTCACTTTGGCCATTTAGCACTGCAAAAACAAGATGAACTGAGAGACTTTTTCCACTTTTCAGATGGGCATGTTGGCATTATGACACAATTATCCCTGCTTCTGTTGCCTAAGTGAGGTAAAAATCACGTCAAATTATAGAAAATTTGAGACCGTCAACCTGACTTATCCACCTCTGCTTAAGTTTGTATAAGTTACTCTTGAATAGTTTTAAAAATGATATCCAGATTTGTTTATATCAGGGGTGGGGAACCTGTGGCCTCTAGGCCACATGTGGCCCTCTAGGTCCTCAAGTATGACCTTTTGGCTGAGTCCAGGTTTTATAGAACAAATCCTTTTATGAAGGGGAATTGTCCTGTGAAGTTTGGATTCAGTAAAAGGGCCGCACTTGAGGACTTAGAGGACCACATGTGGCCTTGAGGCCTCAGGTTCCCCACACCTTGATTTCATCCTTCTCCTTTTATTCATTATCAGCTCCTTATTGCAATGTAGTCATGGCCCTTCTAGCTGTCTAGTTCAAATCCTTGTTCATGCTGTTTGCTACATACTTGTTCCTTGTGACAGCTTTCAGCCAAAGAGAACACACTGAATGGCACATTCCAAACTCCTTGGTCCTGCTGAGCTCTAAGTGAAACAAACCCTTCAAACTCCATCATGTGAACTTTTCACAAGGAACAATTTCCTTCAGACAATTCCTTTCAGAGATACTATCCATGAAGTGGGGACTCAGGGAAAAGGTAACATCATCAACTTCCTCCTCTGGCAGAGGTCATGGCCACCAAAGTTGTGCTTGCTAAGAAGCTTCCATGTGCTTTGGCCCATGATTTTCTTAACTATCTAATGCTCCTCTCAAATCTTCCATAACTTTTCAATGTACAATTTCCCTCTTTAAAGGTGCAAAGTAAAATATTGGCACCTGGAATGGTAAAAAATGAGAGGACCACTCACAAGAGATGTCAGTTCTATGAGATATTTTGGGATTCTAGGATAAGCAGAAGATATAGATTGCAATATGTATTGTGACTGTATACAAAAACATATCCTATGCATTTGGGGATAATAAAAATATAAAAGCTGCTGAAAAAATTCCATCTACCAAAAGTTCACAATTAGGAATTATGAAGAAGAATAGGGATCATTGACTTGTAAAATGTCAAAGCTGGCAGCTCTCAAGAAATCATTTTGTCAGGGGCAGCTAGGTGGCGCAGTGAATAGAGCACTGGCCCTGGAGTCAGGAGGACCTGAGTTCAAATCCATCCTCAGACACTTGACACACTTACTAGCTGTGTGACCTTGGGCAAGTCACTTAACCCCAATTGCCCCACCTTCCCCCCTCAAAAAAAAAAAAAGCAAAAATAAAAAATCATCTTGTCCAATCTGCATTTTTCAGGTGCATCAGAACCCTTTCCCCTTGACCATGAGTTCAATGGTCTTTCTGATGTATCATGTTTAAGGAATACTTTGGTTTTGTTTTTCAATACTTAGGGTGAGTATGGAAGAAGCCTTCAGAGTAGTGGGAGGGAGTATCACACAGAAAGGTAACTACCTGTTTTTACTAGCACAGAGAATTGAATAACCAACCAGGAACAGATTCAGCTGAAGCACAAGGAATTTGGGTCCGCTCTCCAAAAGAGCTACGTAACAGTTACCATGAAACAAGATAGAATCATTCTAGATATGTTGAACATTTGGAGAATTATTCATTTACCCTGCATGTTTTCATTCCAGTTCTGCCTAGAGTTGACGATTATGAACTAGAGTTCAAGATCCCCTCCATTTCAGTGAGCGTGTAAATTTATCTTTATGCATGTATTTTTATGCAGTCACCACACTTGGCATTGGCTGCTCTGTCTGGTTTCAACTCCAGAGAACAAGATGTCCCCTTAGCAGGTACCCCTGGTGTCCCATGTACCCCCGCCAACCACTTTTCTGTCTCCTTTTGTGTATTGTCTCCATTCTGTTAGATCATAAATTCCTTGAGGTAGGGATTGTCTTTATTAATTGTATCTCCAGTGCTTAGCACAGTACCTAGCATATAGCAGACACTTAATAAATGTTTATTAGATTTATTAGATTGTATTAGTGTGTTAATCTCCCTGATATTGTATCATCTGTAAATTTGATGAGCATGCCATGTATACCTATTTCAGGTCATTGATAAAAGGGTGAAACTTAGGGCCAGGCACAGATTCCTGGGTCACTCTGCTGTCAAGTTGACTTTGAACCTTTAAAACCATTCCTTGCATTTGGCCGTTCAACCAATTCTTATTCCATCTAACGGCATCATCTACTTTGCATCTCTCACCTTTTCTATGAGTGGTATGAGATAGTTTATTGCATGCTTTGCTAAGATATAGGTAAGGTACATCTGTAGCTTCCCTTCATCTATTTGTTTAGTGACCTTGATAAAAAAATTTTTAATCTGGCATGAACTGTTCCTAATGAGGTTGTGGTGGTTTTTTGAAATCATTGCTTCTCTTTACAGGTATTCACTAATCATCTCTTTAGTGATCTGGACTGTAATTTTTCCAGGAATCTAAATGAAGATCATTGTACTGTAGTTTTCATACCCTGTTCTCTTTCCAGGAGCCATTTTTGTTCAGTCATTTCCAATGCCCTGGAAATAACTGAACAAAAAAAGACTACTAGCAGTTACCCAAGATCTGTAAAGAGATTGGGAAGTGAACTAATAGAAATATGGAAGACCAAAAGCCATTCTTCAATGGATAAAGTCAAAGGATATGAACAAACATTTCTCAAAAGAAGAATTGAAAACTATAAGCAACCACATAAAAGACTGCTCAAATCACTATTAACAAGAAAAATAAATATCAAAACAACTCTGAAGTTTTAAGGTGAGCAAATTGACAAAGATGACAAAAGATGGGAATAGTCAGAGTTAAAGGAGTTGTAGAAGTACAGACACACAGATGTGTTATTGGTAGAGATATGAATTGGTCCAACTATTTCTGGAAAGCTGTTTAGAATTATGCAAATAAAGTAAGATGTCCATATCCGGGCTTTGCCCCAAAGATTCCACTGCTAGGGATATACCCCAAAGATGTCATTGACAAAAAAGAAAGGCTCTATATACACAAAAATATTTACAGCAACCCCTTAGTAGTAGGAAAGAATTAGAAACAAAATAGATGCTCATCAAGTAAGGAATGGCTAAACAAACTTTGGTATATAAATTTAATGGAATATTGTAGTGTAAGAAATAAGAGAAAGATATAAGCATTTATATATGCTATGTGCCAGGTGCTGTGGTAAGTGCTTTACAAATATTTTTTCATTTGATCCTCACAACAACCCTGGAAGGCAGGTGCTATTGTTATCTCAATTTTGCAGTTGAAGAAACTGAGGCAAATAGAGGTGAAATGACTTGCCCAGGGTCACACAACATGTGTCTGAGGCAAGTATTGGCTAAGGTCTTCTTGACTGTGTGTGCAGCACTCTATCCAATGCACCACCTTACTGCCTCTAGGACTAACAGGATGAATACAGGGAAACAAAGATTTCAGTGAACTGATGCAAAATGAAGTAGGCAGAACTAACAAAACAATATAAACAGTAACTATAGCAACATAAATGGAAAAAAACAATCAAGACCGAATGTAGTAGAATTATAAAGACCAAGCTTGGCCCCAAAGAAGAGAAAAAACACTGAAATTAAGAAAGGTTAGGGCAGGCTTCCTATTAAAGGTGGGGTTTTAGTTGGGACTTAAAGGACCTACATCAGAGAGGTCAATAATTGGGGACAAGCACAGGGCTTTTTGTTCTGTATTCTGTCTTACTGTCTGCTTTTGGGGACACTTCCAGAATAATGAGGTGAAGAGAATCTTGCCTGTTTATGTTTTATACCTAGAGTCTTAACTAGATTTTCAAAAGAGAATGTAGTAATAGTAATTCTAGTGCAATAAATGAACTTTAATGACTGAATAAAGGATGGGTTGAAGTGGGGAGAGACTTGAGGCAGGCAGACCCACCAGCATCTATTGCAGTAGTACAGATGTGAAGTGATGAGGGTCTGCACTATGGTGAGGTCAGTGTCAGAGGAGAGAAGGGGGTGTTGAGCTATTGCCAAGGTGATATCAGCAGGCCTTAGCAACAGCTTGGATATGGAGGGAGGGGTAAGAGACAGTGAGAAATCTGGGATGACTCCTAAGTTTTGAGACTGAGAGATTGGGAGGATGGTGTTACCTTCTATAGTAAAAGGGAAGATAAGAGAGCAAAGGAGTTTAAAGAAAAAGATAATAAATTCTGTTTTGGATAAATACTGAGTTTAAGATTTCTATTAGACATCCAGTTTGAGATGTCTGAAATGCAGTTGTAAATGTGACATTGGAAACCAGCAGAGGAAAGGTAGATTTGGGAATCATCAATAGAGAGATGGTAGTTAAATCCATGGGAGCTGATGAGATCACCAAGTGAAATAGTATAGAGCAGTGGTTCTCAACCTTCCTAATACCAAGATCCTTTTATAGTCATATGTGGGCGTGTCTGCATGTGGGTGGACGGATAGAGCAGGTTCCTAAGACCATCGGAAATATGTGTTTTCTGATGGTTTTAGGCAACCCCTGTGACCCCTGTGAAAGGGTCGTTAGATCCCAAAGGGGTCATGACCCACAGGTTGAGAACCACTGATTACAGAGGGAGAAGAGAAGAGGGCCCAGGACAGAACCCTGAGGACACCTACAGTCAGAGGGTATGATCTGGAGGATCATGGAGACAAAGAAGGTGTGGTTAGATAGAGGGAGGAAGACCAGGGGAAAGTGGTACCCCAAAACCTAGAACAAAGAGAATATCAAGGAGGAGAGAGAGTGTCAAAGGCTGCAGAGAGGTGAGGGAAAATGAGGACTGAAGAAAGAGATTGAAGATGAGGAAGAGAGGATGAGACAGAGTTCGTAGTGAATGGCCTCAATTTTTTTCTCTCAGCTGAGAGAGTGAGGGAAGGTGGAGCCATGAGAGGTCTGAGGAAGGATGACAAGATTTAGAAGAGCTACTGTGGAAAGTGGGATAATGAGTTGATAATAGAAGTATCGTAGGATTACCTAGTGAGGGCCCAATTGAGGTTGTATAACATAAATTTGTAGGGGACTCAATCAGAACAGTCATGTAATTATCTCCACCTTTGTGGAGGTACTGCATTGAACACTGGGGATACAAAGAAAGCCTCTACTTTCAGGAAGCTCTCATTCTAATAGAGTGGATAACATGCAAACAACTATGTATATTCAAGATATATACAGTGTAAATGGGGAGTAATCTCAGAGTAATCTCTAATGATACTGGCAGTGGGAGGAATCATTAAGATCTCTTGTAGAAAGTGAGATTTAAGCTGAGTCTAGAAGGAAGCCAGGAGGAAGAGATGGAGAAGAATAACTTTCCATGCATGGAGGACAGCCAGGGTAAGAGCTAGAAGTTGGGAGACAGAATGTTATTTGTATGTAGTAGCAAGAAGGCTAATGCCACTAGATCCAGAGTATGTGGAGGGAAATGTAAGAAGACTAGAAAGATATGAAGGGTCCAGGTTGTGAAGAGCTATAAAAGCTAGAGGATTATATATTTGCTCCTGGAGGTAATAAGGAGACTTTGCAGTTTACTGTGTTGTGGGGGAGGAGGGGAGTCAATATGGTCAGACTATCTTTTAGGAAAATCATTTTGGCAGCCAAATGGAGGTTAGATTGGAGTGAGGAGAGACTTGAGGCATGGAGACCAAGCAGAGGGCTATATTGCAAAAGGAGAAAACAGAATAAGTGGGGGGCAGGATGGGATGGAAGGAAATATAGTCTTTCACAACATCACTACTATGGAAATGTTTTGCATAACTACACGTGTACAACCTATATTGAATTGCTTGTCTTCCCAATGGGGTGGGTGAGGAGGAAAGAAGGGAGAGAATCTGAAACTCAAAGTTTTAAAAACAAATGTTAAAAAAATTACATGCAACCAGGAAATAAGATATACAGGCAATGGAGTATAGAAATCTATCTTATCCTACAAGAAAGTAAGGGGCAAGGGGATATAGAGGAGGATATAAGAGAGGGCAGACTTGGGGAAGAGGTATTCAGTAGGCTTGCCATCTTGAGATGGGGGATAGGGGAAAGATGCGGAGAAAATTTGGAACTCAAAATCTGGTAGAAGTGAATGTTGAAAACTAAAAATAAATAAATAAATTCTGGAAAAAAAAGTTATTGCAATAGTCTAGGCAGGATATAATGAGAGCTGACACCAGGGTGGTGGCAATTTTAGAGGAGAGAAGGAAGCTTAGAGGAGAGATGTTACAAAGGTAGAAATGGCAGAATTTGGGTAGTAGATTGAATATGTGGGGTGAGTGTGAGTGAGGAGTCAAAAATGACACCATGGTTTCCAGACTCGGTGACTGAGAGAATGGCAATACTTTTATCAATAATAGGGAAGTTGGGGAAAAGAGGAAGGTTTTGCAGGGAAAAAAAATAATGAATTCTAGTTCTGACATATTGAGTTTGAGAGGTCTATTAGACATCCAGCTTGAGATGTTACATGAGACTGGAGGCCAGAAGTGAGGTAAGGGCTAGTTAAACAGATCTGAAAACCATCTGCATAGATCATTGAAGTCATAGAAGCTGACAAACTTTCCAAGTGGAATAATATATAGGGAAGAGAGAAGAAGAACTAGGACAGTCATTGAGGAGACTCATGGTTAGTTGGCATTATCTGAATAAAGAGAAGTCAGTAAGGATGAAGATGGAGAAAAGACTATTAGATTTGGCAATTATTAGTAACTTTAGAGAAAGTGATTTGATTTAAATGATGAGGTTAGAAGCCAGACTGCCAAGGGTTTAGAAGAGAGTAAGAGGAGGGGAAGTGAATACACTAATAGTAATTTATTCAAGGAATTTAGCCCTGAAAGGGAGGACAGATATAGGATGACATCAGGGATGGTGAGATCAAGTAGGGGTTTGTAAGGATAGGGGAGACATGGGTGTGTTTGTAGGGAGGAGAGAAGCAGCCACCTGATAGATAGGGAAAGAATGAAAGTTAATGTGAGAGGGGGGACAATGGAGGGAGGGAATTTGCTCAAGAAGATAGGATGGAATGGAATCAAGAGTATATTTTGAAATATTTTCTTTGGTGAGTAGGGCTACCTCTTCATCTAGCTAAGCCTCCTCATTTTACAGGTGACAAAACTGAGTTCCTTAAAGATCAAATGATTGGCTGAAAGTCCTGCTAGTAAGTGGTAGAATTGGAATTTTGACCCAGGTTCCCATCAATATTTCTTCTGAACCATCCTGTTTTCTGTGAAAGGAGGAAGGAAGCAATGGGACTGATGTACACTAAGCTAGACCAGGGTGAGAAAAAAACAGTTGTATGGATGGGACAAGTATGTAATGTTCCCATAGTACCCTAGAAACGACTTCCTCCTTGTAGAGAAAGGGCAGGGACTGTGAGAAAGCAAAACAAAACTAAGGTTCCAAAGACCAGAAGCACTGGTGGTGGGAAAGAGCTATAACCCTGTCAGATAAGGCACTGGGGTAATCTTGCTCTGGGCCAGGTTCTACAGAGCTGGTGACTAGGCCTAGGATTGAAGGAGATCTGGACTCTGGGAAGCAGTGTAGCAGAGGTGAGGATTAGCAAAAGGAACCAAACTCACCAAAAGGACAGAAACATCAGTGAGGTCAATGGGGGGATAGGGACTCAGAAAGCCTCTGGTAAAAAAAGTAATTTTGACTTCCTGCACCAAGATGGCAGAATGAGAAAGGAACCCTCTGAAGCTCTCCTAAATTCCCCTCCAACAACTCAAAAACCTCCTCAGAATTTATCTAGGACAGAGGTTCTCAACCTGTGGGGTTGTGACTCCTTTGGGGGTCAAACAACCCTTTCACAGGGGTCGCCTAAGACCATCGGAAAACATATATTTCTGATGGTCTTAAGAACCAAGACACTGCTCCTCTATCCATCTCCAGGCGGGTCCGCCCACATGCAGATACACCCACATACGAGTATTAAAGGGTCATGGCATTAGGAAGGTTGAGAACCACTGATCTAGGAGCTGGGTAGCAGCTTGCCAACCTAGCAGGAAAGGTCTGTCTCACTGAGGTTGGAGGGGAGTGAGGTCCAAGAGCAGTAGCAGCAGGCAGCCTTACAGTGGGAGGCCTGCAGCAAGGTTCCAAACCTGCAGCAATCCACCAGGGAGGTCCTGCCCCACCAGCAGTCCCTTGGGCAAGTGAGCAATATGTGCAATGCAGCAAGACCTCACCTCAGTGATCCCACCCCCAGCAAAAGTCACCAGGGAGGCCTTGACCCCACTGCTGACCAGTAGTGAATACCCCCCTGCCAAGTTAGCCAACAGCAAGATCCTGCCCCTGGGGCCTACCAGCAGAGACTCTGTTTCTATAGCAATCCAGCAGCAAGGCCCCACCCCTGGAGTAGGCCAGTAGCTACATCCCACACTCAGGAGAGGCTTCACTACCCAAAAGAAGCCAAAAGGGAAGCCTATGGTACAGACAAATCAAACATGTAGGCCCTGAAGCCCAGTGAAAGCCAGCAGAAAGACCCAGAGTGTCAGCACAAAAAGCCTGGACCAGTGAAGGACCAGAGCCCAACACTCAAAAAAATACTACATCACCAAAAAAGGTAGAAAAAATGATCGAAAAACAAAATAAAGAGCTTGACTATAGAAAGTTACTATGGTGATAGGGAGGATCAAGGCATAAACTTAGAAGAGGACAATAGTGTCAAAATGGCTTTATGTGAAGCCTCAAAGAAAAATGTAATTTGGCTTCAGGCCCAAAAAAGAATTTCTGGAATAGCTTAAGAAGGATTTAAAAAAGCAAATTAAAGAAGTAGAAGAAAAATTGGGAAAATAAATGAGAATAATGCAAGAGAATAATGAAAAAAAGAGTCAATAGCATGGGAAAAGATATGCAAAAATTTACTGAGAAAAATAATTCCCTAAAAAAAAAGAATTGGTCAAATGGAAAAAGGCAATACAAAAGCTCACTGAATAAAATAATTCCTTAAAAATTAGAATTGAACAAATGGAAATTAAAGACTCTATAAGCTATCAAGTTATGATAAAACACAATAAAAAAGTTTTAAAAAACTAGAATAAAATGTGAAATTTTCTTTTTTTTCCTTATTTTTATTTTTATTTTTTTCTTTCCAACCCTAAGTATTATGATGATTCTCTTTTTTTAATTTTATTTTAGTTTGCATCATTCATTTCCACAAGATTTTGAGTTACATATTTTCTCCCCATCTTTCCCCTACCCACCACCCCAAAACAGCCATCCCATTGTATCCCCCCTCCTGTCTATTCTCTCCTATGTCTTCCCCCCTTACCCCTCTGACCTTTTGGTAGGGCAGGATGAATCTCCCAACCACAATGCCTGTGTATCTCAAGTTCTAGTTGGATGTAGTTAATAATAATAATAATAATAATTGCATATATATATATATAGATATATATTTTTAACATTTGATTATAGAACTTTAGATTCTAGATTCTTTCTCTTCCTCCCTTGTCACCC
>CM053582.1:29525665-29542888 GCA_028627135.1 Pseudochirops cupreus | reverse complement strand
GCTTAGGGAGGGAATGGCATACACTCTAAATTGGGTATCTTGCCCTACAGGAGAGTAGGGGGGAAGAGGATGAGAGGGGGGATGATGGAGGGGAGGGCAGGTTGGGGGGGAAGGTTGTTAGAAGCACACACTTTTGTAAAGGGACAAGGACAAAGTAGAGAATAGAACAAGTGGGGGGGTGGGATAGGATGGAGGAAAATATAGTCAGTCTTTCACAATATGTCCATTGTGGAGATGTCTTACATAACTACACATGTATGGCCTGTATTGAATTGCTTGTCTTCCCAGTGAGGGTGGGTGATGAGGGAGGAAGGAAAAGAATCTAAAATTTAAAGTTTTAAAATCAAATGTTTAAAATATATATTATGATGATGATGATGATGATTTACATGCAACTGGGAAATAAGATATACAGGCAATGGGGTATGGAGATCCATCTTGCCCTACCAGAAAGTCAGAGAGGTGATGGGGGTGGATACAGGAGAGAGCAGATTGGGGGAGGGGGTATACAATGGGATTGCTGTTTTGGGGTGGTGGGTAGGGGGAAGATGGTGGGGAAAGAATTTTGTAACTCAAAATCTTGTGGAAATGAATGATGTAAACTAAAAATATTAAATAAATAAATTTTTAAAAACCTATAAGTTTAGGGACTCCAACTTAAGAATCCCTGTAGGAGATCCATCTCAACCTGGAGGTTTTCAAGGGAATGCGACAAGGCTCTATGTCTTATTCTAGCCAACATTTTTGTTATCTTGGATAAAGACCTAGATGTCGGATTTTCTCAGTGTCCCAAAGCTAAGAGAGTTAGCCAATATGGAGATGACAGAACTGTGTTCCCAAAAGATCTTGACAGACTAGAACAATGATCCAGATCTACTAAGATAAAATTTAGTAGAGCTAAATGTAGAATTCTTCTCATGGATTGGGAATGCACCAATACAGAACAGAAGAAACAAGGATTAACCACCATTATTGGGGAAAAGCCCTATGTATTCAATGGAAATCCAAAGTGTGATAAGTCAATTAAAATAGCTGATGAAGTCTTAGGTGGTATGAATAGAAGTATAATGTCCAGCATGAGGACCGTGGCAGTCTTGTAGAGTACTCTGTCCTAGGTAGAGCATATTGGGTTTATTGTGTTTAATTCTCGATGCTAATAGAAAAAAATATGGTGTCTTTTATTTTTTTTCCAACATCATAATCATTTCTTGATACATCCCTCCTATTACATTATGTTGAGTCATTTATACATTGGAACCAAAGTTGCCCATCTATTCATTCAAATGGATTTAGTTGGCATTCAAGTGCCAAAAAGGCAACTAGGTGGTACAGTCAAGTACATATATACATATGTACTTGGGGTTAAGAAGATCTGTGTTAAAATCCTAAGGATCACATGAGATAATATGTATAAAAGGTTTTGAAACTTTAAAAGCATCATATAAATGCTAGCAATTATTACTAATCCAGTTGTATCCTACTGTGGTATATGGTGGAGGGTAATGGGGCTAGGCCTGTTTTCTGCCCAGTTCTTTTATAGCTTTCCTATCTGTTATCTAATAAGGAGTCCTTCCCCAGCAGTTTTGATTTTTACATGTATCAAGTAGTGGGCTACTGTGTTTGATTGATTTTGAGTCTTGGTTATCTAGTTGTTTACACTGTTAATACTGTTCTATTTTTAACCAGTATCAAATAGATTTGATACTTACTACTTTATTATTTAATTTGGAAATCTGGTAATGCAATGCTTCTTTCAGTCCCCTTTTCCCCCTTGAGATTAGCCTCTTGTTCTTCCAGTTGCATTTTGCTATTTTGTCTGGCCCTACAAAGTGACATAGTGGTAGTTTGGCATAGCATTAAATCCAAACACAAATATAGGTAGCATAGATATCCTTTGGCTTGATGGACAATGAATATTTCTCCTGTTCTCTAATTTTGTTTTTGTCAAGAGTACACTGTAGGTCTCTCTGAGATCGAACATTTTAGAAAGGACATTGACAAGTTAGAATGTGTTCAGATGGACCAGTAAAGTTTCTGAAAGGGCTCAAAAATGTGCCATACCAAGATCATTTGGAAAAACTGGTCATGTTTAACCTGAAGAAAAAGAAAAGACTTTTAAGTCGTCCATCTTAACTTATTTGACGGTTTGTCATATACAAGAGCAATTAGACTTCATCGGTTTACCTTAGAGAACAAAACTACAGCAATGTAGAAAAGTTGGGGAGAGTAAGGTTTTCATAATTCTAAAGTGGGAAGGAACCTCTGAGGTCATTTCTTCTAACCCCCTCATTTTACATTTTGGCTCTTTGTAAGGCAGGGGTGGGGAACCTGTGGCCTCAAGGCCCCATATGGCCCTCTAGGGCCTCAAGTACAGCCCTGTGAATCCAGGTTTGGATTGAACTTCAGGTTTGAACTCATACAAAGGGCCACACTTGAGGACCTAGAGGGCCACATGTGGCCTCAAAGCCAAAGGTTCCCTACCCCTGGTTTAAGAAATAACTTCCTAACAATTAGAACTATCCAAAAGAGAAATGGGCTGTCTAAAGAGGTAGAAAACTCCCCATCTGTGGAGGTCCTCAGGCAGAGACTGTATAGTCACCTATAGAGGACATTCTTGTTAAGGTACAGGTTGGACCTAGATGACCTTTTAGATCATATTCTAATACTTTATCAGTACAACAATTATACAACAGTCTGAATAAGAAGATGGTAAGCATTATTTGTATCTGACTAAACTTGTGGGGAAAACATTTTGTAAAAATAAAGAGCTATATTGCTGATATTAAGAAAGACTCATCTTTTTGGCAAATATATTAAAAGTTATCTTGTATGCTTTTGTTATGATTTATTTGCTAAAGCCCCAGAAATAAGTGCAATGTAAAGAAGGCATATGAAGCTAATTCATTTGGAAAGGTATATTTCCTAGTCTACAAGTGAATATTAAGAAACAAAATAAAATGACCTCTGTTATTTTGCCATTTTGCCTAAAAGGAGAAATAGATGTTTCTAAGTTAAAAAAGAAAAAGATAAGGGGGGAGGGGAGTAGGGTGGTTGTGCCCTTTTTCCACAAACTGGGCCTTTTCACGAGTCATTAGACCTTTTTCCCATATGTGTAATTGGACTCTTCTCATTTACATGCATGAGGGATGAGGCAAAAGAGCGAAGATCAGCCCCAAAGGGGAGATGTTTCTTGTTCGGATTCATTAAAAAACACACACACATCACAACCACCATTTATAGAAGAAAAATGTAAAGATACCTGCTCTCTTCTGTCTTCAGAGAGGCACTGCTATGTTATATACGAGAAGTCAAAAGGGTTTCCAGAGCTTTGAGTTTTACCCATCATAGATCCTACCTTAGTTTTTTATCAGTGGCCCATGTTTTTAGTTTCTATTTGCTAATTTAAGAGACTTGGGTTGAGATGAATGACAGTAGGATACCATATTCTCCTTTCCATTTCAGAATGGCTTAAACACCAAGAAGAAAGGCTGTACTGTCTTTTAATAATACAGCCCTCTGCTTAGGCTGCAGTAGTCTGGCTGAGATACTCTATTCAATTTCAGCACCTGATTAATTAGTTAATTAGTACTTATAGCAGACTAGCACTAATATATAATTTTCATTCCTTCCTTGGTGAAATGTTGAATCCAACACTGAAATTTTTGAAAACGGGGAGGGATAAAGGAGTACCTCATGCCCTAGTTATCACCATACTAATACCTAGTTAACAATGGAGGAATACATTTTTCTTGAGAGATTTTTTTTCATTTTTGCTCCTCCAAGTTTATGTAAAATAATCTGAAGAAAAATTATGTTTCAGTTTGCTTTCAACTCGTTTATGGGGGAAGCAGGGGTAGAGGGGGGAGGCGGGGAATGGAAATGGTTTCATAGAGTCGAGATGTGAGGAAAAAATGTCTCCAAACCATTTGAATGCTTTATGTGATCCTCAGATGCTAAAGACAGTTTGCTTCTGTTTGCACTGTAGTGTATACCCTGCTTGGCTCTCATCCAAAATACACCAAAACAGTAAAAAATGAAAGTTAAACAAAATAAAAATAAAAGGCCATAGTCAAGGTCATTAACCTTGCTGAAAAGAGTCATTTTCGAGTCCCTTGGTATTTAAATGAGATGAAATGTTTTCAGAATGTTGCTCTTGTGGAAAAAAACACAAGCATTCCTGGGTCTGGGTCCTCATTCTTCTCTCAATTTCACGTCATATCTAAGGTGAAATATCAAACAGGGATAAAGAAGGCTTTAGAAGAGTGAACTACAACGCAAAGTTAGTACCATGAACTTTGTACTTCGTGGTATGTGTCCCCCAAACTCCCAGTGTGTCCTTGATCTTCAATATTAACAGTAGTTGTATTCACAAGACAACAATCCCTATATATTTGGAGTGATCGCCTGCGATTGTAGGAGCTAAACTGGATCTCCAACCAGGCTGACCAGGAAATGAGGAGCACTGAAAGCAAAAGCAAACATGGACCTTAGGGAATGAAAGAAGTTAAAAGATAAGTGTTAAGGACCTTATTCTTTTTGGAGAATCAAACAAGATTTAGTAGCTTTCCACTTAATTCCAATGAAAAGAATCACTACCTTACATATTGCAGTGATAATGTAATGGGGAGAGAAAACAAAGAAGTCTTTGTGCAAGTGACATCTACTAGAGTTGTTGTGAAGAAACTTTTCCCCTTGGTATCTGCTAACAAATTCTAATGAATGCTGCACATTCCTTTACTGAAATCATTTAATGCGGAACAAGGGGGGAAAAAACAGAAATTCTGAATGCTCATGATTGCCCCAGTTAGAATGATGGGAGTGAGAGCCTGGGGCCCCTAACTTACTGTCTATGAAAGCCGAGCTTTGAAAAAAGAAAGGCAACCTACAAAAGCTGTCAATCTTCCTTGCCCCTAAAGCCTGGGTTCACATGGATTCAAGTGACAGCCCTCCTCCCCCGTGCACAATACATCAATCTGTCTCTCCCACAGGCACCCACAGCCCATTGTGCTGGCTGCAGGTGCTTATTATAGCACCCATGGCTGCCTCCCGCGGCTCCGCCCCTGAGAAACAGGAACTGCAGACAATAGGACCCTGTGGGAAGATGGAGGTGGGTATTTGGAGGGATAACAGACAGATGGTAAAGGGTATAGGGTAGTAAGGTAGTTTTAAAACAAATGTCAAACATTCAAAATTCTCTCCTTGTTTGCCCCTGCTTCAATCACAATCTGTCATAATTGCAATACTACTTACCTGTCATAAGGAATATCTTGCACTTTGTTGTATTTTGTATGTTGGTGCTGGTAAAAGGGAGGGGGCTTAAATATGAAGACCTCCTCTAACCTTGGGGTTTCACAGATTCACCAGCTGAAGGTTGCCTGAACTACATCATTAAAAGCCACAGAAGGTGGAGAGAATGATTTGAAATATCTTCTTTTGTATGTGTGTGGAGACAGAGATTGTGGTTTTGATAAATATCTCCTTTCTTTGTGGAAGTGAGGGCTGTGGTTTGCTTTAGGGGCATCTAGGGGGAAAGTTTAGGAAAATCTAGTTACTTTTTGGCAAAGCACTCAGACTAAAGCACCTATACAATCTTATGGCTATCATAACTAGCAGTTGGAATTAAACCATGTTATATTATAGTCAAGAAAGAACAATAATTCGAAATACAATTGAAAAGTACTCTCTCTTCACTTTATTCACGTCAACAAAGATAAAATGAAATTATTTTGAAAATCATTTTTTTCTCCTTCAAATATCGTCAACTAAAGAAGATTACTTTTGGAACACTGTTTTACAAAATGTCCATTGTAATATATGAGTTTTTATTCCTCAATGCAATTTTGACTCCAGAAAAAATTACTGAGATAAATTGAATAATTAAAGTACCAGACAAAAGTCCATACAATTAAGCATAATTACTTAATTTGATGTAGGCACTTTCCCTCTCACACTGCTATCAGTTGTTTTCTTGATAATACACCTGTTTCTTTTTTCTATGCCCATTCCAAGTCATCATCTGTAAAATGTCCCCCTTTCTCGGACTCTGGAGACCCTACTCTAAACATCCCCCAACTCGGACTCTGGGAACCCTACTCTATAAATGTCCCCCAACTCGGACTCTGGGGACCCTATTCTATAACTTACCTCTTCCAGGTGCTTTTCTCCTCTCAGGCTTCGGTCGTCACCGGCTTCAAGACCTGCTTGAAGAACTACCCCCCCACAGAGCAACTCAGGACTCGGGCAAACGGTAAAGATGTTTATTGCAGCATATACAGGAACAGAGAGAGCTACACGCACGCGGTTCCCCTTTTTATACCCTAGCTTTTGATTCCCGCCTCAGAGTGCTGTCATCGCCGGGTGAGCCACTCACGTACAGCCCCGAAGATAAGGAGACATCTCACGTGATCATGCCTTCTTCACTGAGACATGCGCGGGCCTCTACCCCGTCCCCAGGCTGTCGTGGTGCGCCCCCAGTGGCTGATGACGTCAAACACCCTTACAATCATCATTAGAAAAAAAAATCCTCACTGGTTTGAAACACTTTCTTAATAATCTAGCTGCCACACATGACAAAAAAGTCATACTTAAGTTATTGTGATTGGCAGTCATGATTATGGCATACTGGAGGATGAAGGTTAGGGCTTGGACTTTTTAGAATAATGTCTAGAAACAAAACCCTCTAGTTCTCTTGGATCTTCACAAAGTCCTCCTTCAGTGCCTTATAGTGGTCTAGAAGTGATCCTGGCATCTCAAAAGCTATAGTAGAAAAGAATACATTCTGATGGTTTCTACCATCCTGGAAAGACTTGAGGTATTGTCACAGCAACACCCCACCCCCCCATCTGCTTACAAGGACTGGCATAGCTAAGTACAGAGAGGCTTAGGATCAGTAGACTGACCACTTACTACTGAATTCTTTGGTCATGGCAACCTATGAAACAAAGAAAAACATCCAAAATGATCCTCAGTCCTTTTCCCATCCTTTCTTCTACTTATGCAGCAACAGTAGCAGAAAAGGGACCTGGGAGTGCTAAAAATTACAGATTTTAGGTCATCTACAGACAAGTAACAACTTTTGCCATTTCAAAATTTATGTTGTTTTCCCAGTGACCAATGAATAGACATAGTACTGGAGGAAGTGAGTTGAGTTAGTCTTGACACTCTCACTATAAATGAAATCAGATGTCTAAAAAGATGGAGTAACAGTTACCTGCTAAGAGCGAGGGATAACATATAGACAAAATCTTGTGTATCATTGGTATCCTTGCAAAGTCAAAAGAACTCCAGGAAGGCCTCTAGTGTGTCAGATGGCTCACTTGTAGTGAACTTATGGAGATGACACAGTCCAGAGTTTCACAGGATGGGCAGGCATGGGTCAATTGCAATCTGTGTCATTAGAAGAAATATCCATGTTGATGAGTTTAGAGAACCATTGGAGTTCTCCAGAAGCAAATAAGAGACTGCTGATTCATTACTTAAATAGGAAATTCCAAGTTTCAATTTAAGCAGGTCTTACTAAAAGATAAGATGAATGTAGGAGCTATTCCATGAAAAAAGTCGGAACTGTCATAGTTTGGGTTTGCATTATTGACTCTACCCAAGGAAAGCAGTCAATAAGAAATTAAAGCTATTCCAGGGTATAATATTGCATAAAACTGACTGTTTACATGATCAGTTTTCATATTTTATGAATGATTTAGACCTACATTTTTATAAATCCAACTTTCAACTATCACAAAGATATACAGCTTGCAAATTATTGGAGAAGCAATGTTTACCCTATGCAGGCTAGATTAGCTTTTCCTTAAAAGGTACTGAAATCATCTTTGAGGCTTAACTGATCCAGGGAACTAAAACATGAACCTCTGGTTTAGCTTTCTGGTCACCTAGATGCAAAACATAACATAGGAAGAGTTAGCTCTTCTCTGAGGGTTGACCCACATCTGAATTACTCTTTACCATGGCACGTGTGGAGGTGGAGAAACTGTACTCAACTGAACCAATGCCATATCCTTCCTAAATATTATTTCAATGCTATTACTAAGTAAACTTTCTTTTGTTAAGCATTAGATAGTCCATTAATGTTTCCTTCCATTTCAGTCCTGAACCTTAAGCATATTCCTTAAGTCAGTCATGGCCCAGATCATTTGACAGTGTTAGCAAGATTGGATTAGAAATACCTTGTGGTCAAAATGAGGGAAAGGCAACATGAAAGAGGAGTACTGGCTGATTGGATGCCCTGATCCCTTGTATACTCTGGCCAAGGTGCTTCTGACCACATACTATGAGGAATCCCCACTGTCACAGGGAGATTAAAAAGAAAACTATTCAGTGATTAAGACTGATATCCATATACCTTGGGTCTTTAAGAGCTATTTCTTAAAGATAAGTGTTGTAAACTACCATTTTAAAAATGTACATAACTGTATTTGGGGATGATAGTGATTTTCAGGACTCCTAGCATTCCATAAGGACATAATTTCAAAATTGTTTGGAAACTGCTAAGTGGGAGACTAGCCAAGATGGTAGAGCAGGAGGAAACAGTATAGTCTAGCTCCCCTCAAACTCCCTATTATTCCAACAAAGGCCTAAAGAAATCCATGGAAAAATCACAGTGAGTCAATTTCCCAACCCAGGCTGGCATAGAGAGGCAG
The DNA here is from genome assembly GCA_028627135.1 of Pseudochirops cupreus. NCBI lineage: Eukaryota > Metazoa > Chordata > Mammalia > Diprotodontia > Pseudocheiridae > Pseudochirops > Pseudochirops cupreus. Next base: position 29,534,234 of record CM053582.1, on the reverse strand, counting down.
ATAGGGGTCTGCAGATACTGGGGGTGTGGTCTGCCTAGGAAGGTATCCGCACATGGAACCTTTAGCATTGAGACTCCCTTTGCTTATACCGGGGATAGGGCCTCGAGGCCACATGTGGCCCTCTAGGTCCTCAAGTGTGGCCATTTGACTGAATCCAAACTTCATAGAACAAATCTCCTTAATAAAAGCATTTATTTTGTAAAACTTGGACTCAGTCAAAGAGCCATACCAAGGACCTAGGAGGTCATATGTCACACGTGGCCTTGAGGCTGCAGGTTCCCCACCCCTGGCTTATACCTTAGGGCAAAAAGAAGTATTGAATCCTACACAGATAGTCTTGACACTGTGAGAAGAAGGAAAAGGTGTCAACTGCCAGTTTTATCACTTGTGCCCCAGAGCTGAGTCACAGATCCAAGCAGACTGAGGAAGGAAATCTGCATTTAGGGGCGGTAGCAGAGGGGACAGGGAGCATTCTCAGGTCTGAGGTTATATACTAGGATAAGAAATAGTAACAGAAACTAGCATCAACTGTGTGGCTCTTACACTTGAGCAAGGTCTCCAGCCTAGCTCCCAGTCCAGTCAGAAGCCTACAGCTAAATAAGCTAGGTCCAGGAGCTCAAACCAAGGGAGAACCTTTGTATACAAATATCATTCCATAAGCATTGTTGTGATTTCTCAGTTGATGGAGGGTCTTGTAAATTGAACTGGGCTGCAGCAGAAAACACTGTTATCCCTCTATTAAATTTGGCTATTTCATCAAAGAGAAGTTTCCATCAATGTCATTCAATAAAACATCTAGAATTAAGTGCTTGATATTTTTCATAAATTATTCTCCATATCCCATCTTCTTAACTGAGGTACAGCTGAATATTCACTTAGTCAAGTCAGTTTTCTTGCCAAAGCTTGTTATGCGGCACATAGAATAAACCTACAAACCAAAGAAAGATTCTTTTTTTTTTTGCCTTTTTTTTGGAGGGCAATTGGGGTTAAGTGACTTGCTCAAAGTCACACCGTTAGTAAGTGTGTCAAGTGCCTGAGGCCAGATTTGAACTCAGGTTCTCCTGATTCCAGGGCTGGTGCTCTATTCACTGTGCCACCTAGGCATCCCCAAAGAAAGATTCTTGCTCTGAATCTTTAGAACCTTCTAGGTAATTGAAAGAGGCTGGAGGTCCAATAAGGTATAAGCTCAGAGTTGTGCTGTCAAGCCCCAAGCTCAGCCACAGCTCAGGAGCTTGCAAAACTTAGATAAGGAAGGAAGCAATCAGACTTCCCCCTGTATCAGACAACTTAGGGCACACTGAAAAGCTTGCAGGTACCCAGCCTGAGCCACCTCTGAGATCTTTGAAGAACACAGCACTCAGTACCCCCAAGAAAGCAGCAACACCCAGGAGAATACAAAGAAGATACAAGCAAAACCCAGAATTCCCTCCAGAAGTATGCAGAACCTGGTGCTAACACAAAGTCCTAATTTGGTAAATAAGACTGGAAGAATGAGTAAACAAAAAAATAATCCCATCATAAAGAGCTATTATGGCAACGGGTTAATTCCAATACATCTATGAGCAAAACCTCAAAGAAAAATTCAGTTTGGACACAAGTTCAACTAGAATTGCTGCAAGAAATGAAGCAAGAGTTTTAAAAAGTGATTTCATAAATGAAAAGAAAGAAAAAAGAATTGAAAAAGTAATGGGAAATAAGGATAGACTTAGAAAGGGGATTAAGAGTTTAGCACAACAGATACAAAATCCTACCCAAGTAATATACACCTTGAAAACTAGAATGAATCAAAAAGAAAGTAATAACTCCATGAGCCAATAAGAAATATTAAACTAAAATCAAAAGTTTGAAAAATTTAAAAAAATATAAGACATTTCTTATTAGAAATATTTGACCATAAAACAAATTCAGAACAGAGAGTTTAAGAATCATGGGACTGCCTAAAAACCATGGCCCCAAAAGCCTAGATATATCATATTTCAGGAAATCATGAAACAAAATTCTCCATATCTACTAAAAGAAAAGGACAAAATGAACATAGAAAGAATCCACCACTTATCTTCTGAAAGAAACCTCAGAATGAAAACTGTCATAGCAAAAATCCAAAGAAAAATAATACTCAAGCAGCCAGAAAGAAATAATTCTAATACTGAGGAGACACAATCAGAATAAGATTTAGCAGCCACACGCATACAGTAGTTGAGAGCTTGGAATATGATATTCCTAGAGGCAAAAGATATAGACTTTCCACCAGGAATACCTTATCTAGTAAAACTGATTTTGATTCTACTGGGAAAAAATGGAGCTTTAATAAATAGAACACTTCCAAGGATTCATTTAAAAAAACCAACTACTGTATTTTTCTTTTGTTTTTATATGTCCCAGATTTCTTCTAGTAAGCCTCTCCCCCCCACCCAATAGCCATCCCATATAACAATATTTTAAAATAACAAAACTTTAAGGCAAACCTATTCCCACAGTTTCTCTTCTCACTCTCAAGTACCTTCCCTTTGTCACTCATTTCCCTAGTTTGGGAGTTTAACCTGTTTTATCAATTCTTTCTTTTCCTTTTATCTAATTCTCCCATTATTCCTCTTTTTTCCCCTCTCAGTTAAGTATTTAAGTATAATCCCCTTTCCTCACTTCTCCTTCAACTTCTTTTGTTGGTTAAGCAGGTTTTCTTTTTTTTATTTTCTGTGGCTTTTTCTGAAAATTATTTCTTTCATTTGTTCTCTTCATTAATTCCCTTTCTATTCTAAACTTTTATGCTCTAATTAATGGTCCTTCTATTTTATTGATTACTTCTTTAGTCTCTGTGTTCCTCATTAATTTAAAACTATTAGTATACCTATTTTGATTTCCCTCTTTTGAACAATTTCTATGTTATTACGTTGTAGATCTTCCGGTATTTCCCTTTTCATTTCTGTTGTGCCTCACTCTTAGAAGTATTCCATCATTGCAGGAGATAACAAGAACAGAAATTAGACCCATGGTAGAAATGACCCTGTGCACCTAATTGTATGGCTCATTTCTATCCCCTGTCCTCTCCATGATCATTTTCTTTCCCATTTGACATGAAATCTCCTCTCTGGATCTATGTCCTCACACTTCTCTGGACGTTTGTTGCCCCCAGGAGCTCTAATTCCTCTTCTCTTGAGGCAGGATGCTCCCCCTGGAGGGACACTGTCTCAGACATAGTAAGTAGTCCCTCTGAGCCCTAAATACTTGCAGATTGTATATATCCATTGTAAGGTCCCCATCTCTCATTACACAAAATCTCTCTCTCCCTATGGAAGTTCCTGAGTTTGACCCCCACACATAATTGAATTGAGATTTTCTTCTCCCCCTCTTTTTCAATTCTTTCCTTTGCTGCCTCATCCATTCTCCCATACTACTTTTTATTCCCGAGAGGCTGTAGGAGTTGTTTCCCCTGCATTGTTTACCATCAACTTGAATAGAGTGCATCACACATTTCTCTCTATCTTCTTCCTTCCTTTCCCCCTTCTAGCTGCCCTCCCATTCTATAGTTTAGTCTCACAAAAAATTAATTTACCTGTAGTCAGTGTTGTGAGCTTTAGTCCATAGTGTTTCAGGCCTGTTCTTCCATCATCACTTATTCTATGTAAGTTCCACCTTCATCTGTATCACCTTGTGTACATTTAGAAAGAAATCTCTTAATGGTCCTTTTGTTAGTTTTTGCTGTTGTTGTTGTTCTTGTTTAATCCCTTGTTTAATCTTCCTCTTTCTACTTTTTCCCATTTTTTCTGGGCTAATTTATTTACTTTCTTATGCTTTCCTTGGTAGCTGTATCTGTTTGCTTTTCTTGTGTTTCTGTTGTCTCACTTGTTTGCAAAGTGAACAATCTGCTTAAGTCTGGAGTTTTTTGGTAGGAATGCTTCAAATGCTTCTATTTTATTTAAGTCCATCTTTTTTCATTGATGATTAAGCTAAGATTTACAGAGTATTTCACTTGGGCTACATCTTGGACTCCATTTGCTTTTCAGAATACATCATGCCATTCTCTTCTGTGGTTTCACGCTTTCTGGTGGGTGCAGAGCAGTCTTTTGTTAACCACCTGCCTTCATATTTGAAAGTTTTCTTGTGATCACACCCAGAATTTGTTGTCACTGTAACTGTTAAATTTAAACACTTTGATTGTTCGATGACTGACTTTGTTAGACTTAGCTCTCCTCAGCAATGTGAGGATCTAGGACAACTCCAAAAGACTCCTGATGGAAAATGCTGTAGACATCCAGAGAAAGGACTGTGGGGTCTGAATGCAGATTGAAGCAGACTATTTGCTCTTTTTTGTTTGTTTGTTTTTCTTTCTTGTGTTTTTTCCATTTTGTCCTGATTCTTCTTTCACAATATGACTAATGTGGAAATATGTTTAATATAATTATACATATGTAGCCTATATCAGATTGCATGCTGTCTTGGTGAGGGGAGGAAGGGGAAAAAATAGAACTCAAAATCTTATAAAAGTGAATATGGAGGCTCAGATTCTTAAAATCTGGCCTGCTTCTATTGATGTCACAATAACACCCTGAAATCCAAACTGCTACATATGTTGATTCCTTGTTACTGGGAATTGTTATAAAGAGCAAACTCAATAGAAATCTCACACACTCCAACTGGTGTTAGTAAACTCACTACTCGGAATGAGAAAAAAATAAAAGTGAATGTTGAAAACCAAAAATAAATAAATATTTTAAATAAAAATTAATTAAAACACTTTGGGGATTTCCAGGTCATTTGAACAGCAAGATGGAGGACTAAACATTTTCTCTGATTCCCCATGACCTCTCTCTCAAACCTCTCTAAAACAAAAATTATGTGACAAAGATAAAGAAACTTCAGCTGTCTCCATGGTCTGAGACACCCAAAATCCAAAAGAAGGTGCAAAAAAATATGACCCAATGCTCACAGACCGTGAGTTCACTCAGTAGTACTCCTTCCCCACCTCTAATATATGTGATGAATACAGAGAGGCATGGAAAAATCTGCATGAACTCATGCAAAGTGAAGTGAGCAGAGCTAAGAAAATAATATACACAATAACATAAATGGATATAATGACCACACACCAAAAAAATCTAAAGTAAATGCAACAAAATCATAAAGATCTAGCAGGACATGAATGAAGAGATACAAGAGGATACCCCCACTCCATTCCTTTGTGGAAATGGGAGGTCCATAAATGGTATACATTGCACGAACTATGTGAGATGGCTCTCTGGAACAAAGAGAGGGAAGGATACTTGGAATAATTATGATGATGTAAGAAAAATAAGATCTCAATAAAAAATTTATTTTTTTAAAATTGAACACTCTGTGTCTTGGAGTTTTCTATATAGTGGTTGTCGTTTTGTTTTGTTTTGTTTTGTTTTTACCCTGGATGCAATATGTGAATTCTTTCAATTGGCACTTTTTTTGTATTCAGATGTTCTGGACAGTTTTTTTTTTTACATTATTTAGTGCATTATAGTGTTTAGGTCTTCTAACCTGGAAAGCTATCATCCTTAAATTATCTCTATGCATCCCATCTTTAAGATCACATTTTGCTCACGTAGAGATCATGGTTTCTTTTAATGATACTGCTTTTTGATTCTTTTTCTAGATTGTCCTTAACTTCTGTACAGTTCCAATCTCTACATTCTCTTCAATACATTCCCCATAAGTTATTTTCTGTTTTGCTTTTCTGGAGAGACTTGTCATTGTGGATTAAATTTTTTCTATTTTGCAAATTATTTCCGCTATGCAGGCAATAAATTCTGCTCTCATGAAATGTATTTCTTGTTTGCACCATTTGGGAATATCCTGCTATCATTCTAGCTCTCTTGAGAATTTAAAAGTTCCTCTGCCTCTTCAAGTGATGGTTAAATTTCCATTGTCTTGCCATATTTACTCAGAAATATTTGAGCTCTTAAGTGTCCTGGTTCCCATGTTCCCTTCTGTTATCAGTATCTTGGTATTGATTTGTCTGCTTGTGCTCAAAGTTTTTAGCTGAGCTTCCTTCCTCTTGAGATCTTTGGTAATTTCAGTTCTTTTCATTTATATTCTGCTATTGCTCAATTGCCAACTCTTACCCTTTGATGGCAGATCTTCTGAAGGCTAGACCTGAAAACTGTCTCAATCTCCTCCCATGCTGCAGAATTCACTTTCCAGTGGGATCAGTCTATGCCTCATATAATTTCTGGTAGGACCGAAATGGCCCCATCTGGAAGCCAGTTGCCTTTTCTTAAGGCCTCATGCAGCCTCCCACACATCCTGGTGCCCTGCCCTAGTTCCTTCTATTCTTTAGTTCTCTGAGGGTTGCTATTGCATCCCCCAACAGCACATGTTTATGTTTTCCTATGTTTCTATTTCCTTCGCATAGGAATGGAGAGTGAGAAGGGAGGGTGACAAAACAATTTTTCTGTTTATTGGCACAGATTAGTAGGGTAGAGGAAGAGGCAATGTGTGCTGACAGAAACCACAGCCACAACAAGGAAGTTGCTAAGTGGATCTTAGAGCATGAGCTTGTAGATCTGGTTGTACTGTGCTGCCGTGGAGGTTGTTGGAGGAGGGAGGACTGAATGAACATATTAAGCATGAGGGATTAGCCTTCCCTGCTCTTAATTCATCAGACTGCCACCTGCTTCAACTTCATAGTGTTAGCCTGTGAGAAAAGCTGCAATTGGTCTACCTCTTGTGCAAAATTCTTTAGGGCAGCTTTGAGAGGGTGTGAAGATCAGGAAAATGTGGTTTTGTAATATTTTTATCATTTTATAAAAAGAAAGGAAAGGAAGGGGAAAAGGAATATCCTAGGAAACTCCCGAGTGGACTGTTTGGAGCTCTTTGATATGACTTTTGGGAAGCCATTGAGAGATTTGCCACGTGGTCTTTCTTGATACTCTTTGGTGTAGAGCACTGGAGCAGACACTTCAGGAGAAAGTTCCTGAGTCTCCTCAGAACCCTTAAGACTTTTCCAGAGTTAAGGATATGAACAAATTTGGCAAGTGTGCCCCCATTTGATTTGCTGAGGTGAAGGAAAGGGACATTATAAGTTTAAAAGGAAAGTTAGTATCTACTCTTACTCTAGAACTCTGAATTCTACCTTTCTCATGGGAAATTGAGATATGGTGACCAGCACCAGATCAGGTCTCAGGTGCCTGGCCCTGCCTCAGTAGATTTGACAACTGCCTAAACATAGCTAGAACATGTGTACTGGCCAACATAACCTGAAGACTAGACTGTCTCTTTAGTTTTGTGTCTGTTCTTGGCCATGAATGATCAAGGGTGAGCAACTGTTGAAACGGTGATCTGGAGACATGTTTTTAGTCTTTGAAGCATCCCCAGAGCCTAACATAGAAGGATCCGTAGTGCTCAACTCCAACACAGTAGTCAAAAAGCAGTAGTAACTACAGCCAGTGCTCAGTCTCTGTACATGAAAGCAGTAGCAGCATCCAGGGCAGCACTTGACCCTGGAACAGGAGGCAGTAATGCAGGCAGGCCCATTTTAGACCTTTGTTTACTATAATCTAAAATTTATAAGGTACTTCTACATTGCTGTCAATATAGTACCACATGGTAACTGGAAAGCTCCTTTATATCAAAGACTTGAAGGACCATGAGGGTAGTCTTATTGCTTTCTGCTAACATAGGAGCTAAAACAATCTACCCATCCCCCATGGAAGAAAGAAAGCAGTCTTTTAAGAGCAGAAGTCAATAGAGAAAAATTTGGTATTTCTACACTTCCCCACACCAAGGGGTTCCCAGGTAGAGGGAGATCCTGACTGGTAGGCTAGGAACGTTATTTGAACTGGGCAATTATTAGTATTAACTATTATTCCATGATGGCCTATTAACAAGATGGTAATGGCCTCTTGGCCACCTTATTATGGATGACCCTGACCTGTGATGAGGATCAGTGACTACCAGAAGGGCCCTGATGTTCCTGGTGTTTCATTTGCTCATCATCACCACTTTACATGTTAAAATATAAATTACAAAGATTTGGTATCACCTACCACATAGACCAAATCAATCATTAAGATCCTTCTAAGGGGGAGGCCAAACTTAGAATTTTGTCTTTGGTCTCCAGATTTGGTTACTCCTTCAAGTGATTGTTACATTGATTAATTGTTTTTGTCTTTCTGTTTTTGTTTTTATTCCACTCTCATTAAAGTCCTCTTTCAATGAAACATGCCAGGTTGATGTCATTCCAAAGCCAGGGCTATCCAATAACAGCTCTGATGCCATTTCAGTAGTGGAAAGTCATCGAGAAAATCTTTAGGATCTGACCACCGAAGGGGTGGTCTGTTGTAGAAGCAACATGCATCCCATTGCTCAGGTAGACTAGAGAAGTTTTTTCCTTAAAAGTTATTAAAACCTCCCTTGAGGCTTAATTCATCCAGGAAACTAAGGCTCAAACCCTTCTTAGTCACTTAAGAAGAGGGGGAAATCAGGGGCTCCTCTTGACACATATACACAACACTTCTGACCATTGTCCCACCCTGATAAACGTGAAGGCAAAGAAACTGCACACAGCTAAAATGGTGCTATTGGGCGGGGGGGGGGGGGGGGGGGG
>CM053582.1:29477141-29525565 GCA_028627135.1 Pseudochirops cupreus | reverse complement strand
TCTTTGTTATTTCTTTAAAAAACTTCCATTCAGTGAAATGTTAGACCATGAATGTCTAATTTACTCCTGATTCTGAAACAATCACCACACTGATCCAAGTCAGTCCTCATTGGCCTAGATCACATGTGAATGGCTATACATTTATTAGAAGGAGGAGGAGGAGAAGGAGGAAGGAAAAAACTTTAGAAACAAAAGTTAGCAAGTTTTTCTACTGTCACCATATTTCTACTCAGATACTGGATCAGAGTTAGAAATTTAAAGAAAAAAGATCAAGACATAGCAATGGGAGTGTTCTACAGAAGTAAAAAAAAAAAAAGCTGAAGATAGTATCTCCATCAGAACTTTGGTAAGAACACTTACAGATTAGCAATTAAAGTTTTCTATAGTCATGCAAATTATATATATGTATATATATATATATATATATATATATGTATGTATGTATGTATTTATATCCATAAAACATTATGTGGTTGATTGTCTTATGACCTTACACCCTGAAATGTCCCTTATTATTATAGCATTGCTTTTGCTTTACTCATACTTTCTCACAAAATTAACTTGGATTTATTAATTGAAAGCTCTGTTTACTTGTAAGATTAAGTAATACAGACAAATTATCCCCCTGTTAAACAATAATTGTTAATTCCTAACAATAGGATGAAGGCAGCTAGATGACTCAGTGGATAGTGCTCTGGGCCTAGAGTCAGGAGGACTTGAGTTCAAATCCAGCCTCAGACACTTATTATATGTGTGACCCTGGGCAAGTCACTTTACCTCTGTTTATCTTAATCCACTAGAGAAGGAAATGGCAAACCACTCCAGCATCTTTGCCAAGAAAACCCCAAATGGGACATAAGTATATAAGGACATAAATGCAACTAAAAAGACTGAACAACAACAACAACAAACAGAATAGTGGACCAGAGCAGTGAGCACCATGAAAAAGAGCTAAAGAATACACGGTGTTTCAGTAACAGCAACATTGTACAATGATCAACTATGAAAGATTTAGTCCTTCTCAGAGATATAATGATCCAAGACAATGCCAAAAGACTCACTATGAAAAATGCTATCCACCTCCGGAGAAAGAACTAATGGAGTCTGAATGCAGATTGAGGCATACTATTTTCACTTTTTAAATTTTTTTCTTTTTTTTTGTTTTGGTCTGTTTCTCCTTTCACAACATGACTAATATGGAAATATGTTTTACAAGATTGTACATATATAACCTATATCAAATTGCTTAGCATCTGGGGGGGGGGTCAGGGAAGGAGGGAGAAATTTTGGAACTCAAAAATTGTTTTAAATGAATGTTAAAATTTGTCTCTACCTGTAATTGGAAAAAATAAAATAATATTTAAATGAAAAAACACACAGTGTTTGTCATTAGTGAACGCTATAGTATCATTCCAGCAGGTGATTGATGCCTGTCATAGACATTTTTAAAAATGTAATGATCAAATTCTTAGGTAACCTGTCATTTGAATTTCTCATGTTTTCTTTAATCCTGACATTAGGAAAATCTTTGAAGATTTCTATGGATCCATTTTCTGATCTGTGAGATGATGGAAGCATACAGTATGTTTAATAATGGTGAGAATGAGGATTAGCTGTATACAGGGGGTCCCAAAAGTCTTAGTGCAGTTTTAAGCTATTAAAGCACTGCAGTGAAATGTTTGGGGCACCCAGTATAACACCCACAAATCTGAGCTCTCAAAAGGTAGCAACGATTACTAATTTATTACTTGGAGTCTATGCCCACACAATGTTTTTGTAGGTAAGCTGAATGAACTTACAAGAGTTATGTCAGGGAGCATGGGCCCAGAACTCCCTTGGAAGCTTTGGAGTACTCAAAGGAAATGGTGATCCATTGCTGGGACCTTTAGGGTCCCGTGGTTGCTTTAAGGATTTGACAGCTTTTAGAATACCGTGGAATGCCTTTCCAGGTTAAAAGACCTAAACACTATAATGCACTAAATAATGTAAAAAAAACTGTCCAGAACATCTGAATACAAAAAAAGAGGGTAGTACAAAAAAAGGAAAGAAAAGAGGGTCATCAAGGCATTTTTTTAAAAGGAAGAGAAGGGAAGGGAAGGGAAGAGAAGGGAAGGGAAGGGAAGAGAAGGGAAGGGAAGAGAAGGGAAGGGAAGGGAAGGGAAGGGAAGGGAAGGGAAGGGAAGGGAAGGGAAGGGAAGGGAAGGGAAGGGAAAGAAAAGGATGGGAAGGGAAGAGGAGAGAAGAGGAGAGGAGAGGAGAGAAGAGAAGAGAAGAGAAGAGGAGAGGAGAGAAGAGAAGAGAAGAGAAGAGAAGAGAAGAGAAGAGAAGAGAAGTCAAGAAAGAGGCACAGGTAAGCAGGACAGCTTTGAAAGTTGCAGGTTAAACTTATATATTTAAATAGAAAAGCAAGTTATATATAAAAGAGGTCAGCAGTTTCATGTAAAACCTCCTTTTTCTAGTCTACTAAGTGTATGGAAATACCTATTGTATTTGGTGTGAGAGCTCAGAATTTATGTGTGTGCCTCAGACATTTAGTAGTAGCCGTGTGACCCTGGTACCGGACAAAGTACTTAACCTCTCTCAGCCTCAAATTCTTCATCTATAAAATGAGGATAATAATAACATCTTCCTCCCAGAGTTGTTGTGAGGATGAAATGAGATAAAAAGTATAAAGTGGAATGCAAATCTTTGAGCACTCTATAAATACTAGCAATTATTGTTATTGTCAAACTAGCATCATTTTCATGAGCTGAAAAAACAAGTCCCTCATTTTCTCTTACGGCAAGCAGGTAGGTGACAAAGGATGGGGGGGAATGACATGGTGCTATAATCTTGTTCCTGAAGGACATAAGAAATGTTGAAAAATTCAAATGACTGAGATAGGATTTGAGACTGGCTAAAAAATACAGATTGCCAAACAATGCTGTATGTCTAGGGGCTATGTCAAGGATGATTGAAAAGGAAAATCACTTTTAGCCATTGCTTACAAGAAAAAACAAAGAATCTCTCTCTTGGTGGCTAAGCTTGTGTATAATAACCAATGTATAGAATCTCAGTATGACTCCAGGAACATGAACTAAGAATCAGTATGTCATGATGGAAAATGCTATTCACATCCAGAAAAAGAAGTAGTGGACTCTGAATACAGATCGAACCATACTTTTTTCATTTATTTTATTTTTTTCATGTGTTTTCCCTTTTGGTCTGTTTCTTATTTCACAGCTGTGACTAATATGGAAATATATTTTACATGATTGCACATTGATATAGCCTATATTAAATTGCTTACTGTTTTAGGAAGAGGTAGGGAAGGAGGGAGAAAAATACAGAATTCAAAATCTTGTCAGAGTGAGTGCTAAAAATGGTCTTTAGATACAATTGGGAAAAAATAAGATACTATTTTAAAAAAGGAATCAGTATGTCAAAACTGTGTGTGTGACAAAGATGACCCTTGCCCAAAATAAAACAAGCAGAGATATCTCCAAGTAGAGACAGGAAGGATTTATTTAATTATTTCTTCTTGCAAGAAGGGCAGTCTCCCTACTAGAAGCAGTCTAGTAGGAGAGGCAAAATACAAAATGCAAAGCTTGGATATATACCCAAGAGACCACCCCTTTTCCCCCTCCCTTGTTCTGTCCTGTTCCTGTTAATTAGGAACTGAGGCACACATTCTTAACTGCAAAAATCTGCTGGCGTTGCAGGTAAAATGTCAGTAATATCAAAAAGCAGAAGGTACATGTCTAGTGAACATGAAAACAGACAAAATATGTCATCAGTATCAACTTAGATATGAAAGAAGACGAACATTCTAACAATATCAACACAGATATGAAAGTCGACAATATTTTATGAATCACGGGGATTTTAGGACATGGTGACCTGCCTGGAGCTCCACAACAGGATTTCCAATATCCTATTTGTAGAGGTCAGATGGTGGTCAGTGGAAACAAGTCTGGAACATTCAGGCCTGCAGTCAGATTTGCAGGCTCTGTGCTTTCCCCTCCTACATTTAGCTAAGCTTAGCAAGAACTTCAGCTTATGACCAGGGGAGTAAGGCAAGGGTCCCAGGCTCCCAGCCCAGGTTGCCGAGTCTTTGGTAATCTATTATGTTTCTGTTTATATTTCTGGAATGTTACCTGAGAAGTTTTCACTTTTATTCCACTCAACTGCCACTGTGATTATTTCTTTTTTTCCAAAAGAAAAACTCACTTACCTTCAGTATTTTGGATAGAATCAGAGAATTCAACAATATCTCAGATATTGTCAACTTTGCTATAGCAGACTGCTATTCAACAGAACCACTAAAGGAAAGGAAGCTGAGGTCTAATCCGGTGTCTTTCACTAACTAGCAGGATGATATTAGGCAAGAGAAAACTTGGAAGGAATAATATTGGCTTTTTCTTTCAAAAATCTGCAAGTTCTATCTTGTAGAAGAAAGATTACAATACTGTATGTCTCTAATGAGGAGAACCAATTTCTCCATTTATAGAGAGAGGGATTTCAGTTCCAAAACAAGGACAGTCTTTCCAACAATGACAGGTGTTTTCTAAGACAGTGAACATGTCATCACAGGAAATATTTAAGCAGAGGCCGAATGGCATCTTGACAAGCTTCTAAGGAGTGATTCTTGCACTCAATAGGTAGTTGGACTATATCTGTGAAGTGCCTTCCAACTCTGAGATTCTGTTTTTATGAATATATGACATTTCTTGAACCACTGTCCAAAAATGGGTTGAACATAATCATAGAAGAATTTTGAAGTTTTTTCCAGTCTTAGCCAGTCACTGACTCTTTCTTATGTCAGTGCTAGGAAGAGAAATAATATAGGCTAATTGTGCTTGATCTGGCTTTGTCATTATACGGTTATATTTTAAGGGACATTATTTGTCCTTTAGTATACGAGAAGTCATGTAACAATGAGACATGTTATAAGGGAGTTCCACTCTGTTATTTTTTTCAAAGTCCTATCCAAAGGCCAGGAAAGCAGTATTATTCCAACAGAAGATTTTCTTGCATATATTTTTTAACTGCTACTGTACAAAATATTAAAAGCTTTTGTAGTAGACTAAAAATGTTAATGGCTTTGAGACATCAATTGTTCTACTTAGTAAATCAATTGATTTAATGATATAGTATATTAACCTATACTTTTAAAAATTCTGTATTTTAATGACAGAACTTCTTTTTAGATAAAAAGAATCTTTCACAATAAGATGGAACATCTGTCTAATGAAAAATGGACCATTATAATTCATTTTAGTCTTCCAAGCATCATTCAACAGCTCTGAACTGACGAATGGCTATTACAGAAAATAGCTTTTCACCTTAATCTTTATTCTTTATCCACATGATGGTAATACACAGTGTTTGTCATTACTGAGCACTATAATACCATTCTAACAGAGGCAATCAATGCCTATCATAGAAATTTCTGAAAATATAATGATCAAATTCTTAGATAATGTATCATTTGAATATCTCAAATTAGAACTGCAATAGAAAGCTATATTTTATAGGTTGTATTAAGCTTTTATATAATCAAATAAATTAGAGATGATAAAGATTTTACTGAGTTAACCTAGATAATCCCTTTCTCTAGGTATCAAGGTATAGTAGAAAGAACCCTGAAGCTTAGGCAGAAAAGCTGGGCTTGATTTCTGGCCTCTGCCACTGGCTAGTTGTATGATCATGGGCAAGTGACATCTATTTGGACCTCTGTTCCTTCCTTTATGAAACAAGGTGGTTGAATTAAATTATCTCAAAGTTGTGTCCCAAATCTAACATTTTATGATTTTACCTGTTCAATTTTTATTCCGAAGAGTATGGATTTTTAAAAGCTTGGCAGAATATTGTTGAACTTTATTTCGTAGACAAAGAAGCAGCTCTGGAATCAGAGGACCAAGGTTAAACCCTGCCTAAGATAATTATTAGCTGTATGACCTTAGACCAGTTACTTAACCTCCCAGGGCCTCAGTTTCCTTATCTGTAAAGTGAGTAGGATGGACTAATTGGCCTCTATTGTACCTTTCAACTCAGTAAGTCATTCAGTCAATAAACTTTTATTAAGCACCTACTATGTGCCAGGTACTCTGCTAATCCCTAGGGATAGAAAGGTAGAAGACCCCCTCCTCCTTCCCACTCTTCTCCAGAAGTTCACAGTCTAAAATCTACCCCTATGATCTTATTTGGAATATTTGGAACTGGACCTATGATTTCATAGCTAAAGAAAACTCAGAGGTGAAGAGTTTCCTTTACTAATGCAGATCAGCATCTTCTTTATAACTAAAATTCTTAGCAAAGAGCTTCATCAACTTTTTTGTGCCCCAGACTCCTTTGGCAGTCTGGTGAAGCCTAGGGACCCCTTCTCAGAATAATGATGTAAAATGCATAAAATAAAATATGTAGAATTACAAAGGAAAGCAATTTTATATATATCCAGATTTTTAAAAAAATGTTCCCAGATCTCAGGTTAAGAATTCTTGCCTTGAGTTTTCAGATGAAGAAATTAAAGTTATCTATAGCCATAGGAAAAAATGCTCTAAGTCACTATTGATTAGAGAAATGCAAATTAAGACAACTCCAAGGTACCACATCATACCTATCTGATTGACTAACATGACAAAACAAGAAAATATAAATGTTGTAGAAGATGTAGGAAAATTGGAACACTAATGCATTGTTGGTGGAGTTGTGAACTGATGAACTATTCTGGAGAGCAATTTGGAACTATGCCCAAAGGGCTATAAAACTGTGCATGTCCTTTGATCCAGCAATACCCACCACTAGGTCTGTATCCCAAAGAGATAATAAAAAAAGGAAAAGACTCATAGATACAAAAATATTTATAGCACCTCTTTTTGTGGTGGCAAAGAATTAGCAATTGAGAGGATGTCTATCAATTGGGAAATGGCTGAACAAGTTGTGATATATGAATGTAATGGAATACTATTATTCCATAAGAAATGGTGAGCAAGCAGACTTCAGAAAAACCTGGAAAGACTTGCATGAACCGATATTGAGTGAAGTAAACAGAACCAGGAGAACACTGTACACAGTAACAATACTGTGCAATGACTGACTTTGTTAAACATAGCTCTTCTGAGCGATGCAATGATCTAAGACAATTCCAAAAGATTCATGATGGAAAATGCAATCCACATCCAGAGAAAGAACTATGGAGTCTGAATGCAGATCAAAGCATACTATTGTCTCTTTCTTTCATTGTTTTTTGTTTTTTTCATTCTTATGGTTTTTCCCTTTTGTTCTGATTCTTCTTTCACAACATGACTAATGTGGAAATATGTTTAACATGATTGTACACGCACAGCCTATATTGGATTGCATGCCATCTTCTTGGGGGGGTGGAGAGAGGGGAAAATTTTAGAATTCAAAATCTTATAAAATATTTTTTGAATGTTGAAAACTAAAAATTAATTCATTATTTTTTTCCTATTTTTTGCCTTTCTTTTTGATGGGGGAAGGTAGGGCAATTGGGGTTAAGTGACTTGCCCAAGGTTACACGGCTAGTGAGTGTTAAGTGTCTGAGGACAGATTTGAACTCTGGTCCTCCTGACTCCAGGGCTGGTGCTCTATTCACTGTGCTACCTAGCCACCCCAATGAATTATTTTTTAAAAAGAATTTCTGCCTTATAAGTTCCCTTCACATTTAACTGGGGGGCAGGGGTGGGGAAGGAAGTTCCCCAGAGCACTGCCCAATGAGAGGACTTGCCCAGGGTCACACAACCAGCAGGCTCTTGAAAGGAAGGCCTTTTTCCCGAATTCTAGGGGAAATGAGTTTTCTCTGAATTATTGTCTCTCTTGCTTCTCCTGTTTTGAATGATCTGAACTTTTCTCTAAAGCTGCTTCCCCCAAAAAGCAAATGACTGCTCATTGTCAATTCAATTTCCTAGTCCTCAGTGCTTTGCACAGTGCCTGGCACATCCAGGCACTTTCAGAAATGTTGACTGGATTGGATTGGCTGGTTTAGAAAGAGCATCAATTTCCTATTGTTTGTGACTTTTTCTGAGCATTTGGCAGAAGATAACGCTACATCAATATACTATTGCAAGTTCACCTTAAGAAATACATGCTACACTTTCAAAATAGACAAAACTACAAGCCCTTAGTGGAAAGAGTATTCCAAAATTAGTATGTGAGTAAGTAAGCATACCTAGGAAGAAGGCCCTGTATTGCAGGGGTGGCCAGGAGGAGCATAAAAGGAGACCCTCTTATCTAAGGAGCTCTTTATTTTTCTATTAACAAAATGCATGGGGACCCTCACTGAATCTTGGGCTTGTGGTATGCTGATTAGGCAAAATGTCCATTTAAAAGTAGCACAGAGCCAGTTTCCATACCAACGAGGAAAAGACCCAACAAATTCCTGGAAACCTGGAGTTGATGTTCAATGTTGGGTTTATTCCTGATCATTTAAATTAAAGTTGATAATCAAGAAGTATTCATTAGGTGTTTCCTATGTGCCAGGTACTGGGCTACTTTCTAGGGACACAAAGGTTTGTATAAATCGGTCAAAACAATGCTGTTAGTAATAAAATCATATTCAGTCCAAGTATAGAGAACCTATAGTGTAAAGTAGGAGAAAACCAGATTTGAATCATACGTGTATTACAGCTGTATTTCCAAACATCTGATTATATGACTATTAGCCTAAAATATCTGATAAATGTAAACTCTAATAAAGAGGCCAAACAGGAACCCCCTTTCCTCTCCCATCTTGGAGTCTACCTGGGAATGGGGTGCTGGGTGAGTTCCAGCCAGAACTTCTACTCCACAGGGCCTCCCTTTCCTGTGGTCTCTGAACGCTCTCTCCTATTTGAGGCACTCAGAATCACTGCTCCACTCTGCCCCTTCTCAATGGTGTGGGCTGCTCTCCTCCATGTTCACCCTCTAGGCAGGTATTTCAAGGTTTCCTGAGGACTCTTAGGCCTTCCTTAGGCCACACTCAGCATCCTCTCTACAGCTGACCTTTGTTTTTCTTTATCTTATCTCCCCCAATTAGAGTGTGACCTCTTGGAGAGCAAGGATTGATTTTTCCATTTGCGTCCCTAGCAGGCTAAAACAATGCTTTGCACATAATAAACACTTAGCCAGTGCTTTTTATTATCTTTAACCGATCTTAAGGGAATATCTTACACTGTGGTAGAAAGCAGTTGTATCATTGGTCTGTGGATCAGGTTGAAAGGCCCAAATCTTATTCGGTTTTAATTGACTTTCTACAGGATGTCTTTAAGGTTTACTTTTATGGTTTAAGTTTATTGGTTTCTCCTAGCCTGTGGTTTTCCTGCCTGGGATGGGGAAGTCATTCTCCTAGCCTGCTGTCTCTTCTGCAAGACCACCTCAGAAAAACTAGCCATGTTCACAGACTCCAGCTGTATTTCCACACAATGAAGACCAGCTGTGGTTAAAACAGTGACAACAGAAGCAGCAGCACCAGTACCACCAACAGCAGCAGCAGTAACAAAACAGCATCACCAACCAAAGCAGAGAAAACAACAACAACAACAGCAGGGGTAGCCCCACCACTACCATCACCAACAACAGTAGCAGCAGCAGCAGCAGCAGCAATCGGACCAGCAACACCAACTTAGACTTTTCCACCGAAGCCCTGAACAGTAGAAAAACTTCCCCACTGGTATGTCTGTGAGGGACACATGGGGAAGGGAGGATTCTTTAAATGCCTTGTGTTACCAGAATGTGAAGCAATGGTCCTGACTGCTTCTACTTGCAATTCGAGCTGTTTAACAAGGGGACCTGCTTTCCTCCTCAGTATTTAGGAGCTTAGGGTAATACTGAGCAGTTTAGGCTGCCAGTCTAGGGCTCGAAGTGAACTACTCTCACTATATTAGAGGTAGGCTATTGATAACTATACCTTTCTATGCCTGTTAGGAACCTTGCTCTAAAGGTCTTGGATAGTAACTTCCTACACCTCTTCTGCAGAATATTGATTGTTGTTATTTGATTCTCTGTGACCCCATTTGGAGTTTTCCTGGCGGAGATGTTGGAGGGATTTGCCATTTCCTTCTCCAGTTCATGTAACAGGTGAGGAAACTGAGGCAAATACGTGACTTGGCCAGAGTCACACAACTAGTGCCTGAGGCCATATCTGAACCCAGCAAGATGAGTCTTCTTGATTCCAACACCACCCAGCTTCCCCAACTGACTGGTTTACCATGAGGCTGACATAAATTGGTACTGGGAACTCAACTCTCTAGCTCCTGTGATAGCTGGAACTATAATAAGAATGTGGAGGAAAGGTCTTTGGACTGACTTCTTTTTATCCTGGAAGAGGACCTTGAAGGTTATAGCTAGTTTCTCTTCCTCCCTCCTTCTCTAATAGTATTAGATTTAGAAACTGAAGCTCCTTTTAGGGAAATTCATCTGTGTGGAGGTGAATTAAGTTAAGGCAGACAAGGAGAGGAGTGGCCAGAGCAGTTGGAGAAAGAAAAAGGGGTGAAATGATTTTTGGATTCTTTTCTCTCCTTTTTTACCCAATGGAAAATAAGCAAAATCAAATGAACTTTGTTGTTGCTGTTGTTGTTTTAAATTCTGCTCCCACGGGTTCAGTTATCATGTCTGTGCAGATCATTCTCACATGTAGATATCCAGCCTGCTAGCTCCAACTCCCATATCACTCCAATGGACGTCCAAAATAACCCAAATCAAACAGAGAGACTTCCTAATGGCAAAAGCTTATCCTTCCTTCAACAATGATGACTCTGAAAGCTGGATTTCTTCAGTACATTATTGTTTGGTGTTAAATCTGATTTTGTGTGTGTGTGTGTTGTGTAATGACATGTGCACATGAATTTGCTGTTAATTATGCCTATACCAGTGTTTTAAGAGACATTTGGGTTTAATTTGCAGGTTTGTTTTTTTTTTTAGCAAACTGCCAAGTACAAAAAACCTTGGGGAAAGTTTATTTGGCTTCTAATTCTGTGTGTGTGTGTGTGTGTGTGTGTGTGTGTGTGTGTGTGTGAGAGAGAGAGAGAGAGAGAGGGAGAGAGAGAGAGAGAGAGAGAGAGAGAGAGAGAGAGAGAGAACAATTTAAAAAGACTTCAAGAGGTAGAAAAAACTGGAACCTGTGGACTCAGAAGTTCTTTTAATTCAATTCTAAAACTTTATAAAACTTTAAATCACTAAGTTTATCTCCTTGCATCCAGACAATTGGAGAGGAGGGGTAAATTTCACTATAAGATTACATATTTGTGAATTTATGTATTAGTATATGAATGTCCATGTGAAGGATCTAACTCTTTTAACTATGGATCTGTTGTAAATTGTAATGGTAAGAAAACTGGGATTTGAGAGGACCTTCATTGGAACTGTTCCATCATTTTTTGACATTTTAAATACGTATCTTGCATATTTCATGTGCACTGATATCTATGGGTTTTTCTGATATGAAATATTTCTGGATGTAAGTTATCAAGGATTGTTGTTAAAGATCCAGATTTTAGTCATTTGGACATACACCCAGAGTGTGTACTTGACCTACCACTCTGAATGAGAGAGAGCAATGGTAGAACAAGGCAGGGCTTTTTTTTCTCTTGGAAATCTCATTGACTCCTACAGGTTCAATTATCATCTCTATGAGGATGGCTCCCAGATGTACGTATCTAGCTCTAGTCCCTCTATTGAGGTCCCATCACATGTAGCTAACTGCCTCTTGGACATAAATTGCATAACCTTGTAGTTATCTTATGCACAATGAATTCAAATACAATTTTTCATCTTTACACTCACTCTCCTTTCTCACATTTCCTTATTACCATCAAGGGGACTACCACCCTCCCAGTCTCCCAGGCTCACAATAATCATCCAGGTTCAATTGCCTACTTAGGCTTCCTTGAACAGGACATTCCATCTCCACGGGCTGCCCTTCATGACTGCAATGCTCTCCCTTCTCACCTCACCTTCTTAGATTCTCTGACTTCCTTAAAGATTCAGCTGAAATCCTAGATTCTGACAATTTGACCTTTGCCAGCCCCCCTGTGTCCCCTAGTACCTCCCCTCTGAGGTCTTCCATCTATGTGGTGTGTGTGTGTGTGTGTGTGTGATGTGTATATAATTCTTTGTATGTTGCCACTCCGTTAGAATGTGAGCCCTTTGAGGGCATCAATGTTGCTTTTGCCCTTCTTTCTATCCCCAAGCTTGGCACAGCACCCAAGTGTTTAGTGAGTACATAATAAATGCCAGTGCTGCCTTTCTTGTCTTGGAAAGGTCTTAGAAAGAATGTCTTGCGTTGTTTTGTTCTATTTCTGTCACTCTTGACACTTAGCCTCTGTCTCACTTTGTCACATCTCTAGAACTTTTCCCCTCTTACTGAGGGGATGAGAAGCTCAGAGATTTTCTTGCTTTTCCTGTTAAGCCCAAGCTGGACAGCACCCTATTAAGACCAGTTGAACAAGATTTGAGAAAGCTGTTTTCATTGCTCTCTTCCATCTTCCGATCTGTCTGTCTTCTCCTTCTAGCTCTGGCATGTGTCTTGCATGTGTGTATATATTTTCCTTCTGTGCCTTCCAGGCCTCAGAGACTTACCATCTATTCTATACCCAAATGAATTAGTTAATTAATGAAGCATTTATTAAGTATTTACTAAGTGCTAGGGATACAGACAGAAGAATCAACTTTACGTTCTAATAGAGGAAACAACACCTAAGCAAAGTTTCAGCTACTTATCAGGCAGAAAAATCCCATGAACCTTAGTGACAAAGCACTTGTTAAGGCCTCTTCTTTAATGCCATTTCCACTGATAAAAATCCTATCAGTTTCTGATATTGAACCATTTGACAGGTCCAAGAACTCTGTGACAAGGACTTCTGTTTCTGGGTCTTCACTAGCTATGACTTCATGTAATATGTGCAGGAGTACTGGCCAGACTGCATCTCCTTGGGGCTGCTTCCCAGGATGATGGTTGCAAGGCATTAGGCCAGAGGCACAGCTACTCCCAAGGCTCTCTGGTTCAGAGTCCTAAGCTGTCTCCATCAGAGTCAGGAAAGATGCTGGCATTTTGACCTGTCTGATATAGGCTGATGCTGCCTCCTGTCTTTCCCTCTTGTTGCTTCCTTTATACTTTAACCCTCTTATACAGGGTGTCCCAAAAGTCTTAATGTCATTCAAAGCTATTAAAGATACTTCAGCTTTAGTGGGCTTTCCAATGTACACAGCTTAATGCTGCACTAAGACTTTTGGGACACACTGGTACGTGTTGTCTCCCTATTAGAATATGAAACCCCTGAGAACAGGAACAATCTTGCTTTTGGTTTATATCTCAGTGCTAACCCAAGTGTTTGGCACATAACACTTAATACAGTAAAATGCTTGTAGTTGTGCCCTCATGATGGACCACATCCAAACACAAGGAAAAAGTGACTAGGCACTATACTCCCTTTCAGGATAGCAGGATAGCAACATGGAACAGACAGTATCTCTTAAAAACAGTACAGATCACAAGAATTAAAGCTTTCTGGCATGTGCTAAAAATAGCTAATGGAGTAGTTTAGAAAAAGTAATTGGCACCAATCAGCACTCAAATCAAACTGTGGTCGTTGGCATCTGTGGTGACTTTGCCATCCAGAAGAACATGCCTACATCACAGACTGAAATTCGAACAATAACAAACTTTCTCTCCCTACCAATGGGAATCCTTAGTGGTAGGAATATCTTTTCCCATCATTTTCAAATTTCCACAACTTTCTCTTTTTTTCCCACTTCTATGTCTCCTTTGTTTAAAGATTTCATTCTCATCCTCCCTTGAATGAATAGCTTTTTTCCTAGGTAATGCCATCCCAGTTTCTCTTAGCATTAAGATTTGTTGTAAGACCTGTGAGGCATAGTTCTTAACATTGTCCAAATTAGCTCCCAAAGGCATCAAGGTGATAGGCCAGCTTGCCCCAGATAACTCGGATGGCAACAGCTGACAAGTAGCCAAGGTAATTCTAATGGACCTTGAGAGGGGTTGTTCTTCTAGTCTCTTGCCTCTTTGTATTTTGTTAATTATGCCCAAAGCAATTAAATCATTGTCAGCAGTAAACTTAAGTTTACCTGTTTTTGCTATGCTAATAGTCGAGTGTGTGGGCAGCTTGGTAGTGCTGCAGTGGACAGAGTGCCAGGCCTGGACTCAGGAAGACTCTTCTTCCTGAATTCAAATGTGTCCCCAGACACTTACTAGCTGTGTGATCCTGGGCAAGTCACTTCACCCTGTTTGCCTCAGTTTCCTCATCTGTAAAATGAGCTGGAGAAGGTAATGACAAAAAACACTTCAATATCTTTGCCAAGAAAACTTCAAATGGGGTCATGAAGAGTCAGACATGACCAAAAACAATAATAATCAAGTGACGGTCCAAGACACGAATAGATGCTCTCAAGGATTGGACTGAGAGAGAGATAAGTCATAATACTGGTCTGTCAATCAAGCAACCATTTCCTTTTTTTCTGAAAGGCACATACTGAGGCTTTAATTTTACTTTTCTGCTTATTTTTGTTTCCCAGCAATTAATTTCTCTTACTGAGACTGGGGCTTTACCATCAGATACAGTAAAAGCATATATGGCTCCTAACCTACTGCCTCCTTTTAGCAAATGGTACAGAGCAAGGCAAACTTGGAAGGATTCCTTCTCAGAAGTCTGGTAAAGCTCTGATCCCAGGGTCACAGGCTCTGGTTGTGTCTCCTTTATTTATAGAATTTATTTTTATAACCCCTTGAACATGTAACCTTTTCCCAGACAATACTATACCAGTTTGAAGGCTACTTCTTGTATGACCCATGCAAAGAAGACAAGAAGGAAAGAAGAAAGGAAGGAAGGAAGCGAGGGAGGGAGGGAGGAAAGAAGGAAGGAAGGGAAGGAGGAAGGAAGGAAATAAACATTTATTAAGAGTCTACTAAGTAAACCAGGCTTTCTGCTAAGTACTGTTAAAATACTATCTTTTAAAAAAGAAAGAGAAAAAAGTACCATCTTATTTAATCCTCATTACAACTCTGGGAAATAGGTGCTATTATCCCCATTTTACTGGGGAAAAACTGGGGCCAAGAGAGGTTGTGTTTTGCCCCAGGGTCACACAACTAGTAAGTGTCTGAAAAGGAATCTGAACTTATATTTTCCAAACTCCAAGCCCAGCATTCTATCTGGCCACCCCAGGACCCAATTCTTAACAACTTCAGGATTAACTACCTAAGTCCCAGTTGTGGTGCTACCACTTATAATGAGGAATGGGAGTTTGAAGACTTCCCCTGCTGTGAAGTAAACTCTGCCCCCTGATAGGCTGAGTGTGGTCACATGGAGCCTGTGGTGGGAGGAGTTTGCTGAAGAGAAGCAGAGCCCACAGGAAGCTGGGAGTCAGAGCTAGCCAGACGATGGGGGAGAGAGGAACTCAGGCAAGGAGACAGATAGGTTTGTGAGTAAATATTGATCTTGTATTGGTTTGTGGGAAGGCTGAAGGATGCTGTGGCTCTCAGCATTATTATGGCTTCTGAATATCTTTGGTACTATGATGGAAATCAGCTTACTGGTTTGGGAAATTCAGTTTTCTGGTGTCAGAATAAATGCTTCAGTTCTATCCTCTATATGGAGAGTTTGGCATATTTTGTGATCCAACATCATGTGATACTTATAGTCACGGTCTTTATCATGATGTGGGTGCTGTAAATATTGCATTGGTGCTACACAGCCCCATATAATCTGGGTTGGGAATCCAGTTGCCAGCATTTTTCTCACTAGTTCCCCAAATGACAAGTTACTGCTAAGCACCTAGTACTGGGGAGTCTGGAGTCTACATTGACACGATACCAGTTTCTCTTAGTCACTACCTGCACCTTTTTCATTTGAACCTGAGCACAGATTGACCTGTCCATTAAACTAATACACCCACACATTTGCCATTTGTTAAGACTAATCAGCTAATGTTGGATATCAAGCATAGTGTGACTTTTAGGAAAATGTATGTATATATAAGAATTGGAAGACGAGGGAATGTGATAAAAAACAAAACAAAACAAAACTGGGAAGATTTGGATTTGATTCCATGAATTTTAATCATCAGATTTTGGTATTTTTTTTCAATATGGAATGTTTAAGAGCAGGACAAATGTTTCAAAATAAGGATATTTCACTGAAGCTGGAGATAAGGAATTCTTAGCCTAGGATCCACAGTATCCCAAGGGGGCCTGGATAAATTTCAGGGAGTCCATGAACTTGACTGGCGAAAAATTACATACTGATTGCACCACCCTCTAACTGAAATTTAGCATTTCGTTCAATTATTTTAAAAACATCAGTCTGAGAGAGGGTCCACCCACAGGTTTCACCAGGCTGACTGCAAAGGGGGCTGGTAAACAAAGAAGGGTAAGCACCCCTGCTGTGGATAGTGCCTTGTAATAACATGGTAAGTGGATGATTGGGGCTATTTTTCCTTAAGGCCCAGGCCTATTTAATTGCTCCAGACAAGTATGGGTGGGCAGATCTCTATAATTCAAGGGACCTGGTAGGCTAGGAACACTAGCAACTGAGGCCAGAGGCTGAAATTAAAAGGTATCTATCTATCCAAGCAGGAAAACAGTAGATAATCAATGAAGATCTAAACAGGCAAATTGGCAGCAATCTAGGGCTTCTGACTGCCAATAGGCTCTAGAAACCCAGCTTCTGCAAGACTGGGTTTTACAGGGAAAGAAAGAAGCATTTATTAGACATTTACTCTGTGCCAAGCATTATAAAGTGCTTATAAACTAAGCACTTTATAAAGATCATCTCATTTGATCCTCACAAGCACCTTGGGAGGTAGGTACTATTATTATTCCCATTGTATAGATGAGGAGACTGAGGCAGGCAGCAGTGAAGTGACTTGTCCAGGGTCACGCACCTAGTAAGCTTCTGAGATAACAATTGAACTCAGGTCTTTCTGATTGTCCACTGAGACACTTAGCTACCACAGTATGAGTAAAACTAGCAACAAAACTGCCTGACAAATGAACAACTGAAACGGGGCTCCTTATGTCTGCCCTGTAGCATAATACAGTGGAAAGAACTGTCTCCGCATCTGGAGACAGAGGATCTTGGTTCGAATCTCACCTCTGCTGTTTACTATGAGAACTTACACAAATGACTTTTTCCTCTCTGTGTCCCAGTTTCTCATCTGTAAAATGAAAGGGTTAACCTAGGTAATCTCCAAGGTCCCTGCCAGCTCTAAATCCTAAAACCATACACCCTAGGAGTAGAATGCTATAGGTTTGAGTTGACAAATACATTATTCCAGACAACGTAAGCCAGATGTGTTCACAGGGCTTTGCCTAAGTAACAAATTATGTGACCAAAACACTGTTTTGGTTCATTGTTTCTGCTGTAACCTTGTTGGCCACGTCTCTGTGATAGCCAATGAAAAGAGGTAGATGGGAAACAGAGAGATCACATATCCAAGAGTGGAGATAGGGTGAAGGTATCCCAGGAAGTGAGCTCTAGATGAAGGGTGTAGGGACTATGATGGGCAAAGGACAGGGGGCAATTCAGAGCCAAGCAAATGGAGACTGGGGCTGAAACCTTGACTTTAAAGCATGAAGAATCCCCTTGCTGCACTACTGTAGTAGATTTCACTGAAAGGAGACTTTACCTATAATATCATTAGATACACAAACATCAGTCCTGAATGGGGAGGGGGGAAGGGACAAGCTCCCATGGCCTGTGAACAAAGCTCTTCCTTTATATTTATAAAGATGGCTTATTCTTTCATGGACTTTAAAAGATGAGTGCCTGGTTATCTGCCTCCAGTGTAACTATTTTGTTAATATGTTATAGTTTTGCCTAATTATGACTTCTTAACTTCAGGGAGCAGTGTACTGACCTCGAAAGGTCAGGGTGGGGCAACTAAGTGACTTAGTGGATAGAGCACCGGCCTTGGAGTCAAGAGGACCTCAGTTCAAATTTGGCCTCAGACACTTATGAGCTGTGCGACCCCAGCCAAGTAACTTAACCCTGACTGCAAAAAAAAGGTCATAGGATGATATTATAGTCATGTGGTCATAGAATCATACCTATGAAACCAAAAGCTGTCCTCAAAGGCCATCTGGTCCAACCCCCTTGCTTTAAAGATGAGGAAACTGAATCCTGGGGAATTTAAGTTTCAGAGGTAGGATTTGAACCCAGGTTGAACTTCCTGTAGAACCAATGTTCTTTCCATTGAGCCACAATTCTTAGATTGTATTTTATTCAGTAATATGTTTTTAAGTGGAGCCACTGGTTGCTAGAGCTAAAATAAACCATTAATCTCTTTATTTTATAAGGAAGTGGATACCCAGAAAGGAAATGTGACTTGTTCAAAATGAGGACTAGACCTCAGCTCTGCTGACATTGTAAGAAGTATGACGAAGTAGAAAGGATCGTGGTTGAGAACAAGGAAAACACAGCCCGAAACTCTTTTTGCATTTTAATAACCAGCTATTTCTCTTTTTCTATTTCCCAATAGTCCCCTTTACACTAGAAGCTGTCTTCCTTTCCACCCCCATAACTGAAGCTCAATGAATTATTATTGTGCCCATATGATGCTACACAGAGCAGCTAAGTTATATCCCAATTCACTTTTCATAAATTCGATTTTCCCAAATCAAGTTTCACAACACCTCACAGTGTTAGGGATATGATGAAGTTCTAAGAAAATGATTTCATATTGTTTAATTCACAATGGGAAGTGGATGGAATGATGGAGAGAAAACAAAGAGAAGGGGAAGGAAAGATGGAAGGAAAAGAGAGTAGAAGGAGTATCCAAGAAATAAGAGCAAGAACGGTGGAACCAAGACTAACAAAAAAAAATTGAAGAAAGGCAAGGTTAAGCTTGATTCAAAGAAAAACTAACAATTAGAGCTAGTCCAAAGTAGAATGTACTGCCAGGAGAGGTTTGAAGGTCTCCCTCCCCAGATGAGCAAAAATGTTTGACCATTTGGTTTTGAGCACTTGGTTACAAAAGGGATTCTTGTTCATATATGGGTTAGATTAGATGAATTCAGAGGTCCCTTCAAACTCTGAGAGTTTGTGCTTCAAATACTGTGGCTCTACAAATCTATGAAGGTTGGAACTTGCTGGTGCGTTCTAAAAATTTGCTATATTTTTTAGGGTAGGGCTCCACCTGCTGGACATAAAAATTAATTGACCAAAAACTAATTCATAACTAGAAAATGTTCATCCACAATGTTGGCATAGGACTGTCCCGGGTGCTTTAGGCATTTAAATGGAGGAGACTCCCATGAAAAGCATAATGGTGTAGTGAATAGGGGATTGGCCTTGGAATCTGGCATGGGTTCAAATTCTGCCTCATGTGGGCATTTGACAGTGGACGAGTCTCTGAATTTCTCAGTGCTCCAATGAATGCTATTAGTTGCCAACAGTTGGAAGCCTGAATTAGTGGAGGGAGTATCCACTCTAGGAGGAGCCTATAGCTGTTAAAATACATGTCCACCTAAGAGTGTAAGGGGGGAATTACTAAGTGCGACATACTTTAGAAATACTGGCATTGTGGGGTAGCTAGGTGGCATGGTGAATAGAGCACCAGCCCTGGAGTCAGGAGGACCTGAGTTCCACCCTCAGACACTTAACACTTACTAGCCATGTGACCTTGGGCAATTCACTTAACCCCAATTGCCCTGCCTTCCCTTCTCCAAAAAGCAAAAAAAAAAAAAAAGAAATACTGGCATTGTACTGACAAGGCTCCTGAGACTCAAAAGAATACAGTGTGGAATGGTAGATGCCTCCACTTATTAGCTCTCTAACCTTGAACAAATTATTTCCTGTCTCTGGGCCTCAAACTCCACCTCTGTCGAAAACAGGGAGGATGGTTTGGCTAGATCCTTTGCTAAGGTTCTTTGTTTTCACCTTGCACAGAATTTCAAAATCACAGATGATCTATCAAGTTATCAGGTACCTCAGGGGCATCTCGCCTACCAAACAGCAGTCTACTGTATGATAGCTGACAAATGGTCATCTACTCTTTGCTTTAAGAAGTCTCCTGATGGAGAATTCACCACCTTTCAAGGAAGTTGGTTCCACTTTCAAATACTTCTTAATTGTTAGGAAGGTTTTTCCTCATCTCAAGCTTAAATCTGCCTTTTTGCAATTCTGATTCATCACTCTGGAGCTGGAAGGGCTCTCAAAGGTCATGCAGTCCAGCCTCCATTTGACAGAGAAGGCAACTTTCTAAAAGGTGAGGTGACTTACCTGAGGCCCCACAGAGAAGTAGCTGGACTGATCTCTAGTTCCTAGATCTGCCCTCTCACCAACCAGAAGAAATGCCAGTCTTATTCCATGTGATGGCCTTGCAAAGCCTCAAAGACAGATATGTTCCTACCTCAATCTTTTCTCAGTCAACAGTTAAGCAGCTACTATATGCCAGGCTTCTCTAAGATTCCCAGTTCTTTCAAGTACTTCTCATAGGGTGTAAACTCTTCCCTAAGCCAAATATTCCCACCTCTGGATATTCACCAACTTACCAATGTCTTCATAAAATGTGATACCCAGAACTGAATTCATTAATCCAGATATGGCAGTGGTTCTCAACCTGTGGGTTATGTTCAGTTTGTAACAATGAAAATACAACCTGCACATCAGATAGATTCATAACAGTAGCAAAATTACAGTTATGAAGTAGCAACAAAAATAATTTTATGGTTGGGGGTCACCACTACATGAGGAACTGTATTAAAGGGTCACAGCATTAGGAAGGTTGAGAACCACTGAGATATGGTCTTACCAAGGTAGAAAATGGTGGAATTAAAATCTGCCTAGTCCCTGGGCACTATGCTTTTCAATATAGCCTAAGTGAATTTATTTTCTTGGCTTCCATATCACACTCCTATTAAAACAAGTCAAGTCACCAAGCATTTATTGGTACTTTCTATGTGCCAGTGTGCTAAGTGCTAGGGAGACAAAGAAAGGCCCCCAAAGTCCCTATTTTAAAGGAACTCACAGTCTAGTAGAGAAGACAATATGTAAACAAGTATGTACACACAAGAGAAACTGGAGATGATAAATAAAGGGAAGGCATTAGTGTGAAGGGGGATTGGGAAAGGCTTCTTGCAGAAAGTTGGATTTAGCTGGAACCTGGAAGAAGTCAGGAAAGAAGGAAGACAGAGATGGAAAGAATTAGAGGTATGGGCAACAGCTAGTGACAATGTAGGGAATCAGGAAATGGAGTGTTTTGTGAGAAGAGAAACAAGGAGGCAAGTGTGCTTACATCCTAGAGTATGTGGAGAGGAAAAATGCATAAGAAGATTGGAAAGGTAGGACGGGAGCAGACTTATACAGGGCTTTAAAAGCTAGAAGATTTTATATTTGATCCTGGAGGCAAGAGGGTGCCATTGGAGTTGGTTGAAAAAGGCCATGGGGGTGATATTGTCAGGCCTGTGTTTTAGAAATATCAATTTGATGGCTGAAAGGAAAAAGGATTGGAGTGAGGTTACCCTTGATGCAGGAAGACCAACCCAGAGGCTTGTGCAGTAGTCCAGGTCAGTAGTATCAAAGTCAAATAGAAGGATTACCTCTGGTTACCTATTGACTTAGAAAACCACATATGAACATTATCTATATTCTGTTTTATTTTCATTTATTTTGTTAAATATTTCTAAGTTCCATTTGAATCTGGCTAATGCCACACTGGGACCTACAGAACATGTTTTTGACACCTTTGGCTCAGGTGTGAGGTGATCAGGTCTTGGACCATGCTGGCGGCATCCCAGGAGAAAAAATGCTTACTGAGAAACTTACATTTTTTAACACGGCCAATGTGGGAACTTATTTTTCTGGGCTGTGCATATTTGTTAGGAGAGTTTTCTTTTTCTTTTTCATGTTCCTTTAGGGGGAAGAAGTGAGAAGGAGAGAAAATGAATGCTTGTAAAAATAAATTTATTAAAAACCTGAAAGGAAGTTCATCAATTATGGGTGTTCATCAATTATGGATCAGCAGAGGTATAATGGGACATTTGGAGAAGAGAAGCTAGTAGGGTTGAGGGAGATAGCTATGAAGGACTGGTGAGCTGAAGATGGGAAATGCAGTTTGTACATTTACAGTGAGGGGTTCAGAATCACTGGCATGGGGTGAGTATAAAGTGAGGAGAGTTCATGCAAAGTGTCACTGGTTGAAGAGACATTTGCTGAGGCCCAACTGCTTTTGGTCTTCCCCTGAGATGTAGCTTCCTAGTAGGTGGAAATATTGTAGCCTATGTGACCTAAAGAGTCCCTGCTCACAACAGGTACAGGAAGGTATGGAAGATGAGTCAGGAAGACAGAGTATCTTTCTTGCCCTGGAGACCTTGGGGCACAGGAGAAGAAAGAGATGATGTTCAAAGGGCAGCCCAGCACTGTAGAAAGTACTGGGGTAGGGTTACATTGGCATGGGAGGCCACAGTGACACCCCCACTTATAGAGCAGGAAAAAGCCAGGGAAGTTGGTGGAAGGCAATGGGTCATGTGTATGAGCACCTGGCACTGGAATTGGCCCTACAAGGGGCCCCTCAGGTCTTGATTACATAAAATTGAAAAATTTTTGCTCAAACAAAATATATTTAGGATAAAATGAGAAAGGGACAAAAAATTTGGTATCAAATATGTCTAATAAGGGTCCAATATCCTATAAATACATATATATATATGTATATGTATATATATATATATATATATACCAAACTATACATAAACTTTATATATATGTATGTATATATATATACACAATACATATATATGTGTATGTATATATATATACATATTACCAAAAGTCATCCCTTAATAGATAAGTGGTCTAAAACAGAAGAGAACCTCCCAAGACATTAAAATAGATACCAACTACCCACTTCTGGTGATGTATAAGATCACAAATGGCACTGATGGAAGGAATCTAAAAAGTATAGCCACTGATTAAGGACTGTTTTCCTTACTGTTGCCTATTGAAGGCAAGGGATGTAGAAGACAAAAAATAATTTGGTAAGTAAACAGTGGAGTAAGAAAGTGCTTCTAAACAAAGAATTTAGACTTCTAGGCCACAGCTTAAAATATAAAGATGACACTTTCCTGGCCAGAGAAGGAGAACACTTAACATAGATTAGAAAGAATATATTTACCAGGGATCTTGCAAATCAGATCCAAAAGGCCTTAAATTCAAAGGGATGGAGGAAGGAGAAGATTACACATGTATATTCCCTAAGTTAGATACCTGGGGTGTAAGGGGTATTCAGAGAGGCCCAGCCCTTCAGGTGTGAAAGTACGCTAAGCCCTTTTCAGGGCTGCTCAGCTACCTTTGGTGTCTACCTGACTCACCCAACTTTTAGCCATGGCTCCAAGAAGCTATAACATGAGCAGTGGCCACACCCTGGCAAAACCTGGGCTAGACCAGGTTGAGGGTAACCAACAGATCTCAAACCTGTTGATGAGTTAGGGGGATGCCTAACTTAAGCATTTGAAGTCTTCCCGTGGTGGAATGAGCGGATGAGAACTTTGTCCCAATGGTCATGAAGGTGGCTGAAGCAGGTACTGTGAGTGCTTAAAGGTCATACACTCCATCCTGAGCCATTACCAGTCATCCTGACTTTTGTCTTGCCACTGGACTTCAATGATTCTGGAAGAAAGAATGAAGCTGATGACTTTGTGCAACTCTGCCTCACTTAAATCCACTTCACCTGCAAGTCAAGACATCATCACCCTGTGATGTCATTGGTTCTCTGTGAAAATGAAGGATGAACAACGTGGTAGATACCTTAGAGAGCAGCTACAAACAAGATAGAAGAACGGTCATTGAAACATCCAAATTTCATAGAAGACAAAGTCCAAGAAAAGATCCAATAGTCAAACCTGTGGCCTCCAATGTCTATATACAAATGCCCCAAGTATAGGCAAAAAAACCAGGAGAAACTAAAGGCCCTAAAACAAAGGAGGAAAATTTCCCATCCTAAGAGTCACCACCAAGACTTAGTGGAAGGAAACCGGTGATTGGACAATTGCTCTGAATGAGTACCACAAGATTGGAGAAGGGCAAATGTCCTGATTATCAGAAAAGGGGAAAAAAACAGATTCTGAAAATTATAAACCAATGAGCTTGACTTCAACTCCTGGGAAAATTCTAAGACAGATCGTTAAAGAAATAGTTGGTAAACATCTAAAAAAGGGAAGTTGTGATTTCAAAGAACCATAATGGCAGCTTCCTCCAGAACAGGTCAGGCTACAATCTAGCCTTGGGTGTGGCCTTTTGACTAAGTCCAAGTTTTACAGAACCAATCCTTTTATTAAGGGAATTTGTTTTGTGAAGTTCAATTTCAATCAAAGGGCCACACTTTAGGACCTAAAGGGTCACATGTGGCCTCAAGGCTAGATGAACCTCATTTCCTTTTTTAAACAGGATTATTAAACTAGTAGATAATAAGAATACCAAGGATATAGTTTACTTAGATTTTTAGCAAATTTTCACAAATACTTTTGATAGAGTATCTCATACCATTCTTGTGTAGAAGGATGGATGAAGAGTTATACAATAAAATGGATTTATAACTGATTGAATGTCCAGATTCAAAGAGTAGTTGCTAATCATTCAATGT
Source organism: Pseudochirops cupreus (assembly GCA_028627135.1). Taxonomy (NCBI): domain Eukaryota; kingdom Metazoa; phylum Chordata; class Mammalia; order Diprotodontia; family Pseudocheiridae; genus Pseudochirops; species Pseudochirops cupreus. Next base: position 29,500,995 of record CM053582.1, on the reverse strand, counting down.
CAGCATGGCAGAAAGATTCCACTGGACAGCCCTAGGAATCTGTGCTGGGCTCTGTACTGTTTAACATTTTTATCAATAATTTGGATTAAAAAGCATAGATGTTCCACTTAGTGATTTTGCATATTACACACAGCTGAGAGGTATAGTTAACATAATAGACCAGGGCTTCTTAAACTTTTTCCATTCACAACCGCTTCAGCCCTTCAGCAATTCCATGGGGTGGAGACCCGTAGTTTAAGAAGTACTGCAGTAGACAATAGTGTTAGGATCTAAAAAGATCTTGAAAACCTGTGGCAATTAGGCTCAACCTATCGAGTAAGTTAAAATTGAAGGATAAGTACAAGATTTTTCACTTGGGTTCAAAGAACTCAACTTCATGAGTACCAGATGGAGGAGGAATGGTTAACAATTTTCTGAAAAAGATCTGGGAGTGTTAGTGAACTTCAAGCTCAATATAAATCAGCAGTGTGATGTGGCAATCCAAAAAAATGAATGCAATCTTGGAGCGCATTATAAGCATAAGAGAAGCAGAGAATAAGCCATGAGACCAACAAAAACATATGACCATGATGCCAATTTTAATAGTAACTCAGTGTGTGACCTTGGGCAAGTCACTTGAGTACTCAGATTCTTCACTTCAGAATGAAAAAAAAACCTGTCCTATTTTGCTTAAAAGATTATAAGATTAAAATGAAAAGAAGTGCACAAGAGCTTTGAAAAGTCAGAATTATTCAACAATGACAAGACATCTTTCCTCTAACTAAGATATCTGTATCTTCTTCTTCTTCTTCTTTTTTTTGCTTTTTGGAGGGCAATTGGGATTAAGTGACTTGCCCAAGGTCACACAGCTAGTTTTTGTGTTAAGTGTCTGAGGCCATATTTGAACTCAGGTCCTCCTGACTCCAGGGCTGGTGCTCTATTCACTGCGCCACCTAGCCGCCCCAAATATCAGTATCTTCTAAGGCTATTTCAAATTAATTATAATTCAGAAAAACAAATTTCTCCAATGCATTAACTTTTTTTTAGATGAAAAGAAAGTCAAGGAAAAAGGAATTGTATTTTGATATCATCAATTTAAAAGACAAATATTTGTAATAGCTAACGAGATTCAAGCAGGTATTAATCTCACTACCTCTTGCTTCATTCATGGTTCTTAGAGGAATGAAACTTCACTTTAATATTTTGATTTATCACTTCATGACAACATTTAGGGAATTCTAAAAGAACAGAACTCTTTCCACACTGGGTGTGTGTTTCAGTCAAGATCAAGCTGTTGCTCAATATTGCAATTTATTTTTATGTAGCATTGCTTCTCCTCATTCCCCTGTACAGAATCATGTTTTACAGTAGAATGCTTGTCTACCACTTCCTGCTGGTGTAGGCACAACACCTAGTTACATGAGCAGCCCACTAAGTTAGTCCTCCAGTGTATATCTAGTCTTCAGGTGCTGCAGATGAACACTGAGCTATTCCCAGTGTGCAAAAGGAAAAAGAAAGTAGGCTGGATAGCATTGCAGAAATTTTTTGTTCAGTCATTTTCCAGTCATGTCTGACTCTTCAAGACCCCTTTTGGGGGGTTCTGTTGGCAAAGTGGTTTACCCTTCCCTTCTCTAATTTATTATACAGATGTCGAAACTGAGGTCAACAGGGTTAAATGACTTGGCCACGGTCACACAGCTAAGTAGGTGTCTGGGGTTGGATTTGACCTCAGGAAGATGAGTCTTTCTGACTCCAGGCCTGGAGCTCTATCTACTGCAGTACTGCGTAGCTATCCAATGAAATATTACCTACCTATAAATAATTTAATTTAGAGTAAAACATTGGCTTAAAGGTTTTCTTTCAACAAAATGTCTCCTTCACATATGTCAAAAATCACACAAGACATGGTGGCTAAGTGGCGCAGAGAATAGAGCACCGGCCCTGGAGCCAGGAGGACCTGAGTTCAAAGCCAGCCTCAGAAACTTAATATTTACTAGCTATGTGACCTTGGACAAGTCACTTAACCCCAATTGCCCAGCCCTCCCCCTCCAAAAAAGCAAAAACCAAACAAAAACAAAAATCACACAAGATCCCTTGACAAATGTAGTGACAGACAGCTTTGTTCGATAACCCTTTGGTTATCAGTAGCTAGCGAGGCATGAAATGGCAGTATATGCCCAAGAATAGAGTTTTGCACCATCATGGAAGCTTTCCACTGGATGCTCTGTTTGCGGATAAGATTCTACTTCTGGCATTCTCATAATAACCTTATGAGGTGAGCACTTTAGGAATTGTTATCTTTTTGTTTCAGATGAGGAAACTGAAGCTCGGAGTGTGATTTGCCCAAGGTCAACAGTTAGAGAACAACAGAGTCAAGTTCATACCTCAGGTCTTTTCCTACTTCAGTCCCATTGCACTCTACCTCCAAAGGGATATGTTTACTTACCCCCAGGGACATTCTTTTCTGTTTTTGTTTTTTATTTTTTTGGAGGGGGAATGTAAGGCATCGGGGTTAAGTGACTTGCCCAAGGTCACATGGCTAGTATTAAGTGTCTGAGGCTGGATTTGAACTCAGGTCCTCCTGACTCCAGGGCTGGTGCTCTATTCACTGCACCACCTAGATAGAGTGCCAGGCCCAGAGTCAGAAAGACCTGAGTTCAAATCTGGTCTTGGACACTTACTAGCTGTGTGACCCTGGGCAAGTCACTTCACCCTGTTTGCCTCAATTCCTTATCTGTAAAATGAGCTGGAGAAGGAAATGGCCAATCACTCCAGAATCTTTGCCAAAAAGCAAAAACAAAAACAAATGGGGTCATGAAGATTCAACACAACTGAAAAGAATTTAACAACAATAAAGTTACCAGCTAGCTTTCATTTACTAGGCGGTGAGAAATGAGTCTCCTTTAAGTTGATAAGTAAAGGTACTCTCCCAGTGGTATCTGTATTTGAATTCAGGATTCTGAGAGAACCCCGCCCCCTTCAAGTGGAGGCATTAATGGCAAGTGCTGTGGCAGGCTGGTAAGGGAGTCGTTTTGGGTGATACTGGGAGTAAAGAATCATAGGTTTCAGGTTGAAGGAACTTTAGAGATTATATAATCATTTCATATCAATATAACTAGCCCTGGAATGGACCTCAGAATGTATCTCTACTAGACCCCTTATTTTACAGATTAAGAAACTGAGGTACAAAGAGAGGGTAAGTGAGTTGGTTAAGGTACTAAGGCCCAGGCACTAGGTGTCCAGGGTGGAATTCAAATCTAAGTCTGCCAACTACAAAGTTAGCACTTTTTGCTAGACGGGAATTCTTACCCTTTTTTTGTGTCTTGGATACCTTTGGCAGTTGACCTTTGAACTTTTTCTTGGAATAATGTTTTTAGATGCTTAAAATAAAATATATAAGATTGCAAAGGAAATCAATTATCTTGAAATAAAAATGTGATTTTTTTCCCCATCCAACTGCATAGACCCCCTGAAATCTATCCCTAGGCCCCTTTGGGGGGTCCATGAACCCCAAGTTAAGAACCCCTGTACTAGACTCTGTTGTCTTGCTATATCTTTGTGATGCTACTTATACCATGTAATATAGGTTGCTACATATTCCATCTCCACCTAAGGCCAGATCTAAGTCTATTTAACCAATTTATATCTCATTTTCTGCAAAAAATACAAATAAAGCATTTCAGGCACATTAAAATAAATCCCAGCAGCCAGGGGTGGGAAAAGAGAGGTCTTTCATTTGCACTAGAAGTCTTGCTATGACTTCTTCCAGTTATCTCATTTTATTTGATGTTTTCTACTAGTTACTGCTAGATTTGACACTAAGTTACAGCCTCTAGACCTGCTACCAAACTGGCTCCCTGAAAATCATTATTTTCACAACAAGGAAAAAATTATCTGAAACAGAGACAATAGATAAAAAAACCTGACACTGTTGGTATTTCTAGGCTCTTTTCAAAGGTGAGTAATTTCAAATGCCAGGTGTTTCCTTGAAGTTTGGTTTAGTTTTCTTTTTTTTTATTTTTCAACTGTATATTTGCATTTCCTAGACACTGTGTGTTGAACATACACACAACCCTGTGGAACTACAAAATGCTTTTTTTGGTCATAAATTCTCCTGAATCATGTTTTAACCACAACATAATACAGTGATAGTCAATACAACACAATCAGAGAATTTTAGTTGGGAGGGACCTCAATGGTCACCTAGACCACGCCAAGCAAATTTTGGTTTAATGACAAGAAAAAACGCAAGCTATCCCCAAAAGGGGTGACTTAGGAGATAATTAATTTCTTCCCTCCATTGGAGCTCTTTAAGAAGAAGATAAATGATCACTAGGATTCCTTGGGAAGGGAGTTAAGTTGAACAAGACAGACACAAAGATTCCATCTAAGTCTGAAAATTCTGTGAATCTGTGATATTCCTGTGGCCCAGATCCTGACTCATTCCTATTTTAGAACTCAAAGCTTAAATCAGCCAGGTCAGCTGTCTTATAATACAGATGAGGAAACTGAAGCCCTAAAAGATAAAAAATTTATTTTTCCATAAGATTTGTGTAGCTATATTATAATGAAGAGAACACTGGACTTTGAGACTGGGTTTGAGCCTCAACGCTACTACTCCTGCAATAGAATGAAAAATCAAAGATTAATTCTGGTTCAATCAAAGAATGGGTTAAAAAAGTCATGTGTCAAAACTAAGGTACTCATTCAAATATACGCATATTTTTATTAAAAATTCCATCAATTCACCTAGAGAAAATTTCTTCCCTTTTTGTTTTTTTTCCCCTGATTTATCCTACCTGGATTTTGTGTAACAGCTTTTTCTCACATCCATATTAGGCTCTTTCATATTTATAATGTCTCTCTGGAGATTTTACTCATTTCATTGGGTCTGCGGCATGACTTCCAAATGGAAATTTGAAACTCTATGATGGACAAATCTATGCTTTGGACACAGACTTAGTATGCTAGGTCTTCTTTCCTAGAACAGTTGCCATTATGTTGATTACATAAAGATTTCATTTAGGAATAAATTAGTATCTCCTTATATAAAAGAAGGATTTTAATTTGCTGATTTGATATGCTTTCATGAGGTTATTTGTTTTTTTTGCATCCAGAGAAGTGATACAGAGAAACTGAGGCAAAAACCTCCCCATTGTTTTTTCCCAGAATCTGTTTTGTTTCCCAGAGCCCCCTTTGCCTTCACTAAAGAACATGTGTTTGCAGAGCCATGTTATTATGATGTACAAAGTTAAGACCGTCCACTCAAATGACTTCTCAAGAGTATTTCCTACTTAAGCATTAGTATGTCTTTCTGTGCCCATAAAAATATCCAGATATGCAAGAATACAAGAATATCAGCAGAATACTAGATAACCAAAAAGTCAAGAGAAGGGTAGGCTTAGATTCTTTTTTTTTTTTTGGAGGGGGGAAGGCAAAGCAATCGGGATTGAGTGACTTGCCCAAGGTCACACAACTAGTAAGTATGTCAAGTGTCTGCCAGATTTGAACTCAGATCCTCCTCCAGACTCCAGGGCCAGTGCTCTATTCACTGCTCCACCTACCTGCCCCTAGGTTTAGATTCTTGTTCCTAACCCCTGCAGCCCAACAAAGGTCAGAATCTTGGCAAAGATTCATTTTTAGGTGGTTGACTCTATGATGTCAAAGTATCCAGTAACATAGGGCAGTCATTCAGGAAAACCTACTTCCTAGGTAGCCCAGATTACTCACCAGACTTACTGAATTTGATTCAGAATTAACTTTTTCTTACAAAATCCTTAATCAGTGTAATTTTTTTTACTTTTTCTATCATTTCATGGTAATCTCTTCTAACTGAACCCTCCACTAGAACAAAGCAGGAGAGTTCATCAAAACAAACCAATGTGTTGGCTATGTTTGCCAATGCTTATCACATCCTGCTTCTGTAATCCACCACCTCTCTGCCAAGAGGAGAGAACAATGCCTTGTCATCAGTCTCCTCTGTAGGCAACTAAGTGGCTCAGTGGGGGCAGGAAGACCCAAGTTCAAATTCAGCCTTAGATACTTAATAGATATGTGGCCTTGGGCAAGCTACTCAACCTCAGTCTGCCTCAGTTCTTCAACTATAAAATGGGGGTCATAATGTCACCTACCTCCTGGACTTATTCAGGGGATCCAATGAAATTATATCTGTAAAGTATTTAGTACATTGCCCGGCACATAGTAGGTGCTATCTAAATGATAGCTTTTATTATTTATTGTGTATATTGCTCTCACGGTTGTACTTACTTCACTTTGCCTCAATGTGTAAGTCTTCCCAAATTTCTCTGAAGCCATCATATTCATAATTTCTTGCAGAATCATAATACTCAACTGACTTTTCAACTCACCAACAGAGATAACCATTTGTCTGAATCAGGGGGGTCAGAAGTTGGTGATGAAGGCTATAACAACAGCTCTTGGGTGATCCTAGGAAGCCATTGGCAAGAAGTGAGAGCGAGGCAAATGTAGAAAATTATTGTGGTTTATTAAAAATTAGTTTAATATTTTCTGATGCAAGTTATTGTAATTTTTGCTGAGCAAGATGCTCATGGTGATAAGGGAGGAGAGCTTTGACAAGGGAGTGAGTCTGATAATTACCCATAATTCTTTTCTATAAAAATCTAGCTCATGCTCCCAAAGAAAGTATAACAATTATACACAACAAAAATGATCCTGTTCAGTAGAGTATGCTTGTCCTTTCTTAGACTCTGGAAAAGGGCCAGAGACCTAGACCATGAAAACACATTTTGCCCACTTTTCCTTCCAAGTTTTCAAAAATAGACTTGGAATTTAGAACTACCATCTTTTCTGCCCTCAAATTATAATGTATATAGTATAACCCTGCTTAGGTCAGCACAGAGGATGATACTTCTGGGATATAAACCTCCTACAACACACCAGAAAGTAGAGGTCCTTATCCTGAGGACCACGAACTTTAAAAAAAATGTGTATTTTGATAACTAATTCAATGTAATTGGTTTTATTTTAAAATTCTATACATTTTATTTTATGCATTTGAAAACATTCTTAGAAAACATTCATGGGTTTCACCAAATTGCGAAAGTGGACCAAGACACAAAAGAAGTTACAAGCTCCTGGCAGAAAGTCTAATTAATTCCTCAGTAAGCAATGGGTGATTTTGTATTGGCTCTGCAGAACCCTGATAATTTTTGGTGATGTTTTATAGACTGGCAAATTGCCCAGTGGATAGAGAGCTGCCCTTAAGCCAGGTTGAACAGGGTTCAAAGCCTACTTCTGACTGTCTTGGAAGCTCCAGGCAAGCAACTTAACCTCTCAATGTTCCAGGTATTTCTCTAATATTATAAGTTTCAGAAAAAGTTCCAGCCACGTTGGTAGAAGGAAATTCTTCCCTAGGAGTGCTCTATACCAATGAAATCACAATTCTAGTCTTTATCCCTTTAACCTGGGGCAGCTAGGTGGTGATGCAGTGGATAGAGCAACCAGGCTTTAAGTCAGGAAGATCTGAGTTCAAATCTAGCCTCAACCACTTACTAGCTGTATAACTCTGGGCAAGTCACTTTGCCTCTGTTTACCTCAATTTCCTCACCTGTAAAATGGGGATTAGGATAGCACCTACCTCCCAGGGTTGTTGTGAAGATCAAAGGAGATAATAATTAGAAAGCGCTTAGTACTGTGTAGTGCTTAACACATAGTAAATGCTATGTAAATGTTATTTAAGATCATTATTGTTATTATTACTATTTCCTTTGTTTGGAATGGTTTGCCATGGATCTGTCTGGTACGATCCCTATACAACAAGATATCTTGGCAAAAACTGATCATCTTTTTATAGACAGTATACTAAAGCAGATACTCTTGAAATGCTTTCCCTTGTTTTTGGAGGGAGAAGGCAGGGAAATTGGGGTTAAGTGACCTGCCCAAGGTCACAAAGCTAGTAAATGTTAAGCATCTGAGGCTAGATTTGAACTCAGGTCCTCCTGACTCCAGGGCCAGTGTTCTATTCACTGCGCCACCTGGCCACCCCTTGAAATGTTTTCTTTAAAAATAGAAAATTCATCATTGTCATCTGTTTTTATGCCATAGTTATTTTCCCCCTTAACATTGCCACACCTTCTCAAAAGAACTTTCCCTTGTAATAAAGAAAAAACATGTAAACAAAGTCAATTAACATTGGTGGTATCTCGCACTTTATACCACATTCCATATCCATGGTTCTTTCTCTCTACTGAGAAGAGAGAATTTTCCATTGTTGGGTCCCCAGGACCGAGACTTAACAATACATTTGTAAAGAGAAAAATTGTTAATTTATTGACTCACATTTATATAGAACTTCACAGTTTACAAAGTGCTTTCATCACCATAACCCCATGAAATAGAGTGTGAATGTCAATATCCCCATTTTACAGGAGGGGAAACTAAGACTGAATCAGAACTTGAACCCAGCTCACAAACTCCAAGCCCAGTACTCAAAGGATCATAGCTTTGAGCTCAAAGGAATCTTAGAAGGCATCCACCCCAATTCTTATTTTACAGAGAAAAATGAGGTCCAGAGATATGAAATGGCTCAGCTAGGAAGTTGCAGTGACAGGATTTGAACTCAAATTCCCTGATTTCCTATCCAGTGCTCCTTCTGCTATACCATATTGCCTTTTTAAAGGATGAAACATAATACTTACATACATATATACATATACATATATGTACATACACACACATATATAAATATACATATATGCACTTGTTTGTTCAGTTGATTCAGTTGTGTTTGACTCTTTGTGACCCTTAGAATCATCCTATCCATGGGGTTTTCTTGGCAAAGATACTGGAGTGATTTCCCATTTCCTTCTCCAGTAGACTAAGGCAAATGGAGGTGAAGTGACTTGCCCAGGGCCACACAGCTAGCAAGTATCTGAGGCTGGGTTTGAAGTCAGGTCTTTTTGACTCTGGGCCTGAGACACTTAGCTATCACCTCCATTTAATAAGGGTCAACAGTATGATATGGCAAAGACAGCTAGCAGGATCTCAGATTGTATTACTAGAAGCATAGTATCCAGGACTAAGAAGCTGATAATCCCACTGACCTCTCATTTCTATGTACCACATTTGAGGAAGGCCCTTACCAAGCTAGGTGGCACTTCAGTGGACAGAGCACTGCGCTTGGAATCAGGAAGTGTCATCTTCCTGAGTTCAAATCCAGCCTCAGACACTTACTAGCTATGTGACCCTGGGCAAGTAATTTAACTGCTGTCAACCTCAGTTTCCCCAATTATAAAATGAGCTAGAAAAGGAAATGGCAAATCACTCCAGTATCTCTGCCAAGAAAACCCCAAATGGGGTCATGAAGAGTCAGACATGACTGAACAATAACAACAACAACATTACTAAGCTGAAGAATGTCCAGAGGAGGGCAACCTGCTAAGTGAGGGGCTTTGTGGTTGATCGTGTCATGTGAGGATCACTTGAAGGAACTTGGGATGCTTAGGCTGGGGAGTAAGAGTTAAGAAGAGGCTATCAAAATAGTTACCACTACAGCACACTGCTTCTCATCTCTAATATGGAGATGACCTAGAGATAGATCCTTGAGAGCCCCCCACTTCTCCCCTCTTGATAGAGATTTTGAGGCAGGTAGTAGGTACCAAATAAATGTTGATCATTCATTGATTCACACCCCACTATGTATTCTGCAATCCAGTGACACTGGCCTCCTAGCTGTTCCACAAACAACACACTCCATCTCTCCTTGGCTCCCAGCATTCTCTCTGGCCATCGCCCATGCCTGGAATGTTCTCTCTCTCTCTCTCTCTCTCTCTCTCTCTCTCTCTCTCTCTCTTGCTCCCTGGCTTCCTTCAAGTCCTAGCTTAAATCCCATCCTCTCTAGGAAGCGTTTCCCGATTCCCCCTTTAATTCTAGCACTTTCCCTCTGTTGACTCTTTCTAATTTATCCTTTATATAGCTTGTTTGTACATAGTTGTTAGCGTCTTGTCTCCCCCATTAGACTGTGAGCTCCTTGAGGGCAGGGACTGTCTTTTGCCCCAGCCCTTAGCACAGTGCCTGGCACACAGTCAGTGCTTAATAAGTGTTTGTTGAATGATTGATGGCTGGTGCCTTACTTTTTGCCCCTTTATTACTTGATTGCTACTATATTAAATTTTCCAGTAAGCATGAAAAGGTTAAAGAAAAAAGAAGTATTTGAAGGTGGAAGAGAGCAGTTGCTAAGTAGATAATGACAAATGTTTGAAAAGTCCATCATCCTACTATAATTTATGAAGAATATCATTTCAGCTACCAGCTTAAGTAGCAAACTCCCTACACGTTATTCTTGGTCTTCTTTTTAAAAAGGATTATGATCTTGCTTGTCTCCCACCATGTAAAACTTTTTGAAATTATGTACATTAGACTTCATTATGTTTTGAATGGGCTATTTAAAATACCTGCCAGCAAAGCTTAAGAAAACACTCAGATAGAAGTCAGAGTCAAGACACAGAGTAGGAAGGAAAATGCATGAAAATTTTGTCATACAGTATACTATGGATTCACTCTTATGCCTACTCAAATCATCTCCTCCTGTTAAAGTCACAGAATCATAGATTTAGAGAGCTAGAAGGGACCTAGGAGGTCATGTAGTCTATTATCCTCTTTTTTTTAGAGGGGGGAAGGTAGGGCAATTGGGGTTAAGTGACTTGCCCAAGGTCACACGGCTACTAAGTGTTAAGTGTCTGAGGCCAGATTTAAACTGAGCTCCTCCTGACTCCAGGGCTGATGCTCTACTCACTGTGCCACCTAGCCACCCTATTACCCTCTTTTTACAGAAGAAGAAACTGAGACCCAGGGAGGAGAAGTTGTTTGCTTAAGGTTGTACAGATAAGTGCCAGAACTGGAACCCAGGTCCTCTTGATTCCAAATCCTGGACACCTCCTACTATACTACACTGCTTATCATTTCTCCTGAAAACATAGAAAGTCTTTAATATGACTGTCAGCTTTGCTTATTTTCCAGCCTCACATCTCTAGCTGTGTATTGGACATCTTGGACTGGTTGTCCCACAGACGTCTGAAACTCAATGTGTCCAAAATTGAGATCATCCTCTTTCCCTCCAAACCCTCCCCTCTTCCTAACTTCCCTATTACTGCTGTTGCTGTTCATCCTTTGTTTACTGAGGACTGATGACATCCCAGGTGATGTCTTTGACTTGCTTGTGAATTGGATTTAAGTGGAGCAGGGCTGTGCAAAGTCATTGACCAGAGTCATCAAAGTCCAGTGAAAGCCCAAAAGTCAAGTACCACCATCCTCTTGATCACCCAGGTTAGCAACCTGGGTGTCATATTCAAATCCAAGTCTCATTGATTTTACCTTCTGTCCTCTCAAACTTTCATCCACGTGGTACAGACCCTTGTCACTTCCCATCTGGACTAGTGCAGTAGTCTCCTTGTTGATCTGCCTGCCTCCCACTGCCCCAGTCCATCCTCCATTCAGCTATCAAAGTGATCTTCCCAAAGTACAGGTCTCCATATCACCCCCACCCCATTCACTGAGCTCCAGTTTTTCCCTATTATCTTCATGATCAAATATAAACTCCTCTGTTTGGTGTTCTAAGCCCTTCATACCCTGGCCCCGTTCTGACGCCTTCCTCCCCTCCACATACTAACTCTGCATTTTCACTGGCCAGCCCTCCCCCATCCCTGTCACTCTCCCTCTTCACCTCCACCTCCTTCAAGTGCCAGCTTTTCCCTCTGTTAATTATATCCCATCTGTTGTATACATATTCTGTTTGTATTGTTGTTGTCTCCCCACTGGACTGTGAGCTCCTTGAGAGCAGTGACTCTCTCTTGCCTTTCTCTGCAATCCTAGCCTTAGCAAAGAATTGACTTGATAAAAAGAAATCATTTGAAACTTGGGAATCTCGCTGCTATGAGAATTTTTTTTCCTTTCTCTAAGTATTAGTTTAAAATATACTAAAGCCTTGCTTTGAAAAAATCTCATAAACAGAAAATCGAACTTAGAAAATAGATGTATCAGGCAGTGATTTTCACATAACAGAAGGATTCTTTACAAAAGGAATCACCATGGAGTCCCATTACAAAGCCTGCTTCCCAACTGCATTCATACCATCAGATTTATCTTTATATAGCCCTTTAAAGTAGGCAAGGATATAGAATATATATATGTACATATATACACACACATGAATGCACATATGTGTGTATGCATATGTATATACATATATGTAATCTTTCATCTGAGCCTCATAATAACTCTATGAAATAGATATTACAGATGTTAGCCCTAACTTACATGGGAGGAAACTGAGTCACAGAGAGATTTCAATGACCTGCCTATGATCAACAACCAACAAAGCATTTATTAAGTGCCTACTATGGGTCAGGCACTGTGTTAGGTTCTGGGAATCCAAAGATAAAAATGAAATAATCCCTGCTCGAAATGAGTTTCCATTCTACTGTGAGAGGCCTATACATATAAAATACAAGGTAATTCTGCCCTTCTTTGAAGTGGAAGGGGCCTATAAAAGTGGGACATTGCATTTCACTGGTAAACACAAAATATTAAAGAGCTAGGGGAATGACTCAAACATTAGGGCATATTATCTATGGAATATTTATGAGAATAGAAGAAACAAGACCGAAAGAGTAAGAAGGTGTGGATAGAGGACGAGGAGTCATGCTGCTGAAATCATGGATTGTACAAATTCTGCTCAAAACCAGTTGATGGCTCCCTATTGTTTACCAAGTAATGTACTTCTAAGTGTAGTATTCAAGATCTTCCAGAGTCTGGAGCTACCCTACATTTCCAGCTTTCTCATACTATTCCCCTCCATATTTCATACACTCCAGCCAAACTGGACTATTTTTCATCTTCCACAGACTCTGTATGCTTCCCTACTTCTGTCTTTGTTCTGTGCTGTTTCCTCTAATGACCCGCCCTCCCTCTCTGACTGATAAAGTACTATTCATCTGTTAAGATATTGCTCAAATGCAACCTCCTCCTAGGGCCTTTCCTGATCCTTCTGGTCGATAATGTTCCTTCCATCCTTAGCCCTCAGATAGAACTTCATATCTTTTATTGATTTATGTCTTAATTTGTTATAGTGTCAGAGGCAGGATCTGACTTCTCTTTAAATATAGAGGCATAGAATGGCTAGGTGGCACAGTGAATAGAGCACCAACTGTGGAGTCAGGAGGATCTGAGTTCAAATCTGGCCTCAGATACTTAACACAAAAAACTAGCCATGTGACCTTGGGCAAGTCACTTAACCCCAATTGCTCTACCTTCCCCCTCCAAAAAAAAAGCAAAAAAAAGTAAATATGGAGGCAGTATGGTGAGGTAGTAATTGGGTCTAGAGTCAAAGATGGTATAGGGATTGAGAAGAGAGACTTGATGTGTGATTTCAGTGGTTATAAGGAACTCCCTCGACCAAGCAGATGGGCACATTTGGAGTCTTAGAAAATTGCCTAGAGATGTCAAACATGCTGCTGAAGGGCCATACACTCCAAAAGGGCAGGAACCAGTTTAAAATTCATTTGGGTAATATTAAACAAAATAAATCAAAATGCAATAAAACATAGATAACATGACATTTTAAAATGTTTTAAGCACTCTCCCCCTTGCAGGGATCCTTATGTTCTGATTATTGGCTCCAGCTGAGTGTCACACCATTAACCTGAAGCACTGAGGCCAAATCACAGAGAGAGACTTGCCCAGGGTTACCTAGTCAATATATGACCGAGATGGGACTTGAACCTGTCCATATAGAGAATTCAGTCTATAACTCCGTGTTACCTCTCAGGAAGTCAGAAATAATTGGGTTCAAATCCTGCCTCAGTTGTATAGATATACTAGTGATATAACCCTGGGCAAGTTCACTCTCTGCCTCACTTTCCTCATCTGTAAAATGGAGAGATTAGATTTGATGGCTCCTATAGTTCCTTTCATGGGGGCAGCTAGGTTGAGCTACAGTGGACAGAGTGCTGGGCCTGGAATCAGTAAGACCTGAGTACAAATCTGGCCTCATATATTTATTAGCAATGTGATTTTGGGAAAGTCACTTCACCCTGTTTGCCTCAGTTTCCTCACCTGTAAAAATGAGCTGGAAAAGGAAATGGCAAAGCCCTCCAGTACCTTTGCCAAGAAAACCCCAAACAGGGTCACAAAAACTCAGACACAACTGAAATGACTGAACAAGAACAACAGAAGTTATCAGCCAGCTGTCATTTGCTAATTAGTAAGAAACTAGTCTTCTTTAAGATTTGAAGTCAAGTCTTCCTGACTCTCGAGGCAGCTAGGTGGCTCAGTGAATAGAGTGCTGGGCTTGGAAGCAGGAAGACCTCAACTGAAATCTGGCCTCAGACACTTACTAGCTGTGTGGCCCTAGGTAAGTCACTTAAACCTCTGTTTGCCTTAATCCGCTAGATAAGGAATTAGCAAACCACGCCTGTATCTTTGTCAAGAAAATCCCATAGACGATTGGTCCATGGGGTCAGGAAGAGCTGGATGTCACTGAACAACAATTCGCTTCAACTCTAAAGCTACCATCCCCTTAGTAGAGTTTATGCTCCATAAAGGCAGGGACCATATATAATATACAATAATATATAGTATAATCTTTGGACCTTCCCAAATACCTAGCATTGGACTTCATACCTAGTTCATCGAATTGAATTATGTCACAAAGACATGTTAAGTTTATCTTCTTTCAGGTCTATCCCTTTCAGTCAAAGTGGCCTGATAGCTGTCCCCTCTGCCTCAGTGGTTTTGTATATATGCTGTTCCCTAGGCCTGGAATGTTCTTCCTCTTCTCTTCCCATCAAAGAACTTCCTAGTTTCCTTCAAAGCTTAACTCCGGTGCTATTTCCTACCCTGATCCTCCCTAATTATTCACATTTTCTCTCTCTTGAAAGTACTTAGTATCACCCTATATGTAGAGGGTGTCCCAAAATTCTTGGTGCAATTAAAGCTTTAATGAGTTAAAACTGCACTAAGACTTTTGGGACACCCTGTGTGTCCTCTTTATTCCCATACATGTTATCAATCAATCAATAAACACTTATTAAGCTCCTTTGATCTACCTGGCACTGTGCTGAGTACTGAAGATACAAAAAGCGGCAAAAGGCAGTACCTGTCCTCAAGGAGCTTAGAATTTAATGGAGGAGACAACAGGTTATGTATGGCTCCTCTCCTATACACTGACGAGTAAGCTCCTTGTGGGCAGGGGCAATTTTGTTTTTATTTTTTGTACCCCCAGTGCCTAACATAGGATCTTCTGGTCTCTAGGAAATGCGTAATCAATGTTTGTTTAATTGAATCGAACTGAAAATTGCTAAAGTAGCAAAATAAAAATGATTGTGTCTTTTTCTTTTGACAATAGTATTCTCCTCTGGTTCTTTGCTCCCACCTACAAGCCATTTTGTGAATTTGGAAAAATACTCAGCCAAATGTGACCTGGTTTACAGATGACTGGAAATGTTTGCTGTGTGGCTGGAGCCCCATTCAGAGCTGTTACTTGCCTATTGCTTAAGAGGAAAGCTTCCAGGTTATCTCAGATTACATTAGAAAGAGCTTAGGAAACAAGACTGCCTCTAATCAGTTTGCAGCCTCTTTGTGGAGGGACAATCAACTGTGGTTGTTGGTTTATTGATTTACGTCTTGCCCTAAATGGCCTTTGTTGAAAGGTAAATTAAAAACATGCTATGAGGCAATTAGACTCAGCTTATTCTACGCAGAGCTATTAAATGCTGCAACCAGATCTCCTAATGGAGGATGCTCTGGAGGAGCACTTTACTAACCTTCGGGCTTGGCTAGAAAAAAGGCCAGTCACCAAATCTTCCATTTCCCTTCTTTTCCAGACTCTTTCCCTTTGGCAGCAGTCACTTCTTGGACCTAAGATTAGAGATAGCCATAAGAATTCTCTTCTATTTCCATAGGCAAAGCTTTCCTCTCACCATCCCTGGGAGGTAGTTGGCACATTTATCATTATTCCCACTTTATAGATGGAGAGAATCTATCAAGAGATAATTTTTTATTAAGTGTCTACTTTGTGCTAGACAGTGTTAGGCTCTAGACATACAGAGATTAAATGGCTTATCCAGGGTCATAGGGTAGCAAATATCTGAAATGTCTCAAACTTGGGTCTCCTGACTCCCAGTCCATCAGGGCCTCCTATTACCCCTCACTGTATCTCTTCTACAGAGTTGCTAGCTGTAACCTTCATGGGTGTCCAGAAGTTTATGTTGGGAAGGGGAGGACAGTACACATTTGGACCATGGGTTATTACTGCCAGGGTGCTGACCAGACACCTGAGGACATCAGTGAGCTAGTGCCGGGGTGGGTTGAGAGGCAGCAAATCTTGTCATTCAATCATTCAACCCCCAAACCCACCAGCAAATCTAGAAGAAGGAAGAGGGGAGAAGGGGGAAGACGGAGAAGGGGGAAGAGGGAGAAGTTAGGGGGAGGGAGAAGGAGGAAGAAGGAGAAGGGGGAAGAGGAAGAAGAGGGAAGAGGGACAAGGGGGAAGAGGGAGAAAGGGGGAAGAGAAAGGGGAATGCATGGCCCAAGCAGCCATGGTCCCAGTGACTTCTGAACACTCTTAAGTCCAGTGGAAGTCTGGCAGTTGTTGGCTTTGCCACCAGTTGCTAAGGCAACTCCCTCTATTCTACATTCTAAATGCTCAGTAGACACAAAGCCCTGAGCTGTTATGACAGCAGGCAAGACCGTCCAACTTCTCCCTCTTCCTCCTTCTCCTTCTTCCTCATTCTCCCTCCCCCTACATCCCCCTTCTTTCTCTTCTCTCTTCTCCCTACCCCCAACTTTCCCCTCCTCCCCCTTCTCCCTATTCCCGAAATCACCTGTCTGTGATGCATGAGGTAATTTCTTCCACCACTGTAGATCTCATTGGACCTATAACTTGTGGAGGTACCCCTGAGATTAATATGTCTGTATTCTCTGAGTTACCTTGCCAGGTGGATGCACTGAACACAGAGTTAGCTTGCTGAAGGAGTCAATCAGGAGTCAGCAGTGAGCCAAAGTCTTGTTCACTCCCAGAATCCTCTGCTGTTTGCTGGCTGACGTTGCTGAGTTGTGCCCCTTCCCAAGATTGCCCAAACCAGCCTTGAGGTCAACTGTTCCTGTAAAACATCCTGCTTCTATGTCTACCTGTTCCTGGGAAAGATTGTCCGTTCTTTTTCCCAACCTTCCATTTGTGGTTTTCAATCATAAATCTCTCTTTCCTCTGCTAATTTGTTGGCTCCTTTGTACCTTGCACTGGGTGCCTTGGCACCAGTGTCTGATTTTCATCCTAATAAAACTTTTCTGCTTTTGACTCACCTTGGACTCCTCTGCATTTTGAGGGGTGGGCTTCACCTGGTTGACAAACTTAATAGTCTTAAAGAGCTGTGGAGGCACAGAGAGCTTAAGTGATTTGGCCTGGGACCCATTGCTAGAGTCAGAGGAATTCAGGATTGAGCCTAGTTTTTCTGAACTATGAGTGGCCAATTTATTTCTAAGGCCAAGGGTATAAGGACTGGATCCATGATGTCAATGATATGGGGAACTTCTAAATGAGGAAGCTCCCTCTACCAATGCAGGCCAGCACCCCTCTGAAATTTATAGTCTTAAGAGCGTTGCCTAGAACACTGAAGGAGTAAGTGACCCTACTCAGGGTCACACAGCCAGTCTATGTCAGAGAGGGCTTCTTGACTCTGACAGCCATCGAGCCACTACTCTTTGCTAGGCTATCTCCCAGGTTTAAAGGTATATAAGAATTTTTATCCACATTTTACAGATGAAGAAAACCAAAGTTCAGAGAGGTCAAGTGATTTGCAAGGACACTGGGCATTTAGGAGATTAATAATAATTTCCACTTCTTGTGTACTTTAAGCTTTACAAAGAGCTTTCCTCTAATGGTGCAAATATTATTATCCCCATTTTACAAATGAGGCAAATTGAGGTTCAGAGAGGTCAAGTGATTTACCAAGGTCGCACAGCTAGTAAAGTGTTAGAGAAAGACTTAAAAGGCAGGGCTTTTGAATCCAAGTCCATTGAAGGGGTGGGGGAAGAGAGTTGAGGGAACAGATGACAGGCTACTCCTACTTCACATCTCAAACTGGATTTCCAGAGACATCTTCAATCAATGTATCCAAAACTGAACTCATTATCTTTCCCCCTGTACCCTCCTCTCTTCCAAATATCTCTCTTTCTGTCAAAGGCATCACCTTCCAGTCTCACAGGTTTGTAACTTCAGCATTATTCTGGACTCTTCACTCTTCCCCATCCTACATCACCCATCAGTTGCCAAATCTTTTGGTTTCTACCTTCACAGCGTCTCTCATATCCAACATCTTCTGGACAACCATCACCTTAGTTTAGGTCCTCATCCCTTCTTACTGAGATCAATGCAATTGCCTCTTAATTGGTCTCCCCACTTCATGCCTCTCTGCACTCTACTCCATACTACATGCTGAAGCCAGAGTGATTTTCCTTAAGTTCAAATCTGACCAGGTGACTCTGCTACTCAATGAACTCCCCTGACTCCTTATTGCCTCTACAATAAAATGGAAACTCTCCGTTTATCTTTTAGAAGGCTGTCCCCAGCCCATCTTCCTGGTCTCATTGGATACACTTGGAGATCCAGCCAAACTAGCCTTCTCTGTGCTCCTCACAAAGGACGTGACATCTCCAGTCTCCACGTCTTTGTAGTGGCAGAGCCACATGCCTGGAATGCACTCCTTCCTTACCTTCCACCTCTTCAAGTCCCTCTCTTCTTTTAAAATACAGTTCAGGCACACCATCTTTTGCATAAAAACTTTCCTGATCCCCAAAGGGCTAATTCCCTCCCTCCCAAACTTCCTTGTATTTAACTACTTCGTGTATGTGTGTATATTCCTTTTGTAATTATGTGTACCTGTATGTATTAATGTGCACCCTCTGTCCCCACTCCCCTTGTCATTTCTTAGGACTAGGGATTGTGCCTGGCACGTAATAGATACTAAATAAATTCCTGATGATTGATTGATTCACAATTATTAAACATTTTACACAGCCTGTTGTTCTGGTGTATGTAACTACAATAAGACATAATTAAATCAGACCAATCAACTGCACTCAAAAAGCAGATTTCTTTTCAAAGATGAAGTAAACTGACAGCTTTTGAATGTTAATAGAGTTTATCACTTTCTAGGTCATGTAGATTGAAAACATCTAAAGCAAATTCCTAAAAGCTTATTCTTACTGTTTGATACACATGGTGGCAAACTTGCAGAATTCCATGGGAGAATGAAACTTCATTATAAAAATAAACTTTGAAGTTATTTGAAGATTTAAAAAAGCTATCTATGGCCCAATGTTGAAAAAGAGAGGAAAATGGTACTTTCAAATAAATTTCCCAAGAGTTGTTCAGTATTAGAAAAGTAATTTTAATAGGCTCATGAGATCAAGAATTCAGTGATGCCTTAGAAACCATCTGGTAGATACCTTCCCCCTTCTTCCCATTTTATAGATAAAAAGTTGAAAAAGGATTTAGCTAAAGCAGTTTAAGTGACAGAGCCTGAATTTGAACCTGTGCACTCTGACCCCAATTTAATACTCTTTCCACTATCAGAAGGTCCCCTGCATTTCAGTCCTAGAGAAGTATGTAGCATGTTCGGATGCAACTTAGCTGGTACTAACACACTGTTTTACCACATCACAATTGGCCTGGGTGGTGATGAGACAGAGTTGGGAGTCCAGTTAACTAAGAGAAGTCTAATAAATATACTCGGTAGAATGGGAATTGATCCTAGGTAACATCTCCATGTGAAGGATACTAGGGAGCAGATGGTGTCTTCCCATATAGAGGATATTTCAAGGAAAATTGTCATGATATCTGAGGGACATGTCCTGAAAAGACCATGGAGCATACAAAGAAATTCTGTAAATGGTTCCAGTTGGCTAACCAGGTGGTTTGAAGGAACTTTTTCTATTGGCCATGAGGCTAGAACTACTGGCTTATTCAAAAAGGCCTGTCTTAGCTTTAGCTGCTCAGATGGAAACTCTCCCTTTATCTTTTAGAAGGCTGTCCCCAATCCATCTTCCTGGCCTCACTGGATACACTTGGAAATCCAGCCAAACTAGCCTTCTCTGTGTTCCTCACAGAGGACGTGACATCTCTAGTCTCCATGTCTTTGCAGTGGCAGTGCTACATGCCTAGAATGCACTCCTTCTTTACCCTCCACCTCTGCAAGTCCTCATTGTCTTTACCTTCACTGGGAGGTATGACACATTTGGTGAGAAACCATAGGGTAAAAGAGAGAATCTTAAGATCTTCTTCCCCCTCTGAGGCTATATGCCCCCCAAGAAACAAGGTTTCCTTAACCTTCTCATGCATCCTTTTCTATTCTAGGTACAGAGAAAAGAGTCTCCAACCTTAGTCAGGAGGGTGAGCCACAGGAAATTAAGAGCTGGAATCAAGGTGGAGTCAGCATCAATGCCCCAAGAAGCAAGGAATGACCTTTGGAACTCCAGCCCAATAGACGGACTCAGTCAGCCATGACGCTGACTTTGGATATGAACTTGGTGGGACCGATGCTACATAGGAATAATAGCTTTTGAGCCTGAGAGGCTGAAGTGCTATAGGGGAGAGTATGCCCTAGGCATATTAGGTGAAATGTTCGTTCTTTGCTCTTGCTTTATTTTTAAAGTAAATATCCCTTTACAAAAGCAGCACAAAATTTCAGAAAAACCTGGAAAGAGTTACATGAACTGGTACTGAGTGAAGTGAGCAGAACCAGGAGAATGTTATACACAGCAACAGCAACACTGTTCGATGATTAACTATGATTCACTTAGCTCTTCTCAGCAATGCAATGATATAAGACGATTTCAAAAGATTCGTGTTAGAAAATGCTAACCCATCTAGAGAAAGAACTATAGAGTCTGAATGCAAATTGAAGCATACTGTTTTCACGCTTTTTTCTCTTTCTTGTGGTTTCTCCTTTTTGTTCTGATTCTTCTTTTGCAACATGACTAATGTGGAAATATGTTTAATATGATTGTACATGTATAACCTATGTCAGTTTGCTTGCTGTCTTGGGGAGGGGCAGGTGAAGGGGGGGAGAAAAATTTGGAACTCAAAATTTTACAAAAATAAATGTTGAAAACTATCTTAACATGTAATTGGAAAAAAAAAATCCTCAGGGCGGCTAGGTGGCACAGTGAATAGAGCACCGGCCTTGGAGTCAGGAAGACCTGAGTTCAAATCCGACCTCAGACACTTAACACTTACTAGCTGTGTGACCTTGGGCAAGTCACTTAACCCCAATTGCCCTGCCCTCCCCCTTCCAAAAAGAAAAAATAAGAATAAAATAAAACAAAATCTTATTAAAGGAAAACAAACGAAAACCCCCAAAGAAACCCAAGGTTAGGTGGTTAAATGAAACTGGGGGCTAGTCCTTGGTCTTGGAATGAATAAGGGAAATATCTAGTGGGGGCATGAGCCAATGAAAGAGAAAAGAGATACTCCCAAACCTCTCAGTTTACCTTCATCTCACCTCCCCCTTCCAGCTTTTCAGCTGCCTTTCAGTGTTGTTATTTATAGTTGTCCTTCCTCACTGCACCCCACCCCTGATTAGAAAGGAAGTTTCTTGAGAGTAGGGAACTGTCTCTTCTTTCTACTTGTATTTGTACTTTCAGCCCTTTGCACTGTGCCTGGCTGTTGTCAATTCTTTTTTTTTTTGGAAGGCAATTGGGGTTAAGTGACTTGCCCAAGGTCACACGGCTAGTAAGTGTTAAGTGTCTGAAGCCACATTTGAACTCAGGTCCTCCTGACTCCAGGGCCGGTGCTCTATTCACTGTGCCACCTAGCCGCCCCTGATGTTGTAAATTCTTAACACATGCTTTCTGACTGGCTTTCCCAAATAAGTGGCAGAGCTAGAATTTAATCCCAAATCTTGAATGGAAAGTTACTATAAAAACATGGGAAGACTTTTATATGAATTGATCACAAAGAAGAGAGCAGAACCCAGAAAACAACATACACAGGGCCTACAATAATACAAATGAAAAGAACTCAAAAATGAAATTGAACTCTGTGTCTCAATAATAACCAGCTTTAGCCACCAGGGAAATTCACCTTCCTTTCCCTAGAGAAGCCAGAGGACTGTGGAAGCAAGTGTTGTCTGTACTATCAGATGTGGTTGGAATGTCAGTTGTTCTTGTGTACCTGTCTTTTTTAAGAAGAGAAGCCTCACTTGAGGAGGAGGGTAGGGGCATATCTAGAGATGGCAGGGATATCAAAACAAAAGGCATCAACAAAACATATGTTTTAGTTTTAAAAGAAGTTATTTAATCAAATCCTTCCAGGGAGTCCTTTGTTTGAAGCCCCAGTTCTCCACCCACTACTCCAAATACCAAGTACTAGAATGAGAAGGGTTAGTCAAGTAGAAAAATAAATGTAACTAATATGTTTGAATAAGAAAACTTCCAGTCAGAAGAAGACATACGTACAGACTGTGTGATCGTGGACGAGTCACTTAAATTCTCAATTCTCTAAGATGATATTAGTTGCAAAGATACTGCTGATGCGTATTGGTAGGAGTATCCACACCTAGATGTTCCCTGTAACAATGAAATTCCATTTCTAATCCCTAGCTTTTATCTCCTTGGTAGGAAAGAGCTTTCCATGGATCTCCTCTCTGACATGTTACCTACACAAGATTTCTTACTATAAACTTTTAGAATCTAAATTTTAGACTCTAAACTCAAGCAGAATACTCTCAAGTGCTTTCTTGGGGGGAGGGGGAACCCCTGATTGCCCTTTATTTTAATACCACAGTTATTTCTCTCTTGATTCTGATCTCCTCTCCACCAGGGAACCTTTCTTTAGGTACTCTTGGATATTTATAGTCTAGTTGGGACCAGGAGACCCCCTACACAATAGATATGACCTTAGAGTTCATCCATCCATCCTTCTCACTTCATAGGATCATTAAAATGAATGAGAAAACTCAGGCCCAAGGAGATCACAAGAAAGTTTAAATCATACAAGAGTCCATTCTCCATATGAAGCCACAACACTAGAGATTTTCTGAGACAGCTCAGAGAAGGGAGTGGCAATGGTAGGGTAGGAAAGCTTCAGGGAAAAGGTGGGCAGGGAGTTGGGCCTTTTTTTCTCACTAGTATCACCCTATTATTAAAAGGTAGAGAGTGTTTTGACAACTGAAAAAGGAGCACCTATCCTTTGAAGAAATTAAAATTTTTTTCAATTGGCAAAAATTTCTTTTCCCTCCCTCCCACTCCCTATGATTGGGGAAAAAAAGAAATAAAAAGAAAAGCCAAAACCTTGTCATAAATACGCAAAGACAAGCAAAACAAAGTCCCATGTTGGCCTTGTCTAAAAACGGATGGCTCATTCTGTACCTTGCGTTCATCACCCCTCTTTAACATGCATCAATGCAATGACTATGCACTGAGCTATCCTGTCCACAAGATGGCAGGCTAGGCAAAGGCCACGCATTACCTTGGAGGTACTGGTGAGGCCTAACATAAAAAAGAAAAAGGGACCTTAGAAAGAAATCATTTAGTCCAACCTGTCCTTAAAAAAAAAAAGAGGAAAGATTTTATTAATGCTTTTTACAAAGTCCAAAGATATCACTTCTCAATAAATACTCTCTCTCCCTTCTTTGTAATAAAATAAAGCAAAACAAACCAAGCCACTGTCCATGTGATGACTCATGCCACAGCCATCATCTCCCTGCCCTGCCTGCCCCCCAACCATCCCCTAGAAAAGGGAAGTTATCTATCATTGTCAGTAAGTAGTTTGGAGTCTCTACTGGAGTCTTTTAATGCTGATCCCTGCCCCCCCCCCCCCCCCACTTCCAAGGCTCATAGC
>CM053582.1:29382517-29476641 GCA_028627135.1 Pseudochirops cupreus | reverse complement strand
CTCATCTCTAGCTTTAAGGCATTCTTCATGTTTATTGGAGGCCCCTGGTGGGGGTGCTCTGGCTGCGCTCTCCTCTTCCCTCTCTCTCCCATGATCTTTCTTTTCCCCAAAGAAGGAATCAAGGGTTTGGGAGCTGTTCTTACTTTGCTTCTTATGCTTATTCTTACTCATGGTTCTTCAGACCGTGATTTTTTTTTTTAAATCTCTGTGGGGCTCTGCTTCCAGAAGGGAAAGCTCTGTCCCAAATCGCTGGGGTCCTCCAAGCTACCGTAGCTCTTAGGAAGAGGCTGGGAACTCTTCCTATATACTTCTGGCTGACTGTATAGCGAGGACTCCAAGACTGAGGCCCAAGATGGCGATCCAGATCCAGGCCACTCAACAGGAGAGCTCTGGCCTGAGAACAATCGCTCAGTCCCCCTTCCGCGGGCGGAAGCTACAAAGCCGAGGCGGGTGCAAAACCTCTGCTTTTCGCTTTTCGGCTCTGGAGGCCTTCCGGCCAGACTGCTTATCTCCCCCTTTCACAATTCCCACTGGCAGCTGCCGCTAATCCGCTCACCTGAGAGGCTCCTCAGCTCTTCCAGTCCAGCCACCCCTGGGGCACAGCCGCGGCTTCAGGCCAGGCTGGTTTCGGTTCGCAGTGCTGATATCTAGGCCTCTTTCCCTAAATGTTTTTTTAGGTCATTTCCTTTTCTCAGATACATTAAATGATTATACTTAGTTACTTTGTTGGCTTTGGAATCTCGTTGGTGTGAGTGTTCCCCTCTCTGGTGTAATATGCAACCCATCCATTCATGCCTTCTGATCCCACGTGACTGTCTATGACTGTATGCCTTTCCATAAATCTTCCAAAAAGACCCATTGTCAAGCTGTCTTTTAAACTTTTGTGGATCCAGATGCAACAGAGTGACCATGTTAGTACCTGTTCTTGATAAATAACCAGCTTACCTCCTTTTCTCCTCACATGTCTTTGATGATGCCTTTTAAGCCACTTGTGTAAGATTCATCTTTGATAATATGCTATAACTACTTACGCCCACCGTGCATTGCTCCAATTGCTCTTTGTATCCCCAGCAATTTTGATTCCTCTGAAATTGTGGTGTTTTGTGACTCACCAGGAGAATATCAATGTAAGAAGTTGTACTTTGACAGCAGGGAGATACTGGGGCTCACTGAGTCTTCTTTGTAGCTTCCCAGATGCCATCCAGCCCATTCTCTTCCCCCTGTTTGCTCTGGGCCCAGCTTTTTGTCTAACTCTAGGGCCTATCCAAAATAGATGTCTTGATGGACTCATGGAGTGGGCTGGGTTGGCTGTCCATGTGTAAAAAATATTTTCTGAGAAAACAATTCTTAATGTACACGGTATTGCCTATGAATTACTCGACCAATTACTTTTGAGTGGCCAGGGATCTCCCTGAGGAGTCCTGATAGTATTTTAGGCTCAATGAAATCACTACACTATCACCTACAAACAGGGACATCTGGAGGACTTGGTTTGTAGGAAATCCCTCTCCCATTTGGATCCTGGGTAGAATATCTCCTGGTACAGTAGCATTTACTTTTGGCCAGTGTGTTTCTCTGTTTTATTTCTCACATCCTTTTCATAAGCAGATGACTGTGAAGCAGTTATCCCTGTGTAGCATCTACCCAGAAACAACCTTGTGTGTTCTTAAAATATGCATGGGAGACAACTTGTTGAAGGAGAATCTACATTTTCTTCTACTGAATAAAAAAACTTTTAAAAATAATGAATAATAAAGAGAATGAGATTTTATATTCTTTCCATTGGTTGTTTTACTATGAAGGTGTGGTCTGTTATAGAAAATCTTCTGTGAAAGCTTGTGGTATCCTTCTGTTTTCATCAAGGATACCCTTGATGTGTGAAGAGACCATGCTCAGAACAATTTCATGTAGATGAGAAAGTTATCTGACTGACAGTTTTTGATCTGCCCCTTTAGGGGGCAGTAATGCTATCTGTGGTCCATTCTTTTGGGATTTTTTTTTTCTCTCTTTGAAACATCTTGAAAATTAATTCTAACCTTCTAACCCTTGAGTAAAATAATATTATTTTGCCTCCAGAACTTTCTCTGTATTTTTTTCAGGTCTAGATGTCCTTGCTGACTTCATTTTTTCTTGAGTTCTCTCCTTACATCTGTACTTCCACACTGCAGTTGTGGTTCAGTGGTTAGAGTACCAGTCCTGGATTCAGGAAAATCAGGAAGAAATGCCTTCAAATCTGTCTTTAGACATGAACTGTGTGACCCTGGGCAAGTCATTTATCCTCCGTCAGCCTCAGTTTCCTTCCCTGTAAAATGGGAATAATAATAGTACTTACAGCCCAGGGTTGTTGTGAGGATCAGATGTGATAATATTTTTAAAGTGCTTTGCAAACCTTAAATATGTGTTTGTGTGTGTATATACATATATATATATATATATATATACACATATATATATATATATATATATACTAGCTATCATAATTGTTATTATGTAGCATATTGAGTACTAAGCTAATACAGATCAAATATGGTGGTTGTACCATCGTTAGGGAGAATAGATTGCCATAAAAATGTTGGTCATCTGTTCTATTTCACATCTATTGGTTGACCTTCTTCCATTTTGATCCATGAACACCATTTGGAAGATCTGGTTAAGTTAGGTCTCAGGCAGAGAATTTTGGGACTGGTGGGAAAAAGACAGAAGATTTCGGTGAAAATGGCCTGTAAAATGTATTAAGCTGAAAAATTTCAACAACTCAGAGCCAAACACACAGCCCCAGGGCACTCCACTGGATACTTTTCAAATTTCCATCAGACCAGTAATGGCTGCTTTTAGTGTCTGGTCATTCAGCTAGTTGAAAAATCTATCTAATTTTGCTGTTGTCTAAACTAGTGGGATCAAAGTCAGAAATGGTGATTACTAAATGGTAGATAAGGATCCCTGAGGGCCACTTATTGACTTGGAAAACCACACAGGTTGATAGATTTCTTTTTTATTCATACGTCAACACATTAAAATCAGATGGGAACTCCATTTTAATCTGATTTGGGCCACACACTTGGCAGTGTTGGGGGCTGTGTGTTTGACACCCCTGACCTAGCCTGCATCTCTTCATTTTGTCCATAGGAATAGCCGGAGAAACTTTGTCAAATGCTTTTCTAAAATCTAGGCAAAACAGAGCTTTAGTATTTATTTAGTTTACCAGTTTAGCGCTACTGTCTAAAGCAAATGAAGTTAGCCTGTCTTGCTATGTTCTTGATGAAGCCATGCTGGCTCTTTGGGCCCACTATTCTCTTTCCTAGATTTTCATTATCCAGTCTCTGAATTAGGTTCTGGACCTTTGTCCAGAATTGAAGTGAAGTTTACTGACCTAAACTTTGCAGATTCCATCATCTTCCCTCTTCAGATTTGCAATACTTCTGTTCACCCTCGTTTTTCAAGATCTCTAAACGTGGCTTACCCATCATACCCTCCAAGTCCTTCAAGTATCCTGGGATCTATTTCCTTGAGGTTGACTTGACCTCCTCAAGGGCAGCTAGGTGCTTTCTTAATATCCCCTATTTTTCTTGGTTATCAAGACCCCATTAGCCATTTTGTCCTGTCCTTTCCAGTCCGAAGATTATTTTCCTTTGTAGAGACAATAAACAAACTTGGATTTGAACAGCTTAGGCTCCTGTCAATCAATCAACCTCTATGATCAGTAATTATCATCCCGCCACTTGGGTGTGGGAGGGGGGCTTAATTTCAGGCTTCAGATAAGTGAAGGGCTGCCAGGGAGAAGAGAGAGTATTAGAGTTATTCTGATTGGTTTCAGAATACCCAATTGATATCAATGACTGAAAGTTATAGAGAGGCCAGTATTAAGGAAGCACTTTCTAGCTATAAGTTCCTGTCCACAAGTATACTGGGTTTAAGGGAGTTCTCCATCCCTCAGGGTGATAATAGAGGGAATTTGTGTTTCAAGTAGGGGTTAGACTCACCCTTTTAGGTTCTTTCCAATTCTGAGATTCTGCAATTTTAGTGGCCATTTCTTGGAACTGCACCTGTTTATGTCATGAGCCTGCATTGAAATCTCCTTGTGGAAGTTCTCTGCGGCCGAGACAAGCTATTGGAGGCATTTAAATTCTCTTAGGCCTTTAGCTACTAAAAAACAAATGAGGCAACCAAGGCATGATAATCCTTCGAAGAAAATCCGAAAGCCACCCCGGGGTGTACTTTGTGGCATAGTACCATGAGCCTACACCCTAAAAGGTTGGCAGGTTGGCAGGTTGGCTGGTGGCCAGATGAACTCCAAGTCTGCAATTACGCTTAAGCAGTATATGCCCTGACTTGTTTGTGCCCTCCACACAGCCATTTTTAGGTGGATTAATGGGCATGAAAAAGATTTCTCATTTTAATGGTGTAGTCATACTCAACGACTCAGAATGCCCAGAGCAGTGGGTGAGAGATGTGAACTCCAAGGGCATGTCTGATGTAATAGGCTGGATCTAATAATCCCCAGACTTCTGGGGAGTCAGAATTGGGCTTTGGGAATATGAATGGGTGGTGAAAAGGAAGGCTCCTGATGAGAAGCAATGTTTTTATCCACCTTCCGCCATCCACCTCATTTTCTTCTCTAAGTTGCTAGATGTCTAGAGGCAGTGGTATGCCAAGGCCCACCTTTCTGGGGAATGATGGGCATTCTATTAAATTTGGTTTCCCATTATATGTGTTCCTACAGCTATCAAAAACATCTGGCATGCCCAAGAGGTGAGCAGAGACTCAGATCAAGCTATTTTTCTAATTGGGAGGCTGAGCTGGTTTCGATTTTTAAAACATCTTTTTTTAGCTGTCCACAAATGAAACCCATTTTTTTCCCTTTCCCATTATAACACAGGATAACTCTAGCCTAGCTGACTTTGCCAGCCCTAATCGCTTTATGGTGTGAGTTCTGCTGATTTTATAGGGGAAGATGTAATGGTATATCAATTAGTTGGGGCTGGCTCAGGCTTTCTGTTCTATGGCCCTATTGCTAGGGCCTTATTATCATTATCTATGCAGCCCTAAATTGTTCCCATTAATAGAAAAAGGTAGTGGCATGGATGAACCACAACAGCCAATAATAAAAAAAAAATCATTTCTACTTGGATTTGGAATACATTTAATTCCCTTGATTTGATTATTGAGTAGTCAGATATTTTGGGCCGATTTGCAATGTTTCCAATTCACGAGAGAGGTGGGAGGTGGGAAAATTCCCCCCTTCCTGCCCTCAGAGCTTGGAAGCTAAGGAAATCCCTCCTTCCCTCCCCACTCAGAGAGTGAGTTAGTTTCCCCAGTGGTGAATTAGAGGAAATCCAAGTTCAGGAATTTATCCCTATACTGGCTATATTATTTCTACCAGCTGGTGGCAAAGTTTTTGACAATGAAATGTGCCATTGGAATGCATAGCTTTATTAATAAGGGTATTAATGAAATGTAATCATTTGTTAGTCTGAAGTAAGCTTTTCTGCTTAAATTAATCTGTACTGCCTGTCAGTCAATGATAATGTGTTTGCATTTCTCTCCTCCCCCCACCCCTCATGATTTTCATTTTGCCTCTGGACCCTAAGCCTAGTCAGTATTTTCAGATACTGACATGTGCAGTCAATGTAGTTAGGGCCTAGGGTCTTTAAACTAACAAATTATCATCCTTCACCTAGCTACGAATAGAACTCCATTTAATGAGTGTGCTAATTGTGATAAGACCAATAGCTAGTTAAACATTCAGGAATTGGGTCTTAAATTACAGGACAGTCCTGTTGTGGAAGAAAATCTTTGGCTGGCTTAAATTAAGACCCTGAGCCTCCTGAGTGCTGCCATTCTGTATAAATATTGACTGAGGGCAGGCCCTTTGTAGGAAATGTAAGACATGTGCAATTTGCACAGTTGTGAAATTTAACCACCTTATCTCTTACTAATGACGGTAATAAACTCTTCAGGCTGCCATTTAAACAAATACGTTTTACTTGGCCATAGAAATATAAGCATATCCCGAATTAATGAATCCAACCAAAACGAGTCTTTAAATATGTGTATATGTTATGCTATCATGTCTCCAAAAATCTATCTTCTGACCACTGTCCTTCAATTTTGATTTCTTTTTTTTCCTCTCTTCCCTGTCCAAGCCATCTCCCACGTAGCTGTAGAATTGGTATTCATGTACGAACACAATGAGACAGCATGATATAAGGTAGTAGAGAGCTGACCTGGGAGTCTGGAAGACCTGGGTTGGAATCCTACCTCTGATACATACTGGTCATGTGACTCCCGACAAGTCACTTAAACTTTCAGTGCTCCAGGTAACTCTCCAAGACCAGAAGTTGTAAAGAAGACCCTGTATTGGTTCTCAAGGGATACTCCCCATCCTAATAGAATCGTAGATCTAGTCCAAAAAACAGCCCCTCCTAAATTCTGTAGGTCTGACAAGTGTCATTCCCCTACTCAA
The DNA here is from genome assembly GCA_028627135.1 of Pseudochirops cupreus. NCBI lineage: Eukaryota > Metazoa > Chordata > Mammalia > Diprotodontia > Pseudocheiridae > Pseudochirops > Pseudochirops cupreus. The sequence continues at coordinate 29,470,178 of CM053582.1, read as the reverse complement.
AAATCTAAATCCATCAGTGGCTCCCTATTGCCTCTAGTATAGTGGTTCTTTCCTTTTTTGGGGTGCTGGACCCCTGGTGAAACCTATAGGGCCCTTCTCAGAATGTTTTTAAATACATAAAATATATAAGATTAAAAAAGAAGCTGGTTATATTGAAATATAGTTATCAAAATGTTAAGAAAAAATTCTTGGATCCCAGATTGAAAACCTGTGCTCTAGAACAAAGTACAAAATCCTTATGGGCACAGAAAGCTCCCCTCTAACCTTTACAGTCTAATTTCATCTCTCTCCTTTTCATACACTCTGTTTTAATTAGACTGATTCCATCTCCCTTCTTCCTGCATAGGCTGTTTCACGTCTGAAATATGTTCTGTCTTCACCTCTTTCTCTGTGCATCTCTAGCTTCCCTTAGAGCACAGCCCCTACTACATCTTTCCCGACCTCTGTTGTTGATGCCCTCCATCCAGAGATTACTTTTATATCACTTTCATTTACTTTGTATGTATTATTTCTTTCTGAGTGCATGTAAGCTCCTTGAGGGCAAGAAATGTGTTTGTTTTTCTTAGCATCCCCTATACCCTAACAGAGTAGGGAAGGCCTGACAGAGTAGGTGCTTAATAAATGCTTTTCAGTATTTTTCAAAGTCCTGCTTAATATCTCTTTGTTTCTGTGGCTTTAGGAAGTATTTCTTTTTAGTGGCCCAGGAGCACATGTTACTTTGTAAACACATGAAGGTGTAGTAACTTGTAGGCCAGCGGTTCTCAACCTGTGGGTGCTGGATTCAGGTGTCAAGAAGATCTGGGTTCAAACCTAGCTTCTGACCCTTACTAGTTTTATGACCCTGGGAAGAGAATAAGCATTTATTTAATACCTACTATGTGCCAGGCACTCTGCTAGGCATTTTTTTTACAAACACAATCTCATTTGATACAACTATATGAGGCAGATGCTATTATTCCCATTTTAAAGTTGAGAAAACTGAGGCAAACAGGATAAGTGACTTGCTCAGGGTCACATAGCTATTACATACTTGAGGCTAAATTTCAAATCAGGGCTTCCTGACTCTAGGCCCAGTGCTCTATCCACTGTGCCACCAGCTACCTCTGTCTAATTGGCTTGCTTTCTGTTACTGAGCCTTAGTTTCCTCTTCTATAACATGGGAATAATAAAACTATTAGCATTTATTTCACTGGGTTCTTATGAGGCTTAAATGAGATAATGTATATAAAACAAAGTACACACAAATAAAGGTTCATATATATATGAACCTTTTTTCTGGGTAATTTATTTATTTTATTAATAAAGCCAGGAGGTTATTAATAAAAGGATGGTCATTTGGCCATCTCTGTTAGATCAAAGACCCCTAATGGTAGTGGGGTCACAGTTTATATACCGCTAGAAGAGTAGGTGTTCCCAAAGGGTGCCTAATTAGCTCTGATTGGTTAGCACAATGGGAGGTATAGGCTATATTAAAATGAGAATCTTGGGATACATGACTTAGGTCACTCCAATCTTGGTCAAAGAGACATCAATTTCCATATCACCTGTCTTCATAACAGGGAGAATCAGCCTTTTCCCAGATCTGTCTGAGCAAACACAATGAGCAGGAGTATACCTATTAGCCCAAACTTAGAATTTCTTTTACTATCGATTAGCTCTTGGCCTGGGTAAATCTCTAAGAGAGATTTTCCACATTGGTTGGTTTCTGGACGAGGAAGTAGAAAAGGGGAAAAACCTTGGTCCTAATACAATATTAGTTATTGAATGTGAGAGAAATACTCATTTCTTGCATCCCCTCATTTGATTCTAAAGGGGAAAAATTGATTGACACATTGACAAAACCAAAGGGGGCAGTCCCCTTTGGTAAGTAGACCTTGCAGATAAAAGACAAAAGGAAAAAGTAAACAGTAAAAAAAATAAAATAAAATAAAATTCTCCATTTAAGATTCAGAATTCTCATCTCATGCAACTTCCTGATCCTCTGGACACCATTTGATGCAGTTCTCTGGTTTGGGTGGAGTCTCAGAGCACCTTCCGCCTGTCTTCTTAAACTCAGGTCACTCTTTCTCTGTTAAAAAATCACCTATAAAATTGGTCTTAACACAGTTTTAAATTACTTTGCTAATAACCAGGTCAAATAATAAAAGTTAACTCAACCCTTATGTCTTTTATAAAATCAAATTTGGAAACTTTTAGACTAGGGGCTTTATATTTTTAGGCTGGCCAGTTGTCATGTTGCTATAGCCAAGAAACTCATATAAACAAAAAATTAGAACCCAATTTTTAAAAATAATTTCTTTTTTGCTTTTTGGAGGGCAATTGGGGTTAAGTGATTTGCTCAGGATCACAGAGCTAGTTATTTTTGTGTGAAGTGTCTGAGGTTAGATTTGAACTCAGGTTCTCCTGACTCCAGGGCCCATGCTCTATTCACTGCGCCACCTAGCTGCCCCTATAACCCAATATTTTTTAACTAGGCATTATTCATTCCCCTATTAGAAAGATGAGATTCTGCTAAGGAATTAATAACCAACCACTTTTTATAAGATGGACTCCAATACAAAAATGAATTCATTTAAAAGTTGCTGGTTTAACTTCAATTTTAACAAAAGGTTCTGGGATGGGATATATAAATGCACTGAATAATCAATTTTAAAAACAGTGCATATCAAATAAGGTATTTATAATAAAAACATTTTCAATTTCTAGCCATGTACAAATGAATAATAATCCCTAAACAAAAGTAGATATCTCTTTAAGGCATTTACAGAAGAGACCACAAGCCATTCTTCTTCTGAGATAACTAATTATGCTGATATTCCTTCCTTAATATAGAACTGAGACAGTTATGATACTCACTAAATAATAGAATCATATCCTGATTTCACAAGTCTTTGCATGATTTGCTTAATTACCCCCATACCACTGTGAGCAATTAAAGGACCTTAACTTATACCTGAATCTATAATTAATAACAGCAGATGACAAGGCTAAATACTTATTCTCTTAGCTGTTCAGAATATGGAAAGGACTAAAATTCTAGGCCAAATATTGGCTCAAATTTTATACCTGCACCTTACTGTAGCAACTCAGATATTTTCCAGTAACAGCCTATAAGATTGTTTTTACACTGATCATCCTACATGATTATAGAACTTTGCCATGAAAGAAGAATAGGGACATAAGGCAAAGTTTTCCCTTATTTTCATGTCCATTCCAAGCAAAAGTTATATAGATGGCCACTTGCATTGAGCCGGTATATATGGCAACCTTAACCTATGGAAATGCCAACTCTCGACTGCAAACTGTCACTCAGAATTCATAAGGCATGAAATCTGTTAACTCATCTAGTGGGAATAGCATTGGACCGGCTCTGTCATCATCTGGCCACATGGCCTTAGGAAAATCACTTGATCTTTTTTGGAGGCTCAGTTTTCTCATCTGTGAAATGAAGGCCTCCTCTGGCTGGCTCAGAAGATCTCCAAGGTCCCTGAGAGCATTAAGATGCTATGATTCTGTGATCCTTAATGGGAACCCCAAATAGTAATACAGGCAATCTTTGTATTTACAGTGGCTTACATTTCTGGAAAAAGTGCTTAAGTTGAAATAATGTAAGTGAAATCTGCTTTTCCCATAGAAATAGTGTTCTAATAGGTGTTAAATTCCTGCCTAAGGGCCTAATATCCAACTTTTTTTGTTTTGCTTTTTTGGAGGGGGGAGGGCAGGGCAATTGGGGTTAAGTGACTTGCCCAAGGTCACATGGCTAGTAAGTGTTAAGTGTCTGAGGTCGGATTTGAACTCAGGTCATCCTGACCCCAGGGCTGGTGTTCTACTCACTGCGCCACCTAGCCATCCCCTAATGTCCAACTTTTTATGGAAATGACCATAAGCCCATATTTGATCATCTCTAAACGATATCCTTGTATGCTGGAAAGTAGGATGCTCTCTAAAGTGTATATAAATCAAACAAGCCCACAAAGGAACCAATCATAAGAAATGCATTTCCCATGATATAGTATCATAGTATACTACACACACACACACACACACACACACACACACACACACACACACACACACACACACACACACATTCAAAGCTCTTATGTCATAATTCCTGCCTTATTTTTTACTGCAACAAATCAAAAGGTGAAGGAACCCCCTCCACCTGGGGCCTAGGATTCAGAAGGGCTTCCCTAAGGGAGATTTTTTTCTTTACTTTTTGGAGAGGGGAAGGCAGGGCAATTGGGGTTAAGTGACTTGTCCAAGGTCACATGGCTAGTGTTAAGTGTCTGAGGCCAGATTTGAACTGCAATCCTCCTGATTCCAGGGCCTGAATCTGGTGCTCTATTCACTGCGCCACCTAGATTTTGACAGGCATTAGTGGGGGTGGGAATTTGAGGGAGACTCTGGACCCCCCTGATGTCTTTTTGAGAAATGGATCTAAGGGTGTCTGTTTCTTGACTGCCCCCAAAGAGTTCAGTATAAGTAGCAGAAGCCTCAGAAGGAAGGTTGGTGGGTATTCTACTATCATTTGAACTGGTAACCATTTCCCTCAAATGGGTGAGGGATGTTGATTGTGTCTTCCTTTGCTTAGTGCCCTGGAGGTTGATGAGGGGCAAACTGTCAGAGCACTGACAACAGGAATGAGAATGGTTATTTGATGTGCCTCAAGCGTGCCTTTGGGGTTGCCTGGGACCATATCTGGAATGCCCTCTTTTCCTCCCTCTTAGAATCCATCTTACCCATCCTTCAAGGCCTACTTCAAAGACTCCCTCCTTGAATCTTTCCTTGATCATGACTCCAGCCAGACATGATCTCTTTCTCCCCTTAACTAGAGCCCTTGCTTCATTGATCTCCCTTAACGTTACTCCTCACACTTGGTCCTAGAGTGGAGTCAGGCAAACCTGCTCCAGATCCTACTTCTGACACTAGTGTGATTGGGAGCTAATTACTTAATTTCCCAGAGCCTTAGTTTCTTCTATAAGATGGAGGTGATTGTTATAATGTCTGCCTTGCAGAGTTGGTTGTGAGGAGCCAGTGAGGTTTTATGGGAAGCATTTTGAAGACTAGGGAGCTTATATAAAATCCGCTACTGTTTGGGTTACCATCGTCCTCCCTACCATGGAGCGAGCTCCTTGGGCAGGTACTGTGTCTGTATTTCTTTGTATGCCTCACAATGCCTGGCACACAGTGACTGTTTGATAAATATTGGCTAACTGATTGATGAGATGAATATATTGTAATTAGTAGTGGAGCAGTTTTCTTGTATTCTTTTGCTTCTTTATACAAATTCACAGTTGGCTACTCAGAAGACTGCTAGGTCAGGACCTAGGGCAGTGGTTCTCAACCTTCCGATTGCTGGATAGAGGAGTAGTATCTCGGATACTAAGACCATCGGAAATATGTGTTTTCTGATGGTCTTGCACAACCCCTGTGAAAGGGTTGTTTGACCCCCAAAGGGGTTGCAACCCACAGGTTGAGAACCACTGACCTAGGGGATGGGGCAATCAGATTAATTCCGGCTGCGTCCCAAAGGACCTTTCATGTGCTCTGAGTTCCTCCCTATAACCTGTAGGTCATAGAGTTGCCAACTCTGAACTGACTGAAGGTCATTTCTATGACTGCTCTGACTGCTCCTTTCGAAGTTTCAAACTACTTCCACTCCAAAAAAACTCACGATTTTCAGCTTTTCTCATTTCTTCCCTCCTCTGACACCCTCTAGAATATAAGTGTATGTTCTCTAGGATTTATTTCTATGAGAACTGAATACATTTAGAACTAAACAGTAAAGGTCCAGGTTATCAGAAGCCATAAAAGGAATCTACCGACTATGGGCTGAGGGGCCGCTAAGGGGTTATTTTTTCTTACAACCCTTCCCCTAGGTGTCTTTCCTTGCCCACAGCCTCTTACTGGAGACGTTCATCTTCATCTTTCGAGATTGTTATTGGCTCCATCCAATTGTCAAGCTTCTTGGATTGGCTAATTTGCTCCTCTTCTTTTGAATTTCTGTGGTCAGGTGGAGGCATGATGGTGTACTAGAAAGAACACTTGGATTGAGGGTCAGAGGACTTGGGTTTGAGTCCGTGTTCTTCCACTTGCTGCCTATGTGGCTGTGAGCAAATCATTCAACCTCTGAGGCTTCAGTTGCCCCATTTCTTGAGCTATGTGCTCCAAATTCCTTTCTGATATTAGATCTTAGATCGATGATCTTGTCAACCTCCAAGATCCCTTCTCTTCTAGCTCAAAATATGGGTCCAACTCCCCAGCCAGTCCAGAATTACCACTTTGGCCTAGGAGAACCTGGGGCTCACTTTACATGCACCCAGTCACCAAAGTCATTGTTCCTTTCCCCAGACAATGTGGATGGTGGGAGAGAAGGAGAAGAGAACAGCAAAACCACTGAGAAGTCTGTACCACCATCCAAGGATTAAGTATATTCCCTGCTCTTAAAACAGATGCCTAGTTCACCCCCTCATCCAGGGTACCCCAATACATTATTGGCTAGTAAGTAAGCTAGTAGTAAGCATTATGGGACCTACCCAGTAAGGCCACATCTTCCCTTTCCCAACCCCCCCATTCATATGACAAATTGTTTTTCATTTCATTGGGACCCTATTACTTTGTTCCTGCTAGTTGAGTGAGTTCCTATTTCTTGTGTGTGCGAATTGTGCAAAAGTAGTCTCGTAGTATTCTTTTTTTGCAGGTACTTTTTGCTCATCTGTTCCTGACCTAACGTGTGTCTCCGCCACCCACACATCCCAATGCTGGGTTTGCTTCCTCAGATGCCTTTTCTAAGAAGCCCCCTTCAGCTCCTTGGTCTCTTTTGTCTCTCCTTCTGAGTGCAGCCTTGGGAATGTTCCCTGGGAGACTGGGCTTTTGCTTCCCAGCAGATTTTCCATCTCCCTTTTTGGCTAGGGCTGCCTTGCATTTGTTAATGTCCCTGGAATCCCTTACCACCCGCCTGCTTGCCCTCACACTGAGAATCCCCTGGGCTCCTAAAGTGCTTAGCCCAGAGCAGGGGACCTCCGGAGCACAACAGCTCGGCCTCCTGCTGCTCAGCTGGGGGGAGGTGGAGAGGGGCCAAAGACACCCCTAAACTGGCCAGGGTCCCCTTGAAGAGGCTGGTACCAGGCAACTAAGTGAAGCACTTGGCAGCTCATGGGCCTTTTGAAATGGTTCTTTTACATTACTAAACATTTGCCTGATGAGAGTTAGAAATCCATTGCTGTGAGCATGGCATCCATCATACATTTCTAGCCCGTTGGTATATACACAGTGGCTGCATGGAGCCATAAAGGATGGATCATTTTCATGAAGCTTCCATGTGCCTTCCTCCCCCCTCCCTCTCAGTCCTAGATCATTATCCTGCATTCTCTTTTCCCCCCCACCAGAGGCTGGATCTTTATCTTGCAGCTGTACCTTAGCACTGTTCCTTCTTGTTCTCCCTCCACCCATTCTTGATCTTAATTTCTTCAGTCCAATCTTGGATCTGTATTTTGTGTTCCCTTCTCCCCCACTCCAGTCTTTGATTTTTATTTTGCAGTGGAACTGCATTCCTCATTTTGGTCTTTAGTATAGGACTGATGCTCAAAGCACCACTCCCCCCCCCCCCCAACTCCTCCAGCCCACACTGGCTATCTCCATGAAGGCAATGTGCTTCTGCTGCTAGCCTTTGGTTTGACTTTTAAAGGCAAAAGGAAAGGACTCCTTCCCTCCCTCCCCTCCTCTATATACATACACTTTCAGGTATTATTTCCCATAGTATTGGTTTCCAGCTGTTAGAATGCATTTTAGACCTAGAAAGAGAAGTTGGTTTCTCTTTGGAAACTGCAAAATTATCATTAGCCCGAGATATGATAAGATGTAATAGTGTGGCCCTCGATTCAGGCTGGTAAGTACCCTGATCAGTCACTTCTCTGATTCACTTCTCCAGGCAGCCATTTGACTCTTTTTGCCTGAAGGGCCTCAAACATGTTATTTATTTTGTAGGGGGAATTCTTTTCACTTGTCTGCCTGTTTCTCCCAAATAGAAAAGACACCAGTTTCCAGCTTACTGACTGTTTGACCCTGGGCAAGTCACCTAACTTTCCTGGGCCTCAGTTTCTTCACTGGTATAAAAGGGGGTGATAGGATTAGATAACCTCTTATAACTACATCTATGAGTCTGTTTTGGGGGTGTGCTGCAGTATTTCAGGAAGCCATGTGGCCATTCTATTCACCATTCACTATTTATCACCTTCTACGTCTTCATATGTGGTCTCCTGAGTTGTCGTGGGCAAACTATACAGTAATTAATTATACAGTAACCAACGTTTTAGTGATGGTGATCCTCTTCCAACTTATTAATGCTGGTCCTTGGATGATAGATGTGCACACAGTCTTGGGATTACAGGACCATAGATTTAGAGCTGGAAAAGATAAGATCATAGAATTAGAGTTATAAGACACCTCTGAGGCCCTTGAGACCAATCCTCTCATTTTACAGTGGAGGAAATTAAGACCCAGAGAGGGGAAGGGATTCACCCTAGGATTTGGGCCGTGGTCTATCAGTCAACAAGCTTAAGAGCTTATTATGCTAAGAGCTAGGCATCCTCAAAATAAAACAGTCCCTCCTTGCCCTCAGGTAGATAACATTCTGTCTAGGGAGAGAACTTACATATTATTAAGGTAGCTACTAATATACACAAAAATAGATACTAGGTGGTGGGGTGGGAGAGAGGCCATAGTGTCTGAATAAGGTGGTCCTCCAACTGATTCTTGACTCCAGACTTGGTTAGGACCTTGAAGAGCTAGCTGCTGCTTTGCCCACAAGGCCCTTGTGTTCTGAAGGTTATGTGTGGGCTGGCCTGGTTGGCTGCTGGATTTCCCTTCCAACTGTCAGAAGTAGGTGAATCGTTGTGCTGAGAGACTTAACCCACCTCTCTCTGGGATGTAACAATTCAGCTTTGATGATTTGCCATCATGAAGCTCTTGAAATGAAGTGTCCACTGGGTTTCTTTGGTGCTAGTGAGCTGGGGTGGCTTCCATCCTTGAAGGCTTCAAGTGTCTATATTTAACGGGAAGACATTTATGTGCAACCCTGGTAACAGAGACCTGAATTCCTTTGGAAGCCCTTTCCTTGAGTCCTTTCCCTTGTCTTTGATGTACCCCTCTGCACTGCCCACTCCTGCCCCAGCCTTTCCCCCCTTCTAGGTCTAGATGATGGGATGATGATGGAATCTGCCTTGCCAGCTCATGCCTTATTTTCTGATACATTGTTTCCAAAACAGAGCATCCAACTCCTAGACCTTGAAGAAATGACATTTTGTGTTCCCACATGGGAACATCTTGTCACAAGGAAGGCACATAAAGTTTCTTTCCTTTCTTCTTCATGATAAGTAAACCAAGTCCAGAAGATAGAGATGATAAAGAAGGTCCCTGGAAAGCTTAGTAGATCATTGTCCATTGATTCTTCAGTACCCTAGAATGTGTCATGTTTCAATGCCTCCTTCTAAAACAGCGGTTCTCAACCTGTGAGTTGGAATTACTTTGGGGGGGGGGGGGTCGAACGACCCTTTCACAGGGGTTGCCTAAGGCCATTGGAAAACACATATTTCCCATGGTCTTAAGGAACCAAGACACCACTCCTCTATCCGTCTCTAGGCGGGTCCGCCCACATGCAGATATGCCCACATACGAGTATTGAAGGACCACAGCATTAGGAAGGTTGAGAACCACTGTTCTAAAACAGCCATTCTGCATCCTTTTTGGACTTCTGCTTCCCTATCTGTATTTGATTTCATGGCTGCTTCCTTTCTCCAAAAACCTCAGTTGAACAATGTCTCCTTTTGGTTTTTATCAACCAAAATGAATTCAAAATAATTTTTGGTTTGGATAATTTGTTGAGAATGCTACAGAATCCCTTGATAATTAGATATATCTCAGGGTTCAGTAGGGTTGGGAAACACTGGTCTCTATCAAACATTCTTTCTGCAGCTTTGGTCCTCTGTATGTAATGCCTAGAATTTCAGCTGTCAGCTAAATTGTACCTATAAACTCTACTTGTTAGATAATGTGTATCGCGTTGGTCCAGGAACAGGCATATGTTACAGTTAAAAATTAAAGTCAAGTGAAGGTGCTGAGGGTTTTCATGATGAGTTTAGGCAAACTTGGAACCTTGATCTTGTCAATGATAAATCTTATGCAGAAACTGGGGACATGGATCTACAGGGTGGCAAGCTGGATCATGGAAGAGAATTACTGCCACAGTGGATGGAGAAGGGTAAATTGGGGTGCTGAGGGTTGGGGCAAGAAGGGAAGAGGGAAATGGGCAGACCTGGTTGATTTTGGCCAAGGATTGGATGGAGAGAGTAGGGTTAAACTTGGGTGAGAAGGATGGAGGACTTGTGGGGAGTGGGAGACTGGGTGGAAGAGAAGTATTGACTTTTTGCCCTCTGTCTCTGTCTCTACTCTCCCTCCCTTTATCATGTCTGTCCTTTTTTTGTACCTTTTTCTCCCTCTCAGTCTCCTTCTTTCTCTTTTTCTTCCCTAGCCCACTTATAGTATCAATATAGTATGCCTATAATTGTAACTGTTCTAGTTACGGTTCTTATTTGTTAAATTTCTTGTATCAAGTTTGAGGCTCCTTTCTTTAATTTTTTAATGTTGACATACTTAGTATTATGTATACACATACATCCTACATATGTGTATAAAAACATTTAGCTTAAAACTCTTGGAGTGAAACCAGAGATGAATATTTTAATAAGTAGACATGGGGAAAGATAGATGAACTAAATAGGATACGTTTAGACTTTATTTGATTTTGATTAGATTGGAAAGTATAGATCTGACAGGCCATGAGTCTTCTAGAATAGCTCTCTTCTGAACCCTTATGGTGGCGAGATTATTATAAAGTTATAAATTTAGCTCATAATTTGCTCATTAATAACTGGGAAGAGAAGAAAGGTAAATATCCAAGCTGCCCTTCTGTTTCTCTGTCTGTCTCCTTCCCTCACTCCCTTCCTCTCCCCCCTCCTCTCTCTTTCTTCCATCCTCTCTCTCTCCTTCTCTCTCTTTCTTTTTCTCTCTCTCTTATCTCTCTCTCTCTCTCTCTCATTCTCTCTCTCTCTCTCTCTCTCTCTTTCTCTCTTCCCTCCCCCCTCTCCCCCTCTCCTACCCCCCTGTTTCTCTTTCTCTCCTGTTCCGCCTTGTCTTTATGTCTTTATTTTTGACTGTCCAGATCTCACAATGACTGAATTTTCCCTCATCCTTGAGTTGTGAAGTGAAGGGAATATAGGGATGTAGTTGACTTTTTCCATTGGTGAGGGGGTGACTGGGCATCGAATTCTTCATTAGTAAAACTCTGAATGAATGTGCTTTGCCCTAAACCCATCATTTTTGGGAAAGTCTACCATGATTTGGAATAAGGGAAAGGAGTGTCTTCCGGCTATTGGGAGTGATTCACTTTTAAGTACTTTTTTAAAACAATATTTTGAGGATATCCTAAGAAACTTTTTTTCCTGAGAGGAAACTGACTTTCTGGAAATGGAGGTTTTCCTCCTTCTGGGAAAAGTACACTAGGATCAAATCCCATTACAACAAATAGAACCTGAAAGAGCAGTAATAAGAGTAAAAATAGATCCACAGAGCTCTAGCCAGGATCTCACTTGTTCTGGAGTGAGAATTGTGGTACTGTAACATTGTGTTGAAAGAACTGGGACGGTACCTTGGGGTTTGTTATAATAGGATTTGGCCTGTTTGTTTAAAAAAATCCAATTTGTAAGCTGTGGATTACAGACAGATCCAGATTTCTGAAAGTCCCAACTAGTTTGTTAAAGTCAAAAACCAAAACCTTTTGGGGCTCAGCTACTGGTTAGTAAGAGCATAATTTCCCTAAATCAAGTGACATGACATGGAGCTAACTTAGTAGACCGAAGGCTAGATTTATGATCAGGAAGACGAGTCCAAACCTTGCCTCAGACTCATGATAGCATAGTGACCCTCAGTTAGCAAGTCACTTAACCTTGCTGTGCTTTTAATTTCCTCACCCACACAATGGAGATGATAGTAGCACCTATATCCCAAGGCTGGGATGAGGATCAAATGTGTTCACATAGGTAGAATACTTTGCAAACTTTAAATGGAGTGCTGATGCTTACTATTAGGACATCAGGGCCTTCAAAATGAAGGGCCCTGCTGCCAGCTGGGTAGCCACTCTGCTGGTTCTGCCCTCCTGATTTCTAGTCAACAAACACTTGTTAAGGTCTTACTGTGTGCCAAGCACTGAGCAGAAGACCCAGAGCCCCAAATCAGATGCCCTCAAGGAGTTTACATTCTAATGAAGGATGCAATGGGTCAATGATTTTTGGCTCCACTCTGTCAGATCTGTTGGTCTTTCTGTACCTTACCTCCCTCCCTTATTTGCCCACGAGGCATCACCATCTGGGTGGTGTTTCTCTTTGACCCACTGTTCTTCCTAACTCCTTCCTAACTCCTGGGCTGCACAGGTCCCCTCTGTTCTCCTCACATGAGCAATTGCCTTCCTCATTGCTCCTGGACTGAGTGGCCCAGGGAACTGTCCAAGTCCAAGGCCTTTCCCCTCTCTTCTTCCTTTGCCTTCCCTCTTAGACAGTTTTGTTGACTGCTCATTCTCTTTGCGCACTAGCCTACATTGGTGACCCTCCCCCCCCTCCATTAGCCTATGACCTCCTTCTCCATCCTCTGTCTTCTAGCTCTTTCTCAGGAAACGCTCCCCATACCACTCTCCCTGGCTCCACTGGAAATGGTCCTTAATCATGACTGATGAACAGCTAATGAGTCACCTGTCTCAGGGAAGAGTAGACTCCTAAGTGTTAGAAATGATATTAGATAGAATAATGGACCATTCACCTCTCTGGTCCTTAAAAATGCCCACAAGTGCTCTTCAGAATCTCCAGAGGTTCCCTTCTATGAATTTCATTCTCCTCTAATTAAACCTGTTTCCCTTCAAGCATCAGTTCAAGCTAAATTTTTTTAAAAATTCCTGCAAATTTCCTTTCAGCTAACTGTGATCTCTTTCTGCTTCCTCTAAAGTCTGTCTGCATAACTCTCATGCCCAAAGCACACTGGATTCTGGAATATTTTTATTTGTGTCTCTGTCTTTTCTCCTGGCCTAGGCTGTAAGTCAGCTTAAGAGTAATGAAGGCAAAAAAAAAAATTAAAAAAAAATTTGGGGGGCGGCTAGGTGGTGCAGTGAATAGAGCATTGGCCCTGGAATCAGGAGCACCTGAGTTCAAATCTGGCCTCAGACATTTAACACTTACTAGTCATGTGACCTTGGACCTCAATTGCCCTGCCTTCCCCCCTCCAAAAAGCCAAAAAAAAAGTGATGAAGGAACCAGGCCTCCCATCTATAAAATAGGGGTGATAGTACTCTTGCTGCATCTCCTCTACTGGGCTATTGGGAAGGAAGTGCTTTGTAACCTAGAGAAGACCCTGGAATATGGGCTGTTGGCTGTATGCACCTGGCTCACAGCCCTCATCTTAGGCTACTTATTGGCTACCTTGGATGCTCTTGGATTTCGAGTGAGGAGGTACTTAGGCCTAACCAGCTGAAGTGACTTGCCCAAGGTCATACATTGGATTCTAGTGAATAGTGGAGCCAAGATTTATGTCCAGATCCCTTGGGCTCCAAATCAAATATTCTGTCCCACTGTACCAGGCTTCCTCTACATTTGGTTGTTGTAGAGGAGGTGATTGGCTTGATGCTTTCTGAGTAGATTTTGTTGGATTCAAGATAGCTTTTTTCTGTAGGGGTTCATTTTTTGAGCTCCTTCCTAGGATGACCCATAAGTCCCTGAGAGGTCTTTCCAGGTGATTGGTTCCCACTTTGGTGGTTTGGTCAGTACTCGAACCTGTAGATCAAGGAACACATGTTTGCTTATCGGATGGAATGGGGACAGGCACTGCTTATCTTGGCAGGAACAATTGGTTCCAGGCATTTCTTCAGAGAGAACTCTTGGGAGCCCCATTGTGATATGTGCAATGTGTTGGTTCGCCATCTTGTTCCTACTGCAGGCTAGGTCAGCCCGTGTGCTCCAAAGTGCCAGGGTCCCAGTTGCTGGGGAGGTGGGCGTACAGGATATTGGGTCCTTCCTGTGGCATTTCAGCAATTTTATGCCCTTTTACATTCTTCTTGAGTGTCACCAAGACAAGAATCTTGTCAGAGAACGCCTTGCCCAGCCAAGACCCTTGTCTTCAATGGGCACTAACTCTGAGTAGGGCTGAGAAAAAGTAGCACCAAAGCCCTCGGGAGGCGATATATGTGAAGTCAGCTCCATCCTTTCAAAAGAAGAAATAAACACCAAATACCTCCAAAACATGATCTCAGTTTGTTATCATTTCTTTTGAGACCATGAAATCAATCCCACCTCCCTACCTCCAGCCCCCTTTAAACTCAAATGAGCATGAAGGGAGAAAACAGAAATGAGGGCAAACATTCTATGACAGGCAGATTGTTGTTTCTGGGATTTGTCTGTTGGACTGGGCAGCAAGGTCTCTGTCATGTGGTGAAGAGAAGGCAGAGGCTGGATTACTGGGCATCCCTGGGACAGGAGCACAGGAGCCTATCCCTACCAATGGCAAGGACAAAAATGGAACAGCTTGAAGAGAAGAACCAAGGCTAGGAAGGGAATTATTAGAAGAGAGAGGCAGAGTCAGACTTTCAGTTACAGAACTTGAGAGCCATAAAGGCCTTTAGGGGTGGTCTAGGGCTAGGCCAGCTCCCTCATTTGACAGAGGGGAACTGAGGCCCAGAGAGGGGAAGGGACTTTACCAAAGTCACACAAAAATTTTCACTTTTTTCAAATGTTATTTTTTTTTTGAAGGGGGAAAGGCAGGGCAATTGGGGTTAAGTGACTTGCTCAAAGTCACAGGGCTAGTAAGTGTTAAGTGTCTGAGGTCACATTTGAACTCAGGTCCTCCTGACTCCAGGGCTGGTGCTCTATTCACTGCAGCACCACCTAGCTGCTCCCAACTTAGGTATTTTTGAGGTGGGAAAGACCAAAAATAACTGGAGTAGAGGAGAACAGGGAAGGTTTGTAGGAGGCACCACCCAACTGAGCCTTGAAGAAAGCTAGAGATTCTAAGAATTGGAGGTGAGGAAGGAGAGCCTTCCAGTTAGGGGGCCTGCTTGAATAAGGATTTGTAGGCAGGAGATGGAATACTGAGTTGGAGAAACAGGAAGTAGGCTGGTTGGGTTAGATGGTGTTCCTTTGCTCAGTGTTGTTCTAGTTAAAGAGCCTCGCACTAGGGTGTGAATGACTAATGTGCTCAGTCAGTGGAGGTCCACCTGATGAAAAATCCCCATCTGTGCAGCCTACGTGAATTTTTTTTTCCTTGAAAACCATAGTGAAGTATATATAGCCTGTTAGCTATTCAGAAATATGGATTTTTGGAGAAATAATATTAAAGCAGTCCCCAAACGAGTTTAATCAACTTCATTGCTACAGAGGCACACAGTTAAAGGTCATCGATTGATTTTGATCAAGTCCCTGAGAATAGTGTAATCCATAGCACAAACAATTTCAGGTGGCTGGGGGATGTAGGCATTCAGGGTCTGCTTAAATTATGATTGCAGATTTCCGGCATCAAAGGAGGCTTTCAACTTCCATTTCAGTTGCTTCCTTGAGGACAACACGCTTTTCCACAGAACCAGGTGTACCCAGTGCTGCTCAGATTTGGCCAGGTAGTCAGAAGATCAAAGGGTCAGGTCCTACTGGACTGCTAGTACATGTATGCTAGTTAAGGATGCATTTTTTTTTTTTACTGAACATTCCAGGTAGGCTGGAATTCCGAGATGGTTCTGGGAATACCTAAAGGGATTTTAAGTTACTAGATTAGTAAAGGTACTACTTTTTTTTTGTTTTCCTTGGTGGTAGGGGTCACAGTGCCACAGTGCTTTTTGCCAACGTGTTCTCCCCTTCCCCAATAGTTAACATTTATATAATGCTTTTAGGTTTGCGAAACACTTTACAAAGTCCATTATCTCCCTGGAGCCTCACATCAACCTTGTGAGGTAGGTGCTGCTAGAAACTGGCCTGCAGAGAAGCTCAGTGTCATTTGAGGCTGGATTAGAACCTAGATCTTTCTGACTTAAAATGTACCCTGCTAAGGAGACACCCATGCTGCCTTTTTCTCATAAGGTTGTTTTTTGTTTTGTTTTGCACCATGGAAACCAAATGCCACAGAACTTGAAAACCATGTAGACTTCAACAGGAATTTTTAAAAAAATTAATATTTAATTTTAAAAATGGAAATTTAATAGTAAAATATTAGTATATATATTTTTAAAAATGACTAGAAACCTACTCCACTTTGTACCATAATTAGCTTTAAATTTGGTCACATGCAGATAAGCCAACCACAGGCAGATGGGCAAACTAGCCCTGGAGTTGGGTGTTTTTTACTCTTTAGGAGGCAACTTCATAGAAAAAAACATGATGATGACATGGATCAATGCAAATTTCTGCATCAGGGTAAAAATCTATTCTGCTCAGGAACTGGAAATAATGGGGTGGTGTATCAGGGATCCTTTGGGGAAAAGCAAGGGATTGGTCAGGCAGAAGTGCTGATTATAACTTAATTCTTGCTTCCTCACTCTCCTCTCTCCATACCAAGAGCATGTCGGTTCTTAAACTGATCTGGGAGTAAATTACAGACAGATGCAAAATGGAGCTGGGGAATACTTGGCAGCCTCCTTAACATTTAGGCTGATGCTGTTGCTTTGGGATATGTGGCTTGCTCATGAAGAACAGACTGGACTGGAAGGGAGTTCTGAGGCTGTCTAGGTCAGTCCCGCTCGTTTTCTATGGAGGACACTCAGAAATGACTTGCTGACTTTTTGTATTCATACTTTGCTTGACTTCTTGGTATTTAAGAAAGCATGAAGTGGGAAAAGTTCACTCATAATTCATATAGTAACTGAGTGGCGGATCTGAGATTTGAACGTAGGGTATTGGATGATCAGTTTAGAGCTAAAGGGACCTGGAAGATCACATAAAGACCAGTATCCCACCCTATGTTACAGAGGAGGAATTAGAGGCTCCTAGGAATGGGAAATGATTTACCCAGGATCACGCAGCTAGTAGAGTGCCGGGCTTGGGATTCAGATGTGCACATCCCTTCACTCCAGGGTGAATACTCTTTCTTTCACATCCATACTGGGATGCTTCCTGCTTGGGAAACATGGGTGAAATATACCTTTTTGCTTTGGATGTTTGTTAACCCTGGGAATCAGTGGGGTGGGGTGGGTAAAATGTTGAAATTTAGAAAGCTATTTTGCAGGGTAGCTGATGAGAGGATAATACAGGGCCACATGAAGAAGACAATGGATACAGGAGATTTCAGAGGTCATTGGTAGGTTGAAACAGCAGCCCCCAAATACTAGAACTTTTTATCAGGGTTCTGAGTGAATCCGGTCAAAGGTAAGTTGAATGGGGAATATTGCATAGGCAGTATTTATTTTACTGCTCATTGTGAAACTGGCAAATTTTAATGGCCTCTCAATTTTCAAATAGCTTTCTCATGCTTTTTGGGGTAGACAGATGTTAACTGCTTTTAACTATCTTGGAATATGTGACATCCATCAATCAAACTATTGTTCCCTTCTAACCAAACAGTTAAGTAAAACCAATCCATTTATTGCCTGGGTCTAGTAGTAGTTGCTGCATTCTGTACCCATAGCCCCCTACTTCTCTACCCAAATGAGTATTTCTTTTTAGCAAGCTTTATGCTACTAAAATCTTGCTGTGCCATTTACTATAGCTGTATGACTGGGCCAGTCCTGGCCCCTTTTGGGTCCTTCAGGGTCCGTCTCTAAAGTAAAAGGGGTTGGATTATATGATTTGCGATTGTTGTAGGCTTCTTTGAAAGAGCTAACGCTAAATCTGGGAAAATCTTCAGTTTTCAGAAGGCAGGGCAGATGATATTAATCATATGAAAAAATGTCAAGCTGGAAGGCGTCTCAGACATCGCCTCATCCAAATCCTGCATTTTATAGCTGAGGAAAGTAAGGATCAGAGAAAGGTTAAGTGACTTGCCTCATCTGTCATTTTGGTAGAAAAATCAGCATTCGAACCCAGGTCCTCTTAGTCCAGATCCAGCATTCTTTCCCCTGCACCATTCTTCTTAGTCATCACAGTTACGAAAAAACTTTTTTTTAAAAGAGATTCAAAACCAACCCTTTTATGTATTTCTTTAAGAGGCATAATGGCCTTGTGGTCAGAGAATTAGACCCCAAATCAGGAAGAGCTGTGCTCATACCTTACCTCCAATACTTATCAAGTTACTTTGACCTCTTTGAGACTCAGTTTCCTCTTCTGTGAAATGGGGATAATAAGAGTGCCTATCTCAACAGGGCTGTGGTGAGGATCCAGTGAGATAATGTATGGAAAGTGCTTGGTAGACTTTAAGGTCCTATGTAAATGTGAGTTGTTATCATGGTTGCCTCAGGCACTTAAGGGTAGACTCAATTGAGGGAAAATTAATTTAAAATCAATAGGTAGGTTTTCAAAGTTTTTGTATTTAAGAAGGCATGAAATGGGAAAAACCCATTCACAATGAATCTGCCAAACTGGATAAAACCGGGCCTGATTCATATGACAGACCCACAAGATAAGCTAGGTCATAATTTTAGAACAAAGCCTTTGTAAACAGAATCTTTCAGAGCAATAAGACATAGAAAATTAACCGTCACCACTTGAACTTGAACAGACAGAAACAAACATAATTTATTTACATTTTAAAAAATCTCACTTGTCTTACTGTTGGATTGTTAGCAATTACCACTGCAGGCTTTTTGCAGATGCAGCTTTAGAGATGGGAGAGACCTTTGAGGCCATATCTAAACCCACCACCCCCTCATTTTGGAGGGGAGGAAACTGAGGCCTAGACAGGTGATGTGACTTACAGCACCGGGATCATACATTTAAGAGCTGGCAGGGGCCTCAGAAGCCCTCTAGTCCATCTCCTCCCTACCTTCATTTTATAGGCGTGGAAACTGAGGCTCAGAGAATGACTTGGCCAAGTTCACATAAGTGGCAGAGCTGAGATTCAAACCCAGGTGTCTAGACTCCAAACTAAGCAATGTCTTCTAGTGAACCATATTATCTTCTTAGATTAGAAGTGGGAAGGCCAGGAAAAAAGAAAAGATATTAGGAACGAATACCTCCTCCTTGCCAATCTAGTGCCTTACCCTCCCATCTCCAATATGAAAAACGTTTGGATTATGACATTTCTTTTTCAGCTGAATACTTAGGGACTCAGTTTTGGAAAGGTGTTTTCAAACGTGGCAGAATCCTGAGTCTTTAGTCCAAGAATGTAGCCTGGGCTTCTGCCAAGCACAGTCCTCCTGCAACATGGCAGTGAGTCTCTTTGCGTGCAGTCCCCAACTCCTTTTTGCTATTTGTCCACTTCACATTTTGGGCAGCGCACAAAAAACAACAGGCCTAGCTTCGTAAAGAGTCTCTTAATGGAAAGAGGATTCAGTTTGGAAACAGAGCACTTGGATTTCAGTCCTGTCTCTGCCACTTGCTAGCTGTGTTACCTTGGAAAAGTCCCTTCTCCTCTCTGGGCCTCAGTTTCCTGATTTGTCAAATGAGGGGATTGCATTCGATGACCGGCCTTGGAGTTCAGAAAGCCTGAATTTGAATCCTGCCTAAGCTGGGACCCCAGGGAAATCACTTAACTTCTCCCAGCCTCAGTTTCCTCATCTGAAAAATGAGATGATGATAGGGCCTAATTCATAGTATTGTTAAGAGGATCGAATGCGTGAATATATGTATATATCCCTTTGCAAACCTTAAAGCCCTCTATGTCATTTCTCATCACTGTCATCATTTTGGTTCTAAATCTGTGATCCCAAGAAAGAAAGGCAGAAGACACAAAGATGGTATAAAATATGGAAACTGGAGAAGCATTTATTCTGTATTTTTAAGATTTGTTGCTCCGAGTCACAGTAACCAAAGAATTCACCCATGGTGGTCAGTCTCCAGCGCTTCGGCTCCCTTAGCAGACTTAGCCTGTCTCTGAGCCCACCCTCACGCCATTCCCCACCAGCTCTGCCAAAGCTTTCGATCCTCTAGCAGAGCCTTTGCAACCCTCTCTGTCCCCCCCTTCTTCCCTTGCCCTTGCACCTCTGCCCCATGATGCATCCAGGGGGAGGAGTAATTCATGTTGCATGAATGGATGGATAAAGAAGAAACTGCTGATGGTGCTTGCTCAGAAAACGAAGCTGATTAGATAATATCCCATGTGGCAAAATGTGTTCACTGAATTTTGAAGGATTTTTTTTTCTTGCTCATTTGTTTTCCTCAGCTCCTTTTCTGATAATGTGTAGAGGCAGAATATACGTATGTGTGTGTGTGTGTGTGTGTGTGTGTGTGTGTGTGTGTGTGTGTGTGTGTTTGAGAGAGAGAGGGAGAGAGAGAGAAAGAGATGGGAAACCCCCCAGACCAGGAATCAAGGAAACTAGGCTCTTCTAGTCCTGGTTCTGTCACTAAGTAGCCTGTGTGACCTGTGAGTGACCCTCAGCTAATTTTTGAGCCTTAGCTCTTTATCTGTAAAGTGGGGTTTAAAATGTTTGCATGAGAGAGGCCACATGCTGTAAAAGACAGCCACAAAAAGCTAGGCTCAGAACCTGTTTCTGTCACCTATTGGCAGTGTGAACCTGGGCAGATATGTGGCCAACCAGCATTGGCGGGTGGAGTCTACATACAGGAAGTTCCTCACATAGATGAAATCACAGATCTAAACCCTAAACTAAGCTACCTTGCACTCCCAACTGTACAGAGTTGTGAAGAACCCTAAAACAAGGATTCTTAAACTTGGTTCCTCTGTGATACTGTGGATTCTATTTCCCGAATTTAAGAACACAGTAGTGAGAAGGGAGTTGGTCCATGGTTCACCAGACAGACCCTCAAAGAGATCCAAGGTACAAAGAAGGCCAAGAACCCCTGCTCTTAATGGGAGCTATAATAATAGCAATAGTGTACCCACCTCCCCCACCCCTCACATAGGTTGATGGGGTGGGGTGGGGGTAGGATGGGTGTGTATGTGTATTCGTATATGTGTATATAGTGTTTTTGGATTGTAAAGTGCTTTACATGTATTATCTCCTTTGGTCCTCATAACAACTCTGCCAAGCATGCACTTTTGTTATCTCTTTTTTGCAGATGGGGAAACAGAGTTTAGACAAGCTGTCCAGGGTTGCTCAGCTAGTGTGAGAAACAGGCTCATTTGAGGGAATTGCATCCAGTACCTGGGCTCCCATGCAGGTGTCCTGCTCTTTATTCCTTAGGAAAGATGACAAGAAATGCATTTTTCTAAATAATAGAATGAATGGACAAAGTCACTCTGAATTGCAGGCCCACAAGTGGCATGTAGGCATTGTTGAACACATTCGCTTTCAGCACGCTGGGTAAGCACAGCGAGCATTGATCACCCATCCTGTGTCCCACTATTTCCCTTCTTTGTGGTTTTGGTTTTTTGGTTTTGGTTTATTTTTGTTCTCATCCAAACAAACTACAGCTCAGTGTGGGCTTGCTGGTCCTGGGGAATTATTAATTTCTCATGTAAGTGGTAAAGGTTTTTTCTGCAGACACAGATGCGGCAGTGAAGATGTGGAGGAGAGCTTTTCTCCCTCCAGTCTGAAGTGCCAAAGAATGCCTCATGCTTCAACGGGGTCTAAGGCTAGGGGCTGGCACTTTGGTGGATGCCTTATATACCTGGCAACTTCCACAGGTACACTGGGTCTAACAAGTAATAGTGCTTTGGAACTGGTCAAGGGATGAAGGATGAAGCCAGAAACAAGCAGCCTTCCCCTAAGCCAGGTAAAGGCCATCCCTGCCTTTGCCTGGGAGGGAACAAAGTGGTGCAGTCATTTACTCTGGTCATTGTTACATAGCAATTGGAAGCAGAAATAATTAGCTATCGTCTTGCTAAGTAATGTATTCTTAGTGTCAAGGAGATGCAGCTTATAGACAGACTAGGAAGGATCCAGGAAAGAGTACATGGGCATTTTTTGAAATGGATTCTCAGTTGCGTTAGGCATGTAGCTCTCTGGTGCTATGGGTAGATAGCCCAGTAGTAAAAAGCTAATTGATTCTTCCAGTTCTAGAAATGGAAAAGGCATGTCATGTCGGGCTTGAGTCAGGGAGACCCAGGTTCAAATCCTTCCTCTGGCACTAACGGCTTGACCTTGGGTGAAGATATTTTACCTCTCTTCCTTGGTTTCCTCATTTGTAAAATGAAAATAATAGCTAATAATAATAGCTAACATTTGTATATCTGTACACCTACATACATGTATTGTCTGTCTGTCTGTCTAACTCTCTCTCTCTCTCTCTATGTATCCATCCTGTCTGTCGATCTCTCTGTCTGTCTGTCTCTCTCTGTATCCATCCTGTCTATCTCTCTGTCTGTCTGTCTTCCTGTCTGTCTGTCTGTTTCTCTCTCTCTCTCTCTCTGTATCCATCCTGTCGATCTCTCTATCTGTCTGTCTGTCTTCCTGTCTGTCTGTCTGTCTGTCTGTATCCATCCTGTCTGTCGATCTCTCTGTCTATCTGTCTGTCTTCCTGTCTGTCTGTTTGTCTGTCTGTCTCTCTATGTATCCATCCTGTCGATCTCTCTGTCTGTCTGTCTTCCTGTCCGTCTGTGTGTGTCTCTCTCTATCACTTACTATGTGCCAGGCACTGTGCTAAGCAAGCACTTTATAATTATCCCATTGGATCCTCACAACAACAACCTTGGCAGGTAGGTCGTATTATTATCCCCATTTTACAGATGGGGAAACTGAGGCCAACAGAGGTTAAATGACTTGTCCAGGGTCACACAGCTAATGTCTGAGGCTGGATTTGAACTCAGGCCTATCCTGACTTCAGGTGCAGAATAATAACATTGCCTTTGCTCTGTTGCTTGACTTCTGAGCCTTAGGTAGAATGTGAAAAGTGCCGTGGGAATGCCCTGGACATGGCAGTCCCAGCACCCCTCCTTCCTCTTTGCTGAATAGGGCTGCTGTCCCACTGGCAATGGCCTTTGGGATATTGTGATTCTGATTGGAAACAGTGCCCATGTTTTCTCAGACTCCTGTGATTTGGCTCCTTGTAGCTAGGCATTTTCACAAACCATCAGAATAAAAGATGTTAGATTGAACCAGGTTGGAAACCTTGCTTTGGCTTTCTTGAATGGGGTTCCTTCCCTCTGAGATTTGAATGTATAACCTTCCTGGATCACCACTGGAATTCATCATTAGATTTCATGGGCCCTGTTGGAGGGAAGCCTGGCTTCCCAGCAGTGGGTTTTTCAATACTAATAAGAGAGAGAGAGAGAAAGAGAGTGAGAAGCAAAGTAAACCTCAACAGTTGCATAATCGATTGCATGTTTTTAAAGTCATGGACCCTTGCTCAACCTAATCTTCTTTCGGAATTTACAAAGGCCATTTTTGAATTGGTTTTTTCAATCCAAAAGAACAAACAGCTTTTAACCTGCTCAACCCAGTCTAGAGATAGTCATTATTGACACTCCTTCCTGTTGACCCTGTGTACTCTTAAATTTTAGAATCCTCTGGATTCTTTTGGCAAAAGATGAGAATCGAAAAGAAAATTGGGTATTCAACAAGTGGGGAGAATATTGTTGAATCTTTTTTATTGTTATCAAGTGCAAATGAAACCACTTCCCCAATTCTGATTTTCCAAGGATTTATTTATTCTTATCCATTAATTTGTCTCAATTAATTTCTTTATTGATTCTCTGAGGTTTTCTAAGAATGTTTCCCAGTCATCTGCAAATAGGGATATGTTTTATATTCTCTTTGTTAATATTTATACTGTTAACAATGTAATCAGTATATTAGACAATTATCTCTTTTTTTAATTTTAATTTTTTTAACCAATTGGGTTAAGTGACTTGCCCAATTGGGGTTAAGTGACTTGCCCAAGGTCACAGCTAGTTTTTGTGACAATTATCTCTTAAAACATCTGTTATGTTAGATCCTAGGGATACAAATATAAAAGTGAGACATTGGTGGACTTTGGGATGCTTACATTTTCCCGGTTGATAGAATGCTGGACATGGAGTCTCAAAGATGGGGATGACGTTTTGTCTCAGGCAAACTCACAGGCATTAGGACCCTGGGCAAGTTGCTTAACCTCTCTCAGCCTCAGTTTCCTCATCTGTGAAATGTGAGGAAAAATAGCATATGCCTTACAGGTTTGTTGCAAAGATCAAATGAAATATCTGTAAAACCCATTCCAGAGTGCTATAGAAATGTCATTTATTATTCTTTCTCTTGCTTTTTTTTTGCTGCAGATGAACATTTATAGAATTTTGTTAAATAATAAATAAAGCAGGGCTACCCTTGCTTTATCCCTGTACTTATTGCTTCCCTGAGAGAGACCTTAGTAAATCCTATTTCAGTTTGTTATGTGATATTGTGGCAAGCGGCCAGAGCTGTTTTGGGCTTCTTATGACGATGTTGTGGAACCTATGGTACTTTTCTTATATGTTAGTTTCTGGAAGATCATTCTAAAAAGAGAAGGATCAGTTCACCTGGAAATAAAGAGCTTTAAACACAAGCTCCCTCTTTAGTCTCCATTGTGGTTGGAAACTGACTTGCTTTATAGTTGGTTTCTTAAACCGAATAATTCTTAAACCAAATTCCTTTGAGCCTGCTTAAAGGAATGGGATCAACTGCTGGGCAAGCACAGGCAAAAATCTCTTTAACCATTTGAAAACCATCAGATGTTAAAGGGGTTGTTTTTAGGCTAAGACCAGTGACCCACAACCAAGCAGAATGTTTACCCACGGTTACAAAACCAAAGCTGAGACATTTCAGCCCCCCACCCCAGGAATGCTCTTTAAAGATCCAGGAATATGAGGGGAGAGCATTTCATGTACTGAGAGACATAGCATAGCTTAGTAAAGGTCAGCAAGACTTGGGTTCAGGTGTTGCTTCTGATACCTACTAGTTATGTAACCACCAGCAATTCACTTAACCTCGTAGTGCCCCATACACTATCTAAGACTATCAGTTACATCAGTGGAGGGAGCTTCCACACTGAAAGGTCCTCAGGAAGATAAAATCCTTCCTTACCCCCTCCCTCCCATCTTACTTTTCTTTCTCTCTCTCTTTCTTTCCTTTTTCCTTTATCTCTCTTTCTCTCCCTTTTCCCCTCCCTTTTCTCTCTCTCTTTCCTTCCTTCCTTCCTTCCTTCCTTCCTTCCTTCCTTCCTTCCTTCCTTCCTTCCTTCCTTCCTTCCTTCCTTTCTTCCTTTCTTTCTTTCTATACTGATTAAAAGATAATAGCATCAGGATTATAAGATCACCATTGATTTTTTTTTTTAAAGTATTTTACACCTGTACCTTTTTTTGCTTGGTTGTTTTGGTTTAGACTTGTGATTTTGAAATGGGAAAACATCCTTCACCCGCAGATTTGCCACTGGCCTGTAACCTATAGTTTTAGAAAGTTGATTGATAAGATAGATAAATAGATGGACTTGAGAGTTGCTATGACTTGCTTGGGGCCTCCCAATTTGTAGATATCAGAGGCAGGACGTGAACTGATGTCTTCCTGATTCTAAGGTTAGTCCTCTATCCATTCACTACTCCTTGTTACCTTTCTTAGGATCATTATTAATTCCAAGTGAAGGGTTTTGTTGTTGTTTTTTAGGCAATCAGGGTTAAATGACTTGCCCACGGTCACAGAGCTAGTAAGTGTTTGAGGTCACATTTGAACTCAGGTCCCTCTGATTCCAGGCTTGGTGCTTCATCCACTGCACCACCACCTAGCTGCCCCAATTCCTAATGAAGTCTTAAGCTTCACATTTTGAATGTCTTCTTAGCAAAATTGGGCATGTGATTTGCCACAGTACCACCCTCAGACTCCTTGGTTCTAATGAACCCTGCTTCCTTCTAGGCCTGCTACAACCCACTCTTTGTACCTCTCAGTCTGTTCTACTCGCCATTTATTCGTCAATGAATTCTACTCTCAGACCACAGCCTCCTCTTCCCCTTCCACACTGTACTTCCTCTCTGCCCATATTATAGCCTCTGGTTCCTTGACCTGTTGTCCCCATTCATCTCTCCCCCACTCTGTTTCACTTCTAACCCAAACTCGACCCCGTGTTTTGTCACTAACAGTGACTCTCTTGGCCCCTCATTTCCTACCATTCATGCCTTACGGAGCTTTGTCCCTACATGACCCTCAGCATCTCATTTCTCTTTTCCTCTGTTTGGCCAGCTGAGTTTTGTAGGAGAATATCCTGAAATTTTCATCTCCTCCTGTTGACTTCTTATACCATTTCCCAAAATGTTCCCAAAGTGGGGGAACCCCCCCACTTGCCACAGGCTTCCTAATCTCCTACTTCACTGAGAATATCGAGTTCCCCCAGGCACCTTTAATATAGCCTCTTAAATATCAGAGCTATAACTAGAATGGGACTTCTGGGATTTTGCCATAGGCCATGGCATCCAGGACTGGGTTTGTGCTTTCCTGTGGGGGATATACATATATGCTTTTTCTTCCCATGGTGATCCAGAGATGTTTGTCCCCAAGCCTTCCAGTCCCCTACTAGTCTTGCCTCTGCAGGATCTGGGGCTGGGTGGGGAAAAATGAGCTCCAGCAGAAGGAATGGGGTCACATTCCCCCAGAATGTTGGGGGTTAGTGAAAGAGCGGAGAGGGAGTGGGCCATTTGCTATTTCCTGTCCTAGTGCAAACATGCTCCAAGACTCTCTCTCTTGGTGCCCGCCTTATATCCTTGCGCCCCCTCCCCCCAATCCCCTAATATTATCTCTATGTGCTCCCACTACTGAATTTGCCCCAGGTACCAGGCTTTCTTGTTACATCTTTGCCCCCATCACCCTATCCTCACCAAGGGAAATCTTTTTCCTTGTGTTCTCTATCCTATTCCCTCCCACTACCTCTTCAAGAGTTCACTTCCAGTAGACACCCCCTCTCTAGCATCCTTCTCTCTTCCTTTATTGGTTTCTTTCCACTTATCTATAAATGTGCCTTCCCTCAATTCCCCAACCCCATTTCCCCCTTCCAAAGCCTGCTACAATGATTTGCTTTTTTCTGAGTTTTTTCTCTCATAATTAGTCTAAAGATCAATGGTTTCATAGGAGGTTTGCGGGGTGGGGATTTGCTCGGCCAATGAATATTGAAGCCCCTCTTTTTTTTGCTTTTTTTTTGGAGGGGGAAGGGCAAGGCAATTGGGGTTAAGTGACTTGCCCAAGGTCACACGGCTAGTAAGTGTTAAGTGTCTGAAGCCACATTTGAACTCAGGTCCTCCTGACTCCAGGGCCAGTGCTCTATTCACTGTGCCACCTAGCTGCCCCTGAAGCTCCTCTTTAATTTAAATCAAGTGACTGTCTTAAAGGTCTACTCATCACCTGGGGGTCTGCCCTGCTGTAGGCAGGCTGGTCCCCTGATGCCTCATGTAGTTGATCACTGGACCACCATGTGTTCTGCTCTAACTTGATTCAAGTTTTCGGAGAATCCCTTTGAGCTCCACAGGTTGTGCAGGCCTGCCCTAGACTGTCAGCTGAAAGGGGCTTTTTGATAGATCCCTTTTCTTATCCATTTTCTTTCTCTGCCTTTGAGAAAAAGGTGTTTTCTTGGGGTCCTGTGTTTTTTTTACATCCCAGTCATTTCTGGCAATATCTCTTTCCCTTGGAACAAAATAAAAGTTGAGTCTGAGCACCTGATACGGTGATGGTGTCTGTGACTGCCTGACCCTGTACACAGAAGCGTGCCCAGGAGTTCTCCACTCTCTGCAGAGAGCAGGGGGGCACGTTCCATCTCCTGGATGTTCCATTTTCTCTTTTCTCTTGGCCCATGATCACTTCTTCAGTTTCTCTGAGCCCACCTCATGCTTGGAATAGATTTCTCCTCCCATTCTGCTCATTTCTCCATATCATTCCACACCCACAGTTTCCAGGTTTCAGCAGTCTTATTTTAAAGATAAGGAAACTGAGGCCCACAGAATGTCGATGACTTACTTCCAGTCAACGTGCTATTTGACTTCCTAGTGGATCTTTTACATTTTGCATGGTCAGTTCTAGGGGGAATCCCAAGGGCTCTTTGCTTTAGGGGTTCCTGATCAAAAATAGTTTGTCTAATGCATTTGGGAGGGGGTGCCACAAAATCCCAGTAAGGAAGAGATAGGAAACGGCCTGCAAGCCAGAGACCAGCTGTTTCTGATCTGGTGGAGGGGAGCCTCCTTTTTCTGCACCTCCTGCAGCCAGATGTGTCTTCTCCCTGCTACTAGCAAAAGCCCTGGGTCTCCTGGCCTTAGTACTTCTGTTGTGAGAGGTTTTCCTTCCATTATGCTCAGGCGTCTCGGCATCCTCCCACCCCTGGCAGCACCTGGCTTGTCTGCCTACCCTGCAATGCAGGTGTTGGAGTGATTCTGGGTATGCGTTCCTTGTGTACATTTCATTAGCTAGGCTGTTTACTCCAGCTTCCAGACTGTTGCTAAAAATAAGAGGCAGCCCAGTGCCTAGCTCAGAGGGCCCTGCTGCTGCCTCCCACCTTCCTTCTAGGCTTGCTGCTCAGTCTATGGACTTGTAGAGACTATTTCAAGTTAATTCAAGTGCTTTTGATCATTTTTTTTCCCCAGCCAGATGAAATTAACGGCATACTGGTCCAATTTTTTTGATGTGGCAGGAGATTCAGGTAAAACCAGAAGATATTCTGGGATATGCCAGTAGTTGATGAATCCTGTAGCTCCAGAAGAAGGGGGCTCAGGTCAGGATGACATAGTTCATTTTGAAGACATCTGTGCTGCCCAGAACTGAGGCTCAGAGGGTTCTTTCAGTGTGTGCTACGTCTCTCTGGCCTCCCAGTCTGCAAAGACGCTATCTGATTTTACTTCAGTTATGAGTTTTTCTGCCCCCTGAATTTTGTGCCATCCACCTCCTTCTGAGCAATTCCAGGCATTTGTCAACCATCCCTCCCCCCCTTTTTTTTAACCTCTTGAATAGCCCTACGCAAGGCTGTATTCCTGTTTGTTATAAAAAAAGGTTTATTGGTCCCTTTTCACAGTAAGCACTCCATCCCTTTTTTTTCTACCACATGAGATTTATCTTGTAACAAAAAAGACTAAATAAGGAAATCTAACAAGGACAGTACCCACACCTGGCAGCATACGCAGAATTAGGCACCCATAGCTCCCCACCTCTCTCAGAAGGAGAACGGCTAGGTGGCAGAGTGAATAGAGCATTGGCCTTGGAACCAGGAGGACTGGAGTTCAAATCTGGCCTCAGACACTTAACACTTACTAGTCGTGTGACTTTGGGCAAGTCACTTAACCCCAATTGCCCTGCCTTACTCCCTCCAAAAAGTAAAAAAAATAAAGGAGGGATTTACTTCCTCATTACTTGGGAGAGATGGAGAGGTGGGCCAAGGTTGCTTATTGGAGTTAGGTAGCAGTTGGTCCCATGATTATATTTTGCCTTATGTTACTGGTTATGCTAAAGGAAGATGCATTTAGTCTAAAGTTTTACTTTGTTTTATATTGTTTTCCTTTAGAACACCTCACCTAGCTGTAGAAAGTGTTTTCTGATCCTTCATGGGTATGGACTGGCCTCATCTTTCATTTGAGCTCCACTAATGTGAAGCATGTGATATTTACAAAGGGCCTGGGTAGAGGTTTCTTGGCTAAGCAAACCCTGTTTTCATAAAGAGTACCAAATTACGAGTATAAATAAGGTTGTAGTGAAGGGAGCAGCAGACTTTTGCTGATGGTGTTCCCCTTGTGCCCAGCCCACTGTGATCTTTTCCACTAATAATGTTAATTGTTAATTATTATATTATTATTAATTAATTTTAATTATTGATTATGGTAGCAATGGCACCCATAGCTTAGGTGAGGGGATGGTGAAGTGTAATGTTAAAAATTCTTAAGAAAATTTAGTTTAATTCAAAGACCAAAGTTTGTTAAGGATCAAATATGGGTTAGATTCTGTGTTAGGTGCTGGGGGAAAAAGATTTTAAAGTTTCAAAAAAAAAATTGTCCCTGTTCTCAAGGAGCTTATGTTTTGCTACTAAATACATTTGGTTGTTTGATCCCTTTGTGGGAGAATTAAAAAGAATGAAGGAGGACCAGAAGACCATAGATTTCAAGCCAGAAAGAGATCTCAGAGGTCATCTAGTCTAACTCATTTTACAGATGAGGAAACTGAGGCCCAGAGATATTAAGTAAGGTGCTCAGTGTCACAGAGCTAAACAGACAGCCAGATTAGGAATTGAGTCCAGTTCTTCCAGCCTGCCTTGTTTTTCCCTGGTCTTCTCTGGTCTAGTTGAGGTTGTATTTGGGACAGAACCCTTTTTAAACTTCTTAAGTAAGAGACTAGTGCAAGGAAGATGATTCTTGGGAGGGAGCTGCAGTTGGGGGATCGGATTCATGAGAAAGGGGAAAGAGCAAGAGTGCAGAGCCTATTTCAATAACACAGAGCACTAAAGCGAAGGCTGTCTGCTATGTTGTGTAAGAAGGTTTGGAGAGACCAGATTTGATGTCCAGTATGAAGTGGGAGGCAAAGATCTGAGGTTTCTCCTAAATCTTTGGGGTGAGAGAATCTGTTTTACCTGGGATAGGCCTGGGTACCTCTAAGCCCACTGGAACATGCTATTTGCTTCCCCTTCTCTGTTATATGATAGCACTGTATTAGGCACTCAGGGTCATACAAGGAAATATCGGTACCTGTGTGCAGTCTAGTGGGAGAGAGTACACATATGCCTGAAATGAATGAGGCATTGTGGGGTGCTGGGAAGAACACTGGCTTTAGAACCAGAGGCCCTGGGTTCAAATCCTAGCTCTGATGCGTTGTAACCTTGGGCAAATCACTCCCCTTCTCAGTGCCTCAGTTTCCTCCTTTGTAACTCTAGAGGGTTGGAGTAGATAAGGTCCTTCTCAACCGTCAATCTCTGATCCTATGGAACAGTGACATTACAGTGACATTACATTACAGTGTCATCATTGTTCATCCTTCCGGGGTTCTTAACTGAAAGGTCCAGGCAGCGGGTGCTAGAGGAGCCGAGAGGACCATGAGCTCAGTGGAGACCAAAGCAATAAGGAGAAGCCTCCTCTCTGGAGCAGGTGACTTTTGAGCTGTCCCTGGATAGAAGAGGGGCAGGATTTGGAATAGTTGGGAGGAGATGGGAAAGAGGAAGCATGGTGTGATAGTGGACTTGAAAAACCTAGCTAGAGCCAGGATAATGGTGAGCTCAAATCCTACCTGGTGCTAGCTTTGTGACCCTAGGTAAGTCACTTAACCACTCAGCCTCAGTTTCCTCATCTGCAAAATGATGAGAATAATCATATGTCAAATGATATATAATACCTTCAAAGCACTTTCAAGACACTAAAGCGCTCTATAAATCTTAGCTCTTACTATTGAGAGTAGTGGGGATACCATGAATAAAGGTTTGGAATTGAGAAGTATATATAGATTTTGAGCTGGTGACCTCAGAGACCATTTAGGCCAATACTCCCATTTTACAGATGGGGAAATTGTGGCCCAGAAAAGTTAATCAACTCATATAAGTCACATAAGGTAGTAAGTGGCAGAGCTAAGATCCTCTGGCTCCAAATACATCCATATTTCCATTGTACCCTGAGGCATGAGTAGGGGAAAGTGAGAAGACTAGCTTAAGCCTGGTGGTGGGGCTGGGGGTTGGGCAGGGGCAAGGATCCTAGGGAGAAGTACTAGAGGTCATTAGATAGGTTGAGTAGATCCAGTGAGGCCAGTTTATGCCACAGGGCCCTAAGATACACTAATGGTAGCAGTCATCAAGTTTGTCTTTCTACATATATGCATGGCACCTGAAAAATGGTTCTGCTTCTTAGCTTGGTTTGATCTCATCCTGGATTAGAAGAAGCCAAGATGTGGTCCACCTGCCGAAGACCCAGTAATCCCTACTGTGGTCTTCTTGTCCTGCTCCTGCCTGGCTCTGGGCACCTTCCCCAGACCATTCCTTTTGGCCTTGCCATCCCCTCATTTGTTCAACTTCTCTGTCCCCACATGGCTTCAGTTGGGTGTGGATGAGCTTGTAAGTTTCTATTTCTTCTGTGTGCTTCTTAATGTTTGTCCTTTTAACTTTATTAGACTGTAAGCTTGTCAGATGCAGAGACCATGAAGCATAATTTACTGAGCCTTCAGGGGATAAAGAGGGAGTAGAGATGGGGCCCTTTCAATAAAGACTCTTGAGAGGCTGACTTGCCACTCTCCCAACTGTCTTTTGTATCTCTTTGCATGTTGCTCTCACCTCCTGGAACTCTCTTCTGCTTCTCCTGCCCCAGGAGATCCATATACTTAAATATATCCATATACTTAAGTACTAGATATCTACACCATAGGCTAGTCCAGGGGTGGGGAACCTGCAGCTTCGAGGCCACACATACCCCTCTAGCTCTCAGGTGCGGCTCTTTGACTGAGTCCAAGTTTTGCAGAACAAATCTTTTTATTAAGGGGATTTGTTCTGTGAAGTTTGGATTCAATGAAAGGGCCACACTTGAGGACCTAGAAGGTCACTGTGGCCTTGAGGCCACAGGTTCCCCACCCCTGAGCTACTCACTTAACTGCTCTGTACCTCAGTTTCCCCATCTTTTTGGACCAGACTTTTGATTTAATTGGTGTAGGGAAATCCTAGTGTAGAAACTCCCTCCACCAGAGTAGATCTGTTACAGTCTCAAAGAATTGCCTTGGGGAACTGGGTGATGACAAGCTAGTATGTGTTAATTGGCAGAACCAGGCCCTTTTGTCATGAAGACAGTGAATTGAGGCCCAAGTGATCTGGTTGCTTTCCTTGGCCTTTACTTTCCAAGGAGTTGAAAGGTGGCTCAGCCCTTTTGTTCCTTTCCATTGTTCCCTGGGGTTGGCAATGGTAAGATCAGGAGAGGCTCTGCAGTAGATAGAGGGCCAACTTGGAATTAGGAAGAATTCTCTTCCTGAGTTCAAATCCAGCTCCAGACACTTCTAGCTGCATGACCCTGTGCAAGTCACTTTACCCTGTTTGCCTCAGTTTCCTCATCTGTAAAATGAACTGGAGAAGGAAATGGCAAACCACTCTAGTATCTCAGCTCGGAGAACCCCAAATGGGGTCATGAAGAGTTGGACATGACTGAAATGACTCAACAATAACAAAAAGAGGCTGTGACAAAGGGTATGGGATAAAAATATCTGCATTTGGATCCAGGGAAGAGTAGCAGGGACACAGAGGGACACCACGATTTGGGGTCAGAGGACCTGAGTTCAAATCCTAGCTTCACCACTTAATATCTGTGTGACCCTGGTCAAGTCATTTCCCATCTCTTAAGGACCTTCCATAGGAAATAGCAACTCACTGTCATGATCATTTTTGAGCTTGTCTTAGGTGCTAATGGCTGGTGGCTCTGGAATGAGAGGCAAGCTTACATACACAAGAAAGCTTTTACTTACTACCTTTGTTTATTCTCACAAAGCAGCTGAAAAAACTGGGCTATTGATGTTTTTGTGGTTTTGAAACATCACTTTACTGGGGTTTGGGGCTTGTTTTTCCAACACTCAGAGTCCCTGCATTCTTGGCATCAAGATCTACACTGCTGAAAAGAGAAAAGACACGTCCATGTTGGCTGATTGTGGGTGAAAGGATGGTTTTTCCACAGCTGGGCTTCATTTTGAAGCTGCCCTTTAACCTTCTTGTTTGAGCATTCATTAGAATAAATAGCTGTTCTCCTTCCCCTCCCCCCTCCATCTGTCGGTTCCCCCCCATCATCACTTGGCATCTGTCTCAGTTTTATTGTTCCTTCTTTTCTCTCCCCCCTCACCCCCAACCTCACAGAGTCCTCCTTATGGAGGGTGGGATGGGCATCAGAGTGGGACTTTAGCAGAGGAACATCAGTATGAAACCACATCCAATCTGAATCAAGAATACATCCCTTCAGATCAGGCCTCTGACACATGTTAGGATCTATGAGTGGGTCTTACCTCTTTTAAGAGTCCCAAGCAGCTCCCTATGGCTATCTGTAAGTGATACATACATGTAAGTGGAGCTAGTTATAAGGCTGTATCAATGTAGAGAGTCATGACGGTAGGGGTTCCCTACCCAGATGAGATCAGGTTGGAAGGTCCTAGATTAGAATAACATGCTGGGCTTAGAGCTGGAAGGGCCCTCAGTTTAGCTAATCCAAACTCCTTATTTTGGAGATGAGGAAATTGACAGGCAGGGAAGGGCAGTGTGACTAGGCCACAGTCTCAGAGGTATAAGTGCCAGAGCTAGGATTTGAATACAAGTCCTTGGGCCATTTCCTCTAACATGTGTTCCCATGTTATGTACTGAACTTTTTGCTGCTATAAATCATAAAGTGAAGGAACATCTTTATCAGGATCCACAGACTTCAGAAAGGTTTTTGATCAACAACTTTGAGGAAGCTTTGGAGGACCCTACATATCTGTTTCAAGGCCCTTTTTTTTCATCAGCAGCATTTTGTATTGGAGGTTCCCAGCTTTATATGCCCCACTGAAATTGGCCTTCTTTGTCATTTTTTTAAATAGGGTCTCCCATACAGTGGAGAATCTAGCTAGTGTCAGTGAACCAAGAGTATTGTGTTCTTTAAAATCCAGAGGGTAAGATCCCTAAAATGTTTGTCAATGTTAATTGTTATTTTATTTAGTCACTAATTCATGGAGCTTCCTTTGAGTCTCATTACTGGTTTAATATTATAAACATTACAAAATGGATTCACAGAATCAATCGTTGTATTAAAAGTGAAATGGTATGCGTCTTTTTGTTAGTTTAACATTATAAAAAGTTCACAGAATCAATCACTGTATTTAACAGTGAAGTTTTATGCAAGTCACATTACTAGTTTATAAATAGCTCATCATAATCAACCATTGTACTTACTAGTGAAACTTTTTAGGCAAATCTCATTGCTAATTCAATTCAACAAGTATTTATTCAACTGTGAGGTTCCAGATGCTGTGTTGGGTGCTGGGGTTGCATGGACAAATATCAATCAACAAGCATTTAGTAAACATTTTCTTCGTTCCAAGTACTGTACAAGGCACTGGGGATACAAAGACAAAGGTAACGAACGATCCCTGCCCTCATGGAGCTTATGTTCTAATACCGAAAGAGCATACATGTATAGAAGCCTATACCAAACATAAATACAGATATAAGGTAAACTTTGAAGAGAGGGAAGGAACTAGCAGCTGGGAAGAGTGGGAGCAGGGAAGGCCTCTGCCCTCATAGAGATTAAGTCCAACTGGGGCAATACGGCAAGTATATAAGTAACCACAAAGTAATGCAAAATAATTTCAACAGAGTGAGAGAGTAAGCTAATGACTGGAGAGACCAGGAAAGTCCTTGTGTGGGAGGTGGCACCTGGGCTTTGCTTTGAAGGAAGCTAGGGATTCTCCTAATTACATGTTCTATTTCTACAAAGGAATAGTACCTCTTGAACATTGTGATTTTATTTGACGGTTGGTGATTTAATTTCCCTCCCAAGAAGGCAGAAGAGTAATGTTTTCCACTACAAACCATCCTTTGGTGACTTAAATGGAACCGTTCTTATGGATGACCTTCCATTCCATGGAGAAGTGACTTTTTTTTCTCAGCTCTGCTTGGAGAATGGTGATAGATGCTGCTAAAAATGTTCTTTCCAGAGATACACTTATTAAATCAACCATCCTTTTTATGAAAACAGAAAAGGACAGACTTATCTGAATTGTGTTCTCCTCTGGGCTGGCTCACAGCTCTCTGTTGTGTCAAAACTATTTGCTATGATGGTCTCTCTGAAATCTTTTACAAGCAAGTCTTGTATTGTTCCTGGAAAAAAAGTGCTATAAGTCAAGGTGGTGGAAGTTAAATCTGACTTTCCCATAGGAGTAATATTAAAATAGGAAGTTATATTCCTTACCAAGAGCCTAATGCCCAACTTTGCACAGAAATGACCCCAAGCACCATCTTTAATTAACTATAAGTGATACATCTTTAAACCACATGGTATAAGGCTTTCTAAATTATATATGAGTCAATTAAATAATGCAGCATAATCTTCGAAAGCTCTATGAGTTTATTGATGTGGGTACTTCCTCTGTTTAACACACATAGCCAGCCCTGTAGAATTGGGTCTTTGCATTGCCGGGACCAAGAAAAATTCATCATCCCGTGGTGAGCCTGTCTGGACTCAGCTAGCATAGTCTTTAAATGATGCATACTGGCCAGCCCCAGCCACCCCTCCAGACTTTGAGTGCTGACATCTGGAAAGCTCCCCATGATGTTA
This sequence comes from Pseudochirops cupreus, assembly GCA_028627135.1. Lineage (NCBI taxonomy): Eukaryota > Metazoa > Chordata > Mammalia > Diprotodontia > Pseudocheiridae > Pseudochirops > Pseudochirops cupreus. The sequence continues at coordinate 29,433,893 of CM053582.1, read as the reverse complement.
TTGCCTCCATGGATGATATGGGGTAGTAGATAAATAGGACCTCCCTGAAGCTTGGGTTTTTCTGGTGTAGTCATGGAGACACCAGAGTCACCTGCAGCAGTCCATAGAGGTGTTAGTGGGGAAACCCACTTGCTAGCTAGTCACACCAAATTGAGTTGGATGCAATCCTGTGGTATCATCAGCCTCTATGGATTCATTTATCATCTCTATGCAGAGGATTTTTCAGATCTTTTTATCCAGCTCTAATCTCTTCTCTGGACCTCCAGTCTCTCCCATTCCCAATAGTTTATTGGACTTATTGAACTGGATGTCCCAAAGTTATCTTAAAATCAATATGCCCCAAACTGATTTTTTTAAACACCATCATCACTTCGTGGTAAACCCCATAGCTCTCTACTTGAGTTAAAAACAACATAGTTAAAGAAACCATTTGAAACAGTGAGTGGGACTGACAAAGTTTGTATGTTGCATACCCATACTCTCTCACCTCCCTGCTAAGAGGAAGTATGTTTCAACTGCAATCCTGTGGAACCTCCTTAGATACTTTTTGATATATACCTTTGACAAGAATATTGGTGTCTCATGATATCTTTTTTTTGCTGCAATCTTTTTTCATTGTAAATTTCCCTTTGGTCAGTGATTAGGTCATAGATCTTTCTATGGCTGAATGTGGACACCTCACAAGCATTTGGGGCTTCATCTTGCACCTTTGACCCTGCAAAGCAAGCCTGCCCTTCTGAGGTTGAGGTACATAAACAAATTCTGACTTGCCCCGAATTTTCCATCATTTTATCTCTTAGTGCAAACAAGAGGGCAAAGTTTGGGTTATAGATGGTGGCCAAACTCAGTGGCACGCAGTTCTTTGTTTGGCCTTGGAATTCATACTGTCAAGTCTCTCCGCCATAGCCCCACATTGTTCACCATTGCCTTATGAGGGTGGATCACCTCCATCATCAATTATTAGCATGCTATTTGTCTCTCACAGACAGTTTCAAGGATCAGGTACATGATATGACAGGAAAGTGACCCAGTATTCTTTTTCCCTAGACATACAGGGATTTAGGAATGCAAAGAATGTTGAGACTTCTTGGGATGGGCTAGGAAAGATACCTATGATTTCAGTGATAAAGGAACTCCCTCTTTGGATTCAGCTGTTCCTTCTTGGCAACTTCTGTTTTTAAGGAATTGTCTATAGCAGAGGTGTCAGACACACAACACTCTCCCAAACCAGATGAAAAAAATAATTAGGAAATATTTAACAGAATAAATAAAAATACAGCAGGACATAGGATATGTTAATATGTGGTTTTCTAAGACAATATATGGCCTGTAGAGATCCCTATGCAGGTTTTAGTGGCTCAACTAAATGACTTGCCCAGAGTCATGTAGGTGTTGAGGCCAGCTTTCTATTCATTATTAGTGTTATTTTTTTTACTTTTTCTTTTTTGGAGGGCAGTTGGGGTTAAGTGACTTGCCCAAAGCCACAGGACTAGCCAGTGTGTCAAGTGTCTGAGGCTGGATTTGAACTCAGGTCCTCCTGACTCCAGGGCCTGTGCTCTATTCACTGTGCCACCTAGCCGCCCCTCTTTCTATTCATTATTAACCACACTCCCCAAAGAATCCTGTTTTAGTGTCAGAGACTCGTTTGGAAGTCAGATTGAAGCCTATAGCTCCCTTCTCAGAATCAGTTTTTAAAGTAATTGTTTTAAGACCAAATAAGATAGCATTTGTAAAGTGCTTGATACATAGGAAGCACTTACTACTTGTTTCTTTCCTTCCTTCATCCAGGTTACCACCCATACAATTAGGATGAGGATAATCCGCTGACCTATCCACTACTATTTTGCCCCTGTTTTTCTTCATCCAACTTCCTGCCTCCCTCCTCTGTCCCTGGCAGTGTTTTTTTAAAAATTGATTTGTTTATTTTCTTTTAGTTTACAAGATTCAGTTCCACAATCCCTTGAGTTTCAACTTTTCTCCCCTCCCTCCCCCCCATGGCGGTGTGCAGTCATGTACAGGATCTGCAAATACTTTCACATTGGACATTAGTCTGGTTGTATAGAAGGGTTGTAACCAATGGAGTGAACAATGGGAAAGAAGAGACAAAACCAAACATGGAAAAGAATGCTAGCATGTAGGTTGGCAGTGTTTTTCTTGACTGATCCTGGATAGTCATGGTACTTATGCCATCTTCCAACTCAGGGTTGCCTGAGAGCCACCATGCGAGAAAGCCAAGGTGGGGACCTTGGGCATGCCAGGAGGGGAGACAGAGGAGACAGCAGGGAACAGGAAGACCGACTAGTGGCAGGGCACTTGTGCATGACCTTTACTCCATCGATGGAATTGGCCAAGAGTTCCTAATGTGAGTCCCTGGAATCGAATTCATTGATTCAAGGCCTGCCCTTATGCCAATGACTGTTGCCATCTTTTTGTCCTTAAACTATGTAAGACTCATTTTCCTTTTTTTTCCCCCTGAAACTTTAAGAAATTTCATGTTGTTTTTAAGTTTTTCTACAGTAGAATAAACTGAAACACTTTAAGAAAGTTAGAGAGGAGGGAGTATGGTACAGTGTAAAGAAACCCTAGGTTCAAATGTGGGCTGTGCTCTTTGTGATGTTGGCCAACATGTTTCTCCTCCCTGAGGCTTTGTTTCCTCCTTTCTTCTATGAGGGGGTCAGACTAGCTGGCCTCTAAGGCCTCTTGCAGCTCTAAATCTGTAGTCTTCTGCCTACATATGCCCATTTGATATTTTTACAGTGAATTGGGAGACTGGGAGAACTAGGCCTCTCCTGTTAATGTTTTCTTATTAGAATCATAGCTTAAAGCTCTGGAAGGGACCTCAGAGGTTACTACTCCAATCCTCTTATTTTTTAGATGTACACACTGAAGCCTGTGTGGGGTTAATGGGCTCATCTAGAGTCACACATATAATAGGAAATGGCACAGGCAGCATTTGAACCCAAGCCCTCAATGGCTAGCAATGATCATCCAGGTCCTTCTCTGATTACTAGTAGTGCTCATTTGTGTGAGCTTCATGGAACCAATGGCTTAGTTAAGGGTTCGCAACCTACTTGGTAGCTGGAAGTCTATTCTGTTTCTTTGCTATGTGTTCCTGGTTGTTTGCTGCGCTTGTGGAAGGCCTCCTGGGCATTCCCAGTAAATCCCATGCCTTCTGATAATTGGACTCAAAAAGCAACCCGATCTTTATGCCAGACTTAGGCATCCTTTTCTGATCTATTCAGACCTTGTACTTAGAAGCCCCAACTCCCCCTTCTGCCCAGCCTCCAGCTCCAGCCAGCCCAGGATTCCTTTTATTTGGTTTGCGGAGAACTGTTTGGTTTGGGGGAGGATTGGTTTGGCCTCCCACTTGAGCGCTGTTTGTTTTCCAGCACTCATTTAAAAAAAAAAAATTGTATCCAGTCCTCAAACAGCTTCTTTCAAGTGGCTTCAAAGTATATATAAATACAGTGGTTTTGTTGGTCCCGTGAAATCTCAGGTACGAAGTAGTGTTTGTAATTATAGAAGATAGAGTTGTTTTCAAAGCTGGCACCATGCCAGCTAATACCAGCCTGTTCGAACCTGGAGTCTCCCAGTGCCTTGGGTACCCGGGCAATATAGTGGGTTAAATACTGACAAAGAAGGAAACTGTCTTGGAGGGGGGGCAGGGCAGGGCAGGGCATGACATGGCACCAGCCAAGGTACAGTCATTCATCCAGACCTCTGGGGTGCCATTAAGTCAATTGCTGCTGCAGTACTTCCAATGGGCATCCCTGAAACCTGAAAAAAAGCCAACACCTCTTCCACTGTGCCAAACGAACACCTTGGGAGTAATATTCTCCGGTCAATTTGTGCTCATGGTGGTGGTGGGGTGGGCGGGTGGGTGGACAGAGGGGAGAAGACTTCCGTACCCCTCTGTCCTTATTACTTAGGGGAAGACTTCTTTGCTTTTTCCTTCCCCTTGAATTCTTAAGGCACTGCCAGAAGCTTGGGTTTCTGCTGTCAACTTGTTCTTTGCCCTAGAGCTAAAGAATCTTTTCCCTCATTTTTTGGAGGGAGGAGGGCAGGGTTAGGGTTAAGTGACTTGCTCAAGGTCACAGGCTAGTAAAGTGTTAAGTATCTGAGGCTGGATTTGAACTCAGGTCCTCCTGACTCCAGGGCCAGTGCTCTAGTCTCTGTGCCACTTAGCTGCCCCAAGCTAAAGAATCTTTGCAAATGGGGAGGCCATTGGCCTGGCCATTCTCTTTCCTCATCTCCTTCCCAGCTTCCCCCTCCCCCCAATCTTCTTAGCCAAATGGCTAGAAAGAGCCCTGGTCTTGCTCTTGCATATCCACTTGGGACCATGGAAGACTCTCAGAGAGCATGGGCCACCCCTTAATTTTACAGAGAAGGGAAACTAACATCATCATAAGTGTGGAGTTAGAAATGACCTTTGTACATAGTGAAATCATAGGGTTATGATTGATCTTCAAGCTCACCTAGTCCAGCATTGTCTTTTTATACATGAGGAAGCCAGGTAGGGGATGTGATTTGCCCAAGGCTACACAAGTACCCAGGGAAGAGCTGGGATTCAGATGAAGGCTCTCAGGCTCCAGATCTGATACTTCTTGTCCAGGGAGAGCAAGTAACTTGGGTCATCAGCTGGGCAATGTAATGTAGAAAAGCTGTAGACTTGGAGTCAGGGTAGACTTGGGTTGTAATCCTTTCCTCAGTTTCCTGTTCTGCTAAATACTGATGATAATATATCACAAAACAACCTGAGCTCACAATTCACTTGAATATCTGAAGATCAGATGAAATAATTTAAATAAAGGACTTTGCAGGCCTCAAAGTGCTTTTATAAGTATTGGCTGTTTTTATTATTGAAACTTATATAAAGTCTACCTTTGTCCACATTTTTACATTCCAGCACAGTAACTTATCAACAGCTCAATATAGTTACCATGGTCAATATTCCATATCACAGTTTGGAATGCTTTTGTTGTTCCAGATGTATTGTAAATACTCTGTGTCTTCTCTGCTAATTGGATATTGAGCCTGTCATAGATTGAGCCTTGAAGAATGGGACCGAGGTGATGACATTGAGCCTGATGGAGATAAATGAATGAATAGAAGATAAGAGCTAGATAGAGAGGTAGGGAGATGGAGAGATAGTTACTAGGTAGATAGATAGATGAATGGCAGTAGGTAGTTTGGTGAATAGATGTATAGGTAGATAGGTAGCTGGATGGGGAGCTGGATAGCTAGGTGGGTAAAGCATTTCCTAAGCCTTTATTATTCCTCTGGCCCTGTAAGGCTTAGTGTTCTCACTTACTTGCTGATGCCCCTTGGCATGGCCTACAGAGCTATGTTGGCCACCGTGTCTCAGGAGTAGAGATTCGAGAGTCTTGAACCGGTCCATTCGTTCACTTGTTCATTCATCCCACAGATTTTTATCGAACATCTGTTCTGAGCAAAGTTCTGTGCAAGATGGCATCAGCATGTTGGATTTGGAGTCAGGGAGACCGTGGGCAAATGACTTAAACTCTTAAGATTTTAGTTTCCACCTGTGTAAAATGAAGCAGGTGAACTTAATGGTCCCTAGGTCTTTCCCAGCTCTAAATCTATGCTCCTCAATCACCTCTCCCTTTCTGTCTCTCTTTCCACATCTATAAAATGAGAATTATAGAGTGTTACTTTACACGGTAATTGTGAGGCCCACACGAAGTTATGTAAGAATGGGAACCCTCTTTGCCAACTCTCTAGCCCTTTTTGGAAAAGTTAATTATTATTAGGCACGAGATGAGTAGGACATGGGCCCTGCCCTCAAGGAGCTGAAAGTCTGATGGGAGTGGAGGTGGGGCTGTAGGTAGCTGGCATCCAAAGGCCAATGTGGCCAGTGCTTCGGAATGGCTTCTTAGAGGAGTTCAAAGTGATATATATGCCCCATGTTTCTTTAATCTTCATTTGTCCTCCACTGTACTGCCCTAGAATAGGAGGAATTATACTTTGAAAAGCTTGCTATGCTAATCTTTATGGGCTCTTTTTTTTTCTAGCCAGGAAAATTCCTTTTCCAGCTAATTACCAATCAGATCACCTATTAAATTTACAAGCTTGCTGTCTAAAGTGTGTGTACTTTCTTTGCTTGCCTGGTTGTGGGACTCTAGTTTTGGTTCTTTGGAAAGGATTCTTTTGATTTTGTTCTGAATTCCCTGATGAGTCTAATCTCCCTCCCCTAACTGGATGAAATATGCAGGCTAGGACCTGGGAGGTGCCCATTTGGAGCTGCCCTAGGCAGATGCCCCTTGGTTCCCTCCCAGAGGCTGCTCTGTCTTTGTCTGCCATCAGTGGGTCAGTTGCCCTGGGCCTCCCCACAGTCTCAACCCCCAGAAGAGTTTGCTTTTTCCTTTTATACTGGCTTTTGGGGTGATCTTGCCTTGCTGAGGAACCCCCAGAGTCTTTCCGTTTATTTCCTTCACGTTCCTTAGTCAGAGGCAGTATGATTCAATGTAAAGATCATGAATCTGGAGTCAAGAACACTTGGGTTCCAATCCTAGCTTTGCTACATACCACCTGGGTGACCTCAATAAGAACTCACTTTCTCAAACTCCGCCTGACTTGTTCCAAATGTTACAAATGAACGTGTCTAGCCTGGAGACAATATTGAAATTCCACATATCATACTGTTGCTTCCAGATTGTCTGGTTCACCCAGAAAACTTATCTCTTTGAACAACTAGCTATCATTAAACTGGCAATAAAACCAGTTATCTAGGCACCTTCATCAAATGTAATTGGTTTTTATTAGGTCCTTTATCTTGCTTATCCTGTAAGGGAAATTCTTTGCCTACCTCATGAGTGAGTCCCTAGACATGGTGGTTTTGTGTATTTCTTTTTTAAAGAAATCTGTCAGATCTCTGACTCTTGATGGGGAAAGAGGGCATAGTCCAAGTTATGGTCTGAGGGAACCATGGTGAGGTTGGGCGTAACATGCCAAGACAGAGTTTTCTAGAATACAAAATCCAAAGATTAGGGAGGGAAGAATAAGCACTCTGAGCAGATTTCCAAAGTCAAGGGGTCAGTACATTAGCTCTCCAGGGAAAGAAACTACAAAAGGGGCCAGGAGTCAAGGTGATGGGGCGATGTTCTATCATGTTCTGTCTGTGCTAGGCATGTTGCTTTATTGAGACAGCTGTGGGGCAGGGTTTGCTATCAGAGGGCCTGGCCCTGGCTTTGCTTCTTCCCAGCTGTGCAGAACCTACTAGCTTTGCTAGAGAAGCTGTGTGGTATGTTGGAAAGTGTGTTGGGTTGGGTATCAGAAATTTTGGGTTCAAATTCTACCTTTGCCATTTGCTTGCCATGTGACCTTGGGCAAGTCACTTTACTTTTCTAGGCCTGAATTTCCTCATCTATAAAATAAAGGAGTTGGACTAGATCAGCAGTTCTCAACCTGTGGGTTATGTTCAATTTGTAACAATGAAAATACATCCTGCATATCAGATATTTACATTATGATTCATAACAGTAGCAAAATTACAGTTATGAAGTAGCAACGAAAATAGTTTTTTGGTTGGGGGTCACCACAACATGAGGAACTGTATTAAAGGATCATGGCATTAGGAAGGTTGAGAACCACTGGACTAGATGATCTTTCAGGTCCCTTCCTGCTCTTTGTCTATGATATTACCATCTTATGACTTGGGTAAATCACACCTCTCTCTGAGACTCAGTTTCCTCCTCTGCAAAATGGAGATAATTATCCTAGCCCTTTTCTCTGCCAAGATTGTTATAAGGTCCAAATGAACTTATGCTTATAAAGTGCTATGAAAATGAATGAAAGCACTTATCAGTTAGGTTATATGAGGTTAGTAAATGTATCTTGATTAAGGATTCATGCTGAGGTGTTTTTCTTGCCCCAGATGTTGGCTCTCTGAATTGGCACTTATCTTTCCCCTCTGAATGTTGGCCTTGCCATGGCATGGTCTTCCTGAAGCTGAAATCACTGCTTATTTTAGAGAAATCGAAAATGCTTCCATGCCACCCCGAGGTGGAACCAGATGGGAGCAACCGGATATCTAGTAGTCAGTCCCCTGCTCTATACTGACTCTGCTTCCTTGTCTCTGGTAGCCATGGTCAAGGTCCTGTTGCTATGGCCACGCTCTCCCAGGGCCCTCATTCTCTCCCACCTTGACCTGCTGCATCTAAGTGCTCTCTATTTTTCTAGGGGTTGGGGTTATTGGGGAGTGTCACCTCTTCTGTGGGGGCCATCTCCTGTTCTAGAGTGGGCACTGTCTTCTCTCCTGGATTCCCTCTGCCCCCGGCTGAATTGGCCCTGGAAGCTAGAATTCCTACTTAGACCTAGTGTGGTATAATGGCTAGAGCCAGGAAGAGCTGAGTTCAGATGGTGAGTTATTCACTTATTAGCTCTGAGAAGCTAGGTGGCACAGTAGTTACAATGTTAGGCTGTTAGAATGTCACACAGACCTGAGTTCAAATCCAGCCCCTGACACTTAACTAGTTGTCCAGTTAATCATTGGACCTATCCTAGCCTCAGTTTCTTCATCTGTAAATGGGGGATCATAATAACACCTACCTCCCATGGTAGTTAGGAGGATCCAGTGAGATAATATATATAAAGTTCTTTGCTAACCTTAAAGTGTTACACAACCGTAAGCTATTATTTCCTGTGACTATGGGTAAGTGACAACTTCTTAGACCTCAGTTTCTTCATCTGTGAAATCAGGGAGTTCCTCTAGACAGCTTTTGAGGACCCTGTGTAGACCTAGTTCTATGATAGCTAACATTTATAAACTGCCAAGCACTGTGCTAAGAGCTTTACATGTATTATCCCATTTGATCCTCATGACAACCCTGGGAAGTACGTGCTGTTATGATCCCCACTTTAGAGATGAGGAAACTGAGGCAGACAGCAGTGAAGTGACTTGCTCAGGGTCACATAGCCAGTAAGCGTCTTTCTGACTCCCGGACCCATTGCTCTGTGACCTGTGGTGCTCCCTTGCTGTCCCAGGCCTATATGATCCTGTGCGTGACCTTGGACAAATCACAACCTCTTTGGATCTCAGCTTCTGCAAAATGAGGAAGTTGAATTCCTTAAACTTGGAAGTCCCTTCCAGCCCCAAATCTTTGATGCTTTGACCTCCATTTCCACCTTTCTGTACCCCAAGAGTGTCTGTTGGTACTCCAGGTGTTTGCCTGGCAATTTTTTTGAGGCCTGATTGTTTGTAGTATTCCAATGATCCTCTTAGTTCGTGCATTTGTTGCCACCAATAGATCTAGAAACCTAATTGTTGCTTGGCCGAATCATTTTTCTGCCCACCAGTAGGAGAGGGTATTCAGGTTTGAAATGTTACAGGCAAATCAGATTATGATGACCCATTTCATCCATGCAGGGAGGAGGAGACAGTTTGCACAGCATGTTCTTGTAGAGCTTGGAGAGAGAGGAAACCATCAAAGGGATGTGAAGGATATAGAGTAGGAGTTGGGTTAGGCCAGCGTAGGAGTGGTCAGCCTTTGGAGAAACCTTAAAGGCTGGCACAAGTCTTCTCATACTGCTTTTTCCCTCCCCTGGAAGCAGAGAAACTTGAAATCCACTCTTGGCTTTTTTCCCAACTTCTGGGAAACTTTAGAAGCATTGCAGAGTCTGGTCCCAGTGGCTTGATAAGCCGGAGCCAGCTTTCTCTGGGCGATTTTCCTTGGAGCTGGTACACATAGCGCTGCTTCCTCGGGGCCAGCCTACAGATGGATGTGCCTGTAACACCCGTGGCTGAGGTTTGTGTTCTTGGCTCCATCCCCACTAGTTCCAGAGATAGGCGAGGCTTGCTGGGCTACTACTTCCTTTTATTTGCATGTGTGTTTTTATCTGCTTCCCGGCCGCCGTTGAGTGTGGTTTACTGCATCGTCTGGCTGCCTAGTATTGGTCCTATCATTTCAAGAATGAAATAGAGCCCAAGGGTTATGGAAGTGACTCCCCCCTCTTCAGTTTTTAACTTCTGCTACAAATCACTTATGCTCTATTGCTATTAGCTGGGGCTATTATGCCATCTCTGGGAGAGCAAGAGGGGAGAGGGATGTTGGAAATTGTATAGTGACTGTTAGGTGTGTGTGTAGAGCTGATGATTTCTCTGACCTTTGAAGAGGCTCTTTCAGCAAGGCTCCACAGAACTATCAAATAACCCAGGATTTATAAAAAAATCTATTCTAGGTAGGCTATTTGAGTTCCTGAAAGCATACACAGGATTCCTTTCTGGTAGCTATGCATTAAAACTGCTCTATAAGAAAGCTGATTTTCATTTTTGAACTTAGGACTTTAGAGGTCTGAGAGTTAAAAGAGGAAGGTGGTAGGGAGGAGAGGAGAAGAGAAGATAGGAAGGAATAGGAAGGGAGAAGAGGGGAACAGAAAGGAGAAGAGAGCAGAAAGGAGGGGTAAGGAAGGAGAAAAGAGAGGAGTGGAGAAGGGAAGAGAGGAAAGGGAAAAGAAAAAGAAAAAGGAGAGGAGAGAAAAGAAAGGGTAGAAACTGAGAGGAGAGGGAAGGAAAGGGAAAAAAGAGGAGAGAACACAGGGAAGGGAAGAAAAGAAAAAGGTGGAAGAGAGGAGAGGGGAAAAGAGGGGAAAGGGAAAAAGGAGATGAGAGGAAAAGAAAGGGAAGAAAGGAAAGGGAGAGGGAAGGAAAGGAAAAAAAGAGGAGAGGAGAAGACAGGAAAGGGAAGAAAAGAAAAAGGTAGAAGAGAGGAGAGGGGAAAAGAAGGGAAAAGAGGAAAAAAGGAAAAGAGAGGAAAAGAAATGGAGAGAGCAGAAGAGAGGAGAGAAAAGGAGATAGGATGGGAAAGGAAAGGGAAGAAAAAAAGGAGAGGGAAGGAAAGGAGAAAAGGAGAGGAGAAGACAGGGAAGGGAAGAAAAGAAAAAGGTTAGAAGAGAGGACAGGGGAAAAGAGGGGAAAGGGAAGAAAAGGAGAGGGAAGGAAAGAAATAGAGCAGAGGAGAGGAAAGGAGATAGGATGGGAAAGGAAAGGGAAGACAAGGAGAGGGTAGTTAAGGAAAGGAGAGAAAAGGAAAGGGAAGGAAAGAAAAGGAAAAAAGGAGAGTAAAGAAAAGATAAAGAGGAGAAGAAAGAAAAGGAGAACGTAGAAGAGGGGATAGGAGAGCAGTGAGAAGAAAGGAAAAGAGAAAAAGAGAAGGACGAGGAAAAAGAAAAGGAAAAAATTAAAGGTGAAAAAGGAGGGAGAGAAGAGGAAAGGAAAGGAAGGGAGAGGAGAAGAAATGAAAAGAAGAAGGGAGATGAAGAAAGGAAAGGAGGAAAATTCATTTTGCCTGCCATTAGTGAAACTTCCCAATGCAGTTCAAAGAATGTGAGTCTTTAAAAAGGGGGCATAGCAGCAAATTAAAAAATGCAGAACCCAAGATGGATTTGCTGCTTAATTATTAGGGCTGGAGCAGCATAGGGACCGAGTACTTAGAGTACTTAGCCATTAGGGCCAGGGTGTTCATTGTGACTCTGTGTTAGGGGTGACCTGGCCTCCATTTCCTAGGGCAGCTTCCAGTTACTGGGGTTGCTGGGGCCTGGTCTCTTTGCTAAGCCCTCATCTGCCTCTGGTTTTCTGGGTCTACCTGGCACAGCTTTGAATTTGGGCTTGGGGAGCCCCAAATGTTCAGGTACAGATGTACCCCAGAGCCAGTCTCTGGGCCACAATGGTTCCTGGTTCAGTCTCCTTTCACTTCCTCTGGCTTGTGGCCTTTGGGGAGGGAAGGGTGGAAAAACATCTGAAGTACTTCAGGAGCTAGAGTGAAAGCAAATTCGGAAAGGGCATTTTGTGGCTGCTTTTGTGGGCAGGCCATAAATTGTGCAGTGACTTCCTTTGCTTTTCACCCTCAGCTTGGCCCGGCAGGCTGGGCTCCAGGGATCTGGAGCACGTAATATGCTGTTAGTTATCCACATCCTTAGAACTCTTGACATTGCTACTTCACCTTGGGAGAGCAGAAACAATGTTATAAGTATCAAAAATTTATAGTTGCATTGTTTGGGGCCTCTGAAGACTACTGATTTTGTCGTTTGGGAGTACTGCTGCTCCAGAAAGATGCCCCCCCCCCCCCAATACTTATTAAATTATTGCCACGTCTCTAGAATTTCTCAAGGATTTTGGTTTGTTTGTTAGTAAGATGGTTACAAAATTTGCTTTAGGGATCCCCAGAAGGAGATTTCTTATGGTGTAGAAAATAATGTTGGGGTAGACCTGTTTGAGCCTTCTGGAAACATTTATTAAGCATCAACTGTGTGCTGTGTGAGGGTCTGTGGTAGGCATGGAGGGAGGGAAGAGAGAGAAGGAATAGAACAATGAATATGGCATACCTCTTCTTGTATTTGTGGTACCCTGATAATGCAGATTAAGTCTATGGGATAGCCCCAGACCACCAAGTTCATAGTCAAGTAGTGAATGGTTAGAAATTGATCATTTACAAAGAGCGGCTCTAGAACTGACATCCAGTGTTTGGACTACAGCATTTGAACCTTGGAAAACCAAATTCAGTTCAATTAGACAAAAAATGATTAAGGGACTGATGAGAAGAAACGACAAGTTTGGTGAAGTTAGCTTGAAAGCCAACTGGACACTGAGTACTGGAGTCTTCTTAAAGTGAGGGTTAGTTGGCTTGAGGGAATTGATTCAGACTCATGAATTTGTCCAATCCCAGCCTGGCTCTCTTGGAAGGACAGCGGACCTGCTAAACCTGGCCATGATTTTTAAGTGAAGCTCATGCATTCGTTCTGGGAATAATTGTTCTCTCTGTCCCTTGCCTTCTCCAATTCACATAGGGCTGCCTAGTCGATCAGCAGAGCATCTGTAGTTGCTCAGGAAACAATGAAAACAGATACAGTCTTTCTCTTTCTCTCTGCCACCCCCTACTCTCAGCTGCCTCTCCCTCCTTCCTCCCTCCGTGCCTTTCTCTCTCTCCTCGCCTCTCCCCGCCTCTTTCCCAGCTTCCTTTCCTCCTTGCCCTCTTCCTCCCTCCTCCTTTCCTCTCTGCCTCTTCCTCCTTGCCTCTCTCCCTCTCTCCCTTCCTCTTTCTCTCTTTTTTCTCTCTCCCTCCACCCCGCCTTTTGCGCCCCCCCCCCCCCCTTGGCCTAGGAAATATACGAGGAGTTTGCATATTTTTATTGTCACATGGGAATATATTCTCTGTTATCTAGAATTCCCTGGAGGGTGATTTCAGTTTATAGGGAGGCTAATTTATTCTTTATTACTTGACTTCTTTATAATTAGCAGCTGGTGGCTTGAAAGTGTGAGTTGAGAGTGTCAAAGGGGTTATTTCAAGAGGAGGAAGAAGGCTGTTGTAGGCTATTTCCCCAGGCTGCTCAGGTTAGTGTAGTGGAAAGAACTTTGGGCTTGGAGTTAGAAAACCAGGTTCCAATCTCTATTCTGTCATGTTACCTTGGGCAAGTCACATTACTTTTCTTTCTTTTTTTGAATGGACTCATGAGTTCATTGATGTAGGGGGACTCCTGATGAGGAAATCCCTGATATCAATGCAGATTAGCCCCTGTTCTCCCCCACTTCAGATCTTAGAAGGTTACATCTCCCTGATGGACAGAATAATCCAGGAGTACTGGGTTTGATTCCTGTGACCTTGGGCAGGTCACTCTTCTGGGCTTCCGTTTTTTCATCTGTAAAATAAGGAGGATGATATCTCTTCCAGCTCTAGATCTAGGAACTAATCAGACTGTTTTGGAAACATAAAGTTCTATGTAAATGTGACCTGTTGCAAATATCATTTTTCACTTGTACATTTTTTATTTGTGGCTAAAATGGAGGTGGTACCAGCAACTTTCAGTATAAAGGTAGAAAGGTATTAGCAGAAAGAGCTCTGGATTTGGAGCCAGAGGACTTAAATTCAGATCCTACTTCAGTAACTACCTCTTTATGTGACCTTGGGAAAGTCACTTCACCTCTGGACCCTGATCAGTTTTCTCATCTATAAGACTAGAGGACTGACCTACTTAGTCATGGATGTCCTTTCCAGCTCTATATCTAAGATCCTATGTTCTGTGGGGCCTCTTGTAGTCTCTAGATCTATTTTTCTAAAGCAGGGATTCTTAACCTTTTATACTATGTGCCAACTTCTCAGGAGCTTGTTTTTATTCAATGCATAAAATAAAACCATCAGATTAAATAAAACCAATTATATTGAAATACAGTTCAATGTATTTCCTATGTTCAGAACTCCTGATCTCAAGTAAAATGATGAGGGCACTTGGGTAGTGCAGGAATAATGATAATAACCAGCATTTATATAGAGATGTAAAGTCTGCAAAAGCCTCTACTTACATCAGTCTTTTAGGGTTCACAATTCTTATAGGATGACATGAGGCATACATTTCCACTCTGCATTGCTGTGTCTCATCTAAACCAGAAAGCTGTTGAGCATTTACACTTGGAAGCCTTCTGTCTTGGCAAAGCCACCTGAATTATTGAAAACTACATGACCTAGGGCCATCATTTTAAACTTGACATTGGCAGCAACTGGGAAATGAGAGTGGGTTTTCCTATTAATTCTCTCTCTCTCTCCCCTCTCCCTCTCCCCTTCTTCCATTTTGTACACCTACCAGACATTATCATACAGCTATGACAGATTGGCCCGGATATTGGTAGCTCATCAGTTTTAACGCTGGGAGGGCCCTGGTCAGATTCTCCCCTTGGCTTCAAGTGAACCTAGCCCAGAGAGAGAGGATAGCTTTAGTTTCTTTTTTAAAGCAGAGCCTGGAGCTGGAGAGCTCAGAAATTCCTTTAGTCGCCAGTTTCATTGTCTAACTAACAGCCCTCTTTGGTAGGACGTTCCTTATTTCTGTCTCAAACACTGAGTTGTAATTTAAATCCATTTCTCCTTAGTGCTCCACTCCTTGGAAATGGAGGTCACTTAGGCCTTATGTAAAAGAGATGGTGAAAAAAAAAGTCCCACAATTCCTTTTTCCTCCTTTCTCCTATAGCTTTTGGTCCTAATAAGAAATACAATGGTTGGTCATTCAGAATATCGGTAAAATAACCGGTTGATTTTTGGTTAGTCTGATAGAACCACTGTTTGTGGAAGGGGTAAGTCCATAATTCATTCCATGAGCCTTTATTAAGTGACCACTGTGTTCCAGACACTAGAGGAAAAGCCGACAGCATCTGGCATTCCCAAGGAATCTCCCACCTAACTAGGCCTGAGCTGACTTAGCTTCAGAGATAGGACAAGCTCAGGATGAGGAAGGGCAGGAGAAGGGAATACATATTTATCTATGACACTGTGTGCCCAGGTGCTGTGCTAAGTGCTTTTTACAATTGCTATCTCACTTGATCCTCACAACAACCCTGGGAGGTAGGTGCTATTATGATCCCCATTTTACAGATGAGGAAACTGAGGCCGACAGAGGTGAGGTTACTTCCCCAGGACCACACAGCTAGTAAGTGTCTGAGGCTGGATTGAACTCCCGACTGAGGGCTGAGCCCTCTGTGCACTCTGGCGCCACCTAGCTGTGCTATGGTATGGTAGGGTGGTATGGCCAGATCTGAAAATTGGAGAAGGTGGGTTTGAAAAGTTTTGTATTCAGAGTACTCTGCCTCACTTTGTAGGCCCTGCGTGGTCTATTCCCTCCCAGGATGCAGTCTATAGAAACAGCCTCACAACTGGCATACTAAACAGTTTTTCCTGGGGCTGAGCCATGGGAGTGTGGCCACTTGTAGGTGAAACACTAAACAGTCTTTTTCCTCTGAAATCACATCTGCCCTCCCTCAAGCTGCTCCATATAGATCTGACCTTTGCCTCGATTCAGAGCAGGGCACAGAAAGTTAGAGTTAATAATTTTGATGGTTTCCTGTTGCTGAGAGGAGTTAGAAGACCTTATCTGCCTAGGAAACAACACATCTGGGAATGTCAGGCATGCCGGGCCCTGCTGACTTGCTAAGCAAGTTCCCCTGTCCTGGAAGAGTTACGTTTTTCCCTCCCATTAGATCAGGCAGTAGAAAATTCTCTTCTCTCTGTGCTCCCATCTCCATCTCCACCCCGGTCCCTAAGGAGACAAGAATCCCTTTGGAAAGGTTGCTTTTAATTAGAGACAGCAACCAGGGATCCTTCGGTGTTTCATTTGAGGATCACAGACTTAGAAGGACATTTCGGGCCCTTGCCTCTGGTCAGATCCACGTCATCCAGAGAGATAGATATTTATTCCTCTCAAAGATCTCTGGATAGATAGCCTACTATGGCTCCTCATTCACATTCCTTCAGCTTTGATTAACATCCATTTCCTTTCCTTTTTTTTTTTTTTTTTTTTGCTTTTTGGAGGGCAATTGGTTAAGTGACTTGCCCAAGGTCACACGGCTAGTGTGTCAAGTGTCTGAGGCTGGATTTGAACTCAGGTCCTCCTGACTCCAGGGCCAGTGCTGTATTCACTGTGCCACCTAGCCGCTCCAATCCATTTCCTTTTCAATGGTTTTCTCCTTGGACATGGAGATCCTCCTCCCCCCCCCCCCCCCATCACAAAACCTTTCATATAATCAAGTTAAAGGTATCCTGTATTTTCTTTAGAGAAAGGAGCAGTTTCAAGGACACGGGGCATAAAACCTCAGCCTGGAATACACTCAAGAGATATGGGGAATGTAGGTAATTTTTTTAGCTACAAATATTCCTATATAAGATGATAACTTTTGTAGTGTGAAAGGGGTTGTTTAAAAAAAACAAAAAGGGTCATATTTCTAAAGATCACTAAAAAGGAAGAAATGCCTACATGACTATAATAAAAGATTAAAAAAAAACTAATATTGGTGTAGTCCAGGGGCAGGGAACCTGTGGCCTCGAGGCCACACATGGCCCTCTAGGTACTCGGGTGCGGCCTTTTGACTGAGTCCATGTTTTACAGAACAAATCCTTTTATTAAGGAGATTTGTTCTGTGAAGTTTGGATTCAGTCAAAGGGCTGCACTTGAGGACATAGAAGGCCACAGGTTCCTCACTCCTGGTATAGTTAGAGGTTTTATTTAGTAATATGCCTTGAAAAGATAATAGTGGAATTGTGGGACATGTAGACTTAGGAATGAAAATACTGGAATTGGAGCTTTGTAACCAGGGGAAATCTGCCTTAGGCTGAGTTTGGGTTTCTCCCTCAGTAAAATGGGCTAATTATCTGCCCACTGCTGAGGCATAGGGCCATTAGAAGTAGCTAGTAAAATTATATAGGTAAGGTCCTCTACCATAACATGCTATATAAACGTCAACTATTATTTAAGACGTCATTGAAGTCACAGAAGAGAGAGGATTATGGGTAGAACCTGGATCTGGAGCTCAAATCTAGCTTCAGACACTTGCTCACTGTGTGACCCTGGACAAAGCACATAAACTGTATCTGCCTCAGATTCTCCAGCTGTAAAATGGGGATAATAATAGCACCTACCTTCCAGGGTTGTTGTGAGGATCAGATGAGATAACGTGTAAAGTACTATACGTTGTGGTAGTTGTTTGGTTGTTTTCAGTCGTGTCTGACTCTTTGTGCCCCCATTTGGGGTTTTCCTTAGCAAAGATACTGGAGTAATTTTCCATTTCCTTATCCATCTCATTTTTTTTTCCTTTTTGCTTTTTGGAGGGGGGAAGGCAGGGCAGTTGGAGTTAAGTGACTTGCCCAAGGTGACACAGGTAGTAAGTGTTAAGTGTCTGAGGCTGGATTTGAATTCAGGTCCTCCTGACTTCAGGGCCCATGCTCTATTCACTGAGCCACCTAGCCACCCCTCTGTCTCATTTTATAGCTGAGGAAACTATAGAAAGCTCACACAGCTAGTGTGTGTCTGAGGCTGGACTTGAATCCAGATTTTCCCGATTCTAGGACTGGTACTCTAGCCACTATAGTGCCACCTCGCTGCCCATAAAAAGTACATGGCCCCCCCCTCCCCAATTTTATAGATGGGAGAACTAAAAATCAAAGGCTGCTTGATTTGTCGAGGTTCACACAATTAGTAATAAATGACAAAGCTTGAACCCAGCTCCTCTGACTCAAGGGTCAATGTTCCGTCCATTGCACCAAGCTCTAATGTTAGTCTTTCTCAACTACTTGCTGCAACACTTGAAAAATGTAGCCTTATCATAATTTAAGAGGAGGGCGCTGAGCAAAGCCACAGTGGAAATCAGTCAGTATCTAAGCTAAGAATAGACCCCCAGTCTCCAGATGCCCTGGTCTGTGTTTTTTCCAGTTTATCCCAAGTTCTGTTGCTAAATAATCAACAAGCCTGATTTAAAAACATGGGAAATAACTCCTGGAAAGGTGGTTTGGAAGAGAGGTGAAACACAATAGACTGTGATTGATCCCTTCAAAGCCCACGAATTATAATGGTTTCTTTGGAGAAGGATCTGATTGCTCCATTAATAAGGATGGGATTATTTCTTTTCAGAGTAGTAGCTTCCTAGTTGGGCAGTGCTCTTGGGCTTGGAAATAATTGCTTCTTTTACTGTCCATCAGGGGTAAAGTTTGTGATAAGGTTTTCCTCTGCACTAATCAATATGAATAGTTTTCTGGTGGTGTTGAGCTGCTAGCCATGGGACACTACAGTTTCTGAAGAATTTAAATTGAGGATTCCCTAAAGATTCATGGAGAGGTGCTTGGTGGATGTGCGCAGGAAGACCGAAATGCAATTCAAGCAAGGAATGATGAAGAAGAAACAGTGTAAAAGGTGTCATCCAGGAAATAGATGAGCAGAAATAGAAAATGGTCTGGTTATGTTGCAACAGCAAGGCAAGCCTGATGGATAGTCTAGATACTCCACTGGTATCCTCTAGATAGAGATAAGAGATAGAATGAGGCAGATAGGCAGACAGAGAGAGAGGGAGAGAGAGAGAGAGAGACAGACAGACAGACAGACAGAGAGACAGAGAGAGACAGTACGGACACAAGCACACAAGATAGTTCCTATCTCCATGGAGCTTATTATTATGAGAGAAGAAAATATGTAAAGAGGTGTTAGAAGCCAGGAAAGAGGAGTAAAGGAAGGATACCTCTGGTGGGGAGCAGCAAGATTGCAAGGAGAAGAAAGTGTAGTCTGGAGAGAATTGAGGGAAGAGTGAGATGAAGCATGGCTGAGGTCCTTCCCAAAATGGTGGTACCAGGGAAGACATCACCAATAGGGAGAAGAGGGCCCCAGCTCATAGGTTTATTGGGAGGCAAGGTAGCTGGTGAAGAGAAAGATGTCAAGAGTGAAGATGGTCGTGGGCACAGTGGATAGAGCACTGGCCTCGAAGTTAGGAGGATATGAGGTCAAATGTGACCTCAGATACTTACTAGTTATGTGACCCTGGGCAAGTCACTTAACCCTGATTGCACCACCTCCCTCCCCCCCAAAACAAACATTAAAAAAAATGTGAGGAAGGCCTGCAGTACATTGGATAGATCTTCTATGGTGAATTTGTGGGAGGACCTGGAAAGGAGTCACTTAGGATAAGAAGGTATAGATGGTTTTCATTCTTCATCACTGAAGGAAATGTCCATGTTGTCACTGAATGCACAGATATATTGGAGTATTAGGATGTCTTTGATACAATCTGCCTTCAAATTAAAGGGGATATATACAGTTTGATTTTTTCCCCAAGGTCAAGTGAGAAAACTAATCTGAGAGGGAATGACTGACAGTTTCTAGATTGAAATTAAACTCATTTTAATTGCAATGTAGAACTAGGATGTGAATCTAAGATGTGCTGGTCATATAATGAGAGAAACAGTGGTGGCCGGATTGCCCTATGTTCAATGGTTAGCCTCATAACATCCAGAGAACTTGAAGAAGGCTCCGGTGCTGTGGCTGGATCACCCTGGGGTACACGTATGGGAGAACCAAGAGGAACACCACACTGAATGGGTAGGCTTAGACAGGGTGGTGAGCTGTTTCTTTCGAAGGGGTGTACCCATGTCAATGAGATCCCAAATCCATTCATGTATTTGAGTGTGTTTGCATCAGAGGAGGTTGCTAGACCATTGGTTCACTGTTAACTCTTTGAAAAAACAACAACAAAGCTGTTTTATTTTACTTGACATTCTTAAGTCAGTGACTGAGACTTGAGAGACTTTTGAATTAGCTTCAAAAACAGATCAAACATCTCACCCCACCAAAAACCAGAAACCAGAACAAAACACATACACCTAATACCTCCACTCAGTAAACATGGAAATACATTATGAAAAGCTTACCACATTTTTCTCTTCTGTTACTTAGTGCGGAGGGGAAGAGCAACGGGTTGGCACTCGAACCATACATGTTGGTCATTACCGAGCCCCAGAAACAGATGCTTATGTGGCAGAGAAGTTTTGTGATAATCGGATTGTGTCCTCCAAGGTGAGTTAATTTAATTCATTTCTGAGACTTTTTAGTCTAGTGGGCCCAAACATGTGTTGTATTTCTTCATGCTTTTGAGGAGAGGGGTTTCTCTTTCTTTATATAAATTATTCCTTAATATTCCTGAAATCTACAGAAACTTGGAAGATTCTACAATATGCAGGTTTCTCTTGGTGCCAAGCCTTTCTAATAATCCTGACTGAAAAAGCTCACTAGCCATAAATGAATTCTGCTCTCCCTCCCCTTCTCCCTGCTCCTTTTCTGATTTAGTCATAAGCACTCAAAAGGAAGGTACATTTTTTTCCTCTTGAATCTTATCACATTGTCATGTTTAAAGATGAAGGCCTATTTAGTGTCCTCAATTTTTGGCTCAAAGCCCCTATTGATAGTTATAAATTTTTGAGTCAAGCTTGAAATTGTGATAAAAATGAAAGTGATTTATTCACCAAACCTTGCCTGAGATACCAGGGCCTGGTTGGTGTAACATTTCAATTCCCCCAGCCTCTGACAAAGAGGTGACCCTTCTTGCCAAGGCCAACCCCTCTACATGTGTGCTTGCTCCCATCTGTTCCTCTCTTCTTCATTAGATTGCATCTGCAATCATCCTCTCTCATTTGAGTTTTCAACCTCTCCCTGTCTATCCTTTCCTTCTCTATTGCCTTCAGTTAAGCCCACATCACTCTCATCCTTAAAAAAACCTTCCCTAAACCCTACCATCCCCTCAAGCTGTTTTATATTTCTCCTACCTTTCTCAGCCAAACTCCTAGAAAAAACTGTCCATGCTTCCTGTCCTCTCGCTTACTCCTCAACCCTTAGCAATTTGACTTCTGACTGCATCACTCAGCTAAAATTGCCTTCTCCAAAGTTACCAGTGAATTTAATTCCCAAATGTGATGGTCTTTTCTCAATTCTAATTCTTCTCAACCATCTGCTACAATTGACACTAGCGAACACCCTGTCCTTCTTGATACTCTGGATCGTCATGACATTCCTCGCTCCTTTCCTGCATGCCTTTGCTGGCTTGTCATTCACATAGTGCCCCCTAACAGTGGAAATTCTCCAGGATTCTGTTCTAGGCCCTCTCTTTTTTCTCTGCAATTGCTTTCTTGGTAACCTCATCAGCTCTTGTGGGTTTACTTATCTTCACTGCAGACAACCCCTGCATCTCCCTTTCCAGTCTGTCTCTCTTGAGCTTTGGTCTCACATCATTAATTACCTATTGGGTATTTAAAGCTGGATATTCCAGAGATAACTCAAAACTCAACATTCAAAACAGAGGTCATCTTTCTGCTCAAACACTCCCCTCTTCCAGACTTTCCATTTCTGTGGAAGGTACCACCATCCTTCCAATTTCCCAAGTTTTTGACCTTGGGCCTATCCCAGACTCCCTATTTTCCCTTATCCCACATGTCTAGTCAGTTCTCAGCATTTTCTACATCTGGCCTTGTCTCCCCATTCATACAGGTACCACCTTCATTTAAGTTCTCATCATTTCCCAATTAGATTATCACAATAATCTCACCCCATTCCATTGGACCCTCCACACTGTTCCCAAAGCCATTTTCCTTAAGTGTAGATCTAACCATGTAACTCTTATATTCTGCCAATTGTAGTGACTTCCTGTTGCCTCCAGACTAAAAATATAAACTCCTGTTTAGCTTTTAAAGCCCTTCACCCCCTAGCCCTAACCTTCCTCCACTCTATACTCTAATCAAACTGATTTTCTCTTTTTTTCCCATCTCCATGCCTCTGCAAGGGCCATATCATATGCTTACAGTGCATTGCTTTCTTACTTTTGCCTCATAGAATCTCTCTCTTCCGATTAGATGCTGCTTAAGCACATCTTTTGCATGAAACCTTTCCATATCTCCCCAACTTTTGGTGCCTTCCCTCCCAAATACTACCTTTTATTTAGTTACTTTGTGCATATTTGCATTCATTCAATTTATGTTTGTACTATATATATTTTTACATATGCTCATCATGTCCTCCATTAACATATAAGTCCTTTGGTTACTGTAGGAATTGTTTCATTCTTTTTGGTTGTTTTTTGGAGGGGGGAAAGTAGTTGGGGCCAAGTGACTTGCCCAAGGTCACACAGCTAGTTAGGTGTCAAGTGTCTGAGGTCGGCTTTGAACTCAGGTCCTTTTGACTCCAGGGCTGGTGCTCTATTCACTGAACCACCTAGCCACCCCTATTGTTTCATTTTTTGTGCTTTTTGCCCAGAACCTAACACAGTGCTTGACACATAGTAGGTGCTTAATAACTACTTGTTGATGAATTGATTGGTGGATGTGTTAACTTGTGTAATGAAAAGGGCCTGGAATGACATTTTAAAATTTTATTAATAAATAGGGTATTGTGGGCGGGAATTTGCCAATGGTCTTATTAAAGACCATTGATCCATTTGAGTTTAATTTTTAGCTTATCCTCATTTCCCAATACCTCCCTTACCTCTTCCCTGTCCAACAAGCCATCCTTTGTAACAAAGATTCAAAAAAAAGAGAAAAAAAGCAGCTTAGCAAAATTAGTGTATCGACAGTGTCTGAAAGTATATACAATATTCTACCCTCCAATGGTCCCTCACCTCTTCCAAGAGGAGCGGAAGGCATATTTTATCAGTTCTTCTCTGAGTCCAAAGTTGGTCATTATAACCGTATTGCATTCTGTTATGTTCTTATTTCTTCTTATTTACATTGTTATAGTCATCTTGTGTATCGTTTCACTGTTACTGCTTAATTTGCTCTGCATCAGTTCATGTAAGTCTTTTCATGGTTCTCAGAAGTCTTCATATTTCTCATTCCTTATAGAGCAGCAATATCTAATTATATTCATATAGTATGATTTGTTTAACCATTCCCTCAATCAGTGGTCATCTACTTTGTTTCCAATTACTTGCTATCTAAAAAAAGTGCTGCAATGAATATTGTGACATCTATGGCACCTTTCTTTTTATCTTTGATCTCTCTGGTACATTTGCCTAGTATTGAGATCTCTGGACCAAAGGGGATGAACATTTTAGTCACTGTCTTAGTATAACTCCAAATTACTTTCCAGAGTGGTTGGATCAGTTCACAGTTTCACCAGCAGTATATTAATGTGCCTGTTTTTCCACAGCCCCTCCAACATTGTTTTTGTCCTGCTTGTCATCTTTGACAATCTGCTGGGTATGAGATAACATCTTAAGTTGTTTTGGTTTACATTTTACAATCAGTGATTTGTAGTAGTCTTTTATATGGTTATTAATAGTGTGCAATTCTTTTAGGAACTGTTTATTAATATCCTTTGACCACTTGTCTATTGGGAAATGGCTCCTGGTCTTATATATCTGTATTAATTCCCTACGTACTCTTAGTATCTGACTGTTATCGGTGAAATTGGATGTAAAGATTTTTTCCCCACTGGAGTGTTTTTATAAATATCTATCTAGCAGGCAAATCAGCATATTTGTACACCTGGGTTGGAGAGAATCCCCTTACCTCCACCCAAGACATCCCTCTTAGTGTCTTCCCTGGCATTGGTTTATGTCTTGCCTTCTCCATCTCTTATTTCACAACATAGCCAGGGACATGAAAAATGTTGTAGGACTGAAACTCCCAGTAAGCACGGTAGGTTACCTTGCTGACAGTTGGGAGATACTTTGTAATATTGCTTTTTGTAAAAGCGCATTTTTTTGCATGACTTCACATGTATAATTGAGATCATATTGCTTGCCTTCTCAATGGGTGGAGGAGGGGAGAGAAGGAAGGGAGAGAATTGGGAATTAAACATTTTTTAAAAAATGAATGTTAAAGATAAAGAGATAAGAAAATCTAAATTTAAATAAAAGGAAACGCGTATTTTAATGTCAGAAAATTCTGATTCTGTAGTACATAAGGATTTATTTTGTAATCAGTTAAGTAGCTGCGTGATGTGGGTACTGAAAGACTGACTTTGGAATCTGGAATACCAGGTTCCAATCCTGCCTGTGGGATCTGTCATTTAATCTCTCAGTGTCTCAGGCAACCCTCTAAGACTACAATTGCCAATCTGCATCAGTGGAGGGAGATTCCATCCTGGGAATTTCCTATACTTGTGAAATCATGGGTCCAGATGATTTTTTTTTAAAAGTGGCTTGTATTGCCACAGAGACCCATAGACTGTGGTAGAGGTGTTTTCACATAAACGTCTGTCTATAGTTAGCACCAGAGCTGTTTTCTGATTACAGAGGCCTTCTCATGGTGGAGAAAGATTCCTTAGGGACAGGCCCAGTGATGGACTCTGAGAGGCAGTGTGGTGTTTTTGGGCTTGTCACTTCAACTCCCTGGGACTCAGTTTGCTCATCTGTAAAGTGAGGGAATTGGATAAACAGCTTCTAAGCTCCCTTCCCACTCTAGATCTAGGATCTGCTGTGTGATGGTGGGCCTTAGTTTCCTCCTGTAGTATAATGAGTGTTGTACTGAATGACCTTTGAGGTGCCTTCCGGCCTATATGTGACCTTGGGCCAGTCATGTCACCTTCCTGGTCCTTAGTTTCCTCCTCTATACAATGAGAGGGTTGTAGTAGATGGTCTGTGAGGTTTCTTCTTGTTCTAAATCGACAGTTCTGTGATTTGCTTTCCAAGGACTCTCCTAGGTCAGTATGAAGTAGCCTAGCATCAGAAGTTTGAGCACTAGGACATGAATTCCTTGGCCATAGTGAAATGATCAAATGATATAACTTATGTAAAGTACTTTTCAAACCCTAAAGCTATATAAAAGCTGCTATCATTATTATCATGATCAATGATAATAAAAGCAACAAAAATATTAAATCACAGAATGACTCCTAGTCCTTACACTGATGGTGGCATAGAGGGCTAAGGATCACGGGTTTTCCAACATCTACAAACAGTAGTGTAACTGTTGGCAGCCTCCATGTGTAATCTTGGCCCCCTGACCAGTAAGTTGATCCACCCACACGAGGAATTAAACCACATCCATATTGACATTCTCAGTGTAAATGTAACCAGAGGAATGAATAAAGTAAGTGTTGGAGTTGATTTCATCAACCATTTAAAGGCTGCTAGAAGTGGCATTTCCTGAGACATTTGGTCAAGTGGCCTTGCCAAGTTCATGTTGAGTGCAAGCCAACTGAGCACCATGGACAGAAGTGTAGCAGATGCACTAATATCTGTGGCAGAGGTTAAAAAATTAAAGGAATTCTCTACAGAACTTGACAAAGCCCTCCAAATCATCATTTTCTATGACACTAGAAGACTTTGGTGTAAGGCCCAGGTGAGCACAGCAAAAAATGTTTAGATTTCACCAAAGGCTCTTTGGAACCTCTTATCTCTTCTATGTGATGAATATGTACAAAGATTTTTTCTTTATGCTTTTTTGTGTTTTACATCATGAAAGTCATACTTTCCTGCCCTACTAAGTCTTCCCCTATATAAAGAAAACTAGTTAAACAAAATTGCCCAACAAAGTGATTGTATCTGAGTGTATATACTTCATTCCACACCGATTGTCCAGCACCTATCTACGAAGAGGAAAGAATCTGTTTCATCATCTGATCTCTGGAACCAAGACTGGTCATTGCATTTAGCACCTGACTCCAGCTGCCTTCCAGGGCTGTTTTAATGTACGTTATTGTGAAATTATGCCACCCCCTTCCCGACAGAGGTGATAGACTCAAGGTGCAGAATGAGAAATAGATTTCTGACCAGGGCCAGCATGGAAATTTGTTTTGCTTGATTCTTGAGTATTTGTTACAAGAATTTCTCTTTTTTTTTCAGTTGGGAGGTGGGAGAGAGAGAAAACACATTTTTCTTCATCGAAAACAATTTAAAATTATTTACATTTATTGTAATGATTGTGTAAATTATTTTGCCAGCTCTGTTCTGTTTCCATTTTTAGAAGCCTTTTCATGTTTCTGTGTTTTCCTCAAAAAAAGCACACTGAATAATATCAGAAGGAATGCAATTAACCATATCTCATTAGACAGCAAACAACTGGTTACTGATACAAGGATCACTTCCAAAGCAGCTGTCTGTGTGCAGTCAGACCTTCAACTGTTTAGAGCAAAGGTCAAGATCAACACCAAATTAGAAGAAAGGTTAAAGGTGAAAAGATAACATTGGCAATTAGAACACTCCAACCATACCCATTTTAAACTAGCTGCTAACTTTGAAAAATGGAAGTGGATAAAAAGTAAACTTGTTGACCATAGTGATTACTACCTTATAAAGAAGCTTAAGCAATCTGAAATAGTTGCCAGAGGACACCAGAGGCTTCCTTGGGTAGCAGATACCCTTCAGTGGTTCTCAACCCTCCTAATGCCATGACTCTTTTAATACAGTTCCTCATGTTGTGGTGACCCCCGACCGTAAAATTATTTTCGTTGCTACTTCATAACTGTAATTTTGCTACTGTTATGAATTGTAATGTAAATATCTGATATGCAGGATGTATTTTCATTGTTACAAATTGAACATAACCCACAGGTTGAGAACCGCTGCCCTATCTCCTTGTCACAGAGAGAAATGGAAGCCGAGTGACTGAGCGGTTTAGCGTAGTCTTGTCAAGCTCAAATATAAACAGGTGGTGGCAGATTGACTTAGTTTTAAAATGTAATCTTATCTATCTTTCATTGTATTTTGATTCATTTTGTTGAATATTTCCCAATTACATTTTAATCTGGTTCAGGCCACACTGGGGAGTGTTGGCTGAGTTGGATTGGCCACGTGGTTGACACTTCTGGTTTAGAGTACTTGCTAAAGGTTGTGAAGGAAGGTGAGAGTGGAAGAGCAGTCTTGGAATACAGCAAAAAGCAGGAGTAAAAGTGATCAACATATCGTTGGGCCCACCTTATTTTGAGAGCTTATTTAGATGAAAGGGAAAGAAGGGCAACTAATAGATGTGAAGTGGAACTACTCCATGAATATTGCTGTAGTGACTGCTTCTTGTCATTGATTATAGTGGAACCATTGAGGTCAGTAATGAAGCCCTTACTGTGTACCATGCACTGGAGATGTAAGCACAAAAAGAAGGACAGTCACTGCCCTCACAGAGCCTATAATCTAATGAAGGAAGACAACATAAAAAGGAAGCTGGAAAGGTGGGGGAAGGGGACAGGAAGGAGCAGTCCAAAGGAATAGGTGGCGAATAAAGGAAAAAGGAAGGATCAAGAAACTAAGGACTGCAAGAGACAGGAAGAAAGGAAGAGGAAGAACATTCCAGGCATGGGGCACATCCTGTGTGACTGGAGTCATGGTGTGTTTGTGGATCACCAGAAATCATTTCCTTTGGTAGAGCAAAGCACTGGGGATTCTTCTCCAACAGGATATCTTCCATGTTAAGCATGATTCTATGAAAAATACTAAGATGGAGCTGTCCATTGATCTTTTAAGAAGCTATATCAAGTAAAGTGTAAAACATGGAAAGTTTCACTCAGAGATGTTTGCCAGTATCATGGTGATAGAGCATAGCATCATAGATAAGCATGTCGAATTTGTGGTCAGGAAGACCCAGGTTCAAATCCCACCACCAATACTTTCATTACTGACTGCACAGCCTGGGTGAGTCAAGTGATCTCTCTGAGTCTCTTTTCTTCTTCTTCTGTAAAATGGGGATAATTATTGCACCTACATTTCAGAGTTGTTTTGAAGATCAAATGGGACAGTTTTTGTAAAGCATGCTGTCAGCCTTAAGGCACTATATAAATATTATCTCTTATGGTTATCACATCCTCCACCAGGTCCAAATGGAAGAGTACTGAAGATTTCCACATGTTCCTGTTTGTGGCTAACATTGGGCTGGTCGCCCTGGAACATTTCAGGGCCTCCTCAGTGAGGTCCATGGTTACTCAAAAGCAGGAAAAGCCCACACTGTGACAAGCAGGTTGGCGGGCCACCTTATTGAATTAGGTCAGCAATACTTCCATCTTGGGTAGTGTAGACAGAAAATGAACTGGCTACAAAGGGAGTAAAATGGAGAGAATGACTTGGATGTTTTCTGGGCACCTGGTCCCAAGCTACTTTCTGTTGCCAATTGCATGAGTCAACATTGGTATTTTCCCATTAATATTCATAGCTACATGTAATGAAAAAAAAATGACTTTCCTAAAGTGCAGTCTGACCCTGTGCCCTTTCCCCTCCCCCTCTCCAACTCTAAGGCTCCTTCCTACCTCTGGTTAGTCTTCCAATTGGAATTTCACAACGTGGTCCCGTACTACATTTCCAATCTTCTTACAACATCCTTCCATGCTCTCTAGAGAATCCAGCTACACAGGGTCTTACTTGCTGTTCCTTGCACTGGACACTTTATCTACAGACTCTGGTTTTTCATGGGCAGCAGTCTCTCATGCCTGGAATTCTCTCATTCTTTTCTGTCTCTTCACTTTCCAGGCTTCCTTCAAGACTTGGCTTATATCCACTTTGGATTTAGAACCTGCTGGAAGACTTTCCCTGGCCCTGTGTTGCTTTCCTTTCCCACCTCCCCCACCTTCCTTCTGAAATCACTTTCCATTCACACTGTATATCTTGTACATGTATAGTCATTTACATGTTGTCTTCCCCATTAGAATGTTAGACTAATTGGAAGAGACTAAGCACAGGGACTATGTTTTTGCCTTTATTTGTATCCCTCCAAACTTAGCACAGTGCCTGACACTAGAAAGCACTTAATAAAGGCTGGTTGACTGCCTGCCTAACTGAAATATTGTGATCTTAGAAGAAGAAACATGAAAATTTAAAGGATAATGGAAAAAATGTACAGTCGAAATAGCCAGTTTGCAGGGAAGCTCTAACAATGATTCCTGAATAAAAAGTGGCATCCAAGAGATCATGATGGACTTTCTTGACCAGGAAAGAGAGTGGGCCAGTCATGGATGAAGAAGGAGAGCTAACAGACTGACAGCCAAGCATCATATTGGTATTTGTGAAGTGCTAAAAGACTGCGCGGAAGGGCCCTGGGTGTTGTAGTTGTGGATGTGGCCAGGAATTAGACAGATGAGAAAACAAGCCAGAAAGATGTCATTAGAGCAGTGCCTAAAGGTTTTGGGAGGAAGAATTTCTTCTTTCTTTGATTGTATTTGCTGGTAAGTTTATAATAAAACAATTTTTACAAAAGCAGCACTTAGTCCCCAGGAACTTCTGATTGACTGTAGAATCCAAAAGCCAATCAGTGTCACTGCACTTAAGGCTCTTGCCTCAGTTTCTTCCTTTCCCACCCTCTTTTTTGGGGGAGTGTTTGTGTGAATGAAACTTGAGATGTTTCTGGGAGAATTAATCTTTTTCCACATCATTGTGGACCCAAAGTGGTGATATTTGAACTCAGATCCTCCTGACTCCAGGGCCAGTGATCTATTCACTGCGCCACCTAGCCGCCCCGCAAAGTGGTGATGTTCATTTGATTATTGTCTAGTTTGTTTTCACCTTCTAAATAGGTGATAGTATGCAGGGCTATTCTTCTCTTTTGTATTTTACAATGGGTTAGAATTTCTATCCAACATCAGTTTTATTGGTAAGTGAAAGTAGATACAAGGAAGTGGTTTCTTTGGTGGTAGCTGTGTGTGTGTGTGTGTGTGTGTGTGTGTGTGTGTGTGTGTGTGAGAGAGAGAGAGAGAGAGAGAGAGAGAGAGAGAGAGAGAGAGCGCGTGTATATATTTTTGATGATTTCTGCTTTACAGTATAATTTGAGTTCATTCTTCCTCTTTTCATTATTTCCCTTTAGTTTCTAGACCTTTCTCTTCTTCCAAATGAATTTTATTATTTCTAGCTACATAAAATCATCAGTGGTTTGATATAACACTAAATATACAAATTAATTTAGGTAGTATTGTAATTTTTCTTATATTGGTGCTACCCAATCATGAGCAATGATCATATCTCCAATTATTTAGCTTCTTAATTTGCAATTGTATTTATATAAACTTTGAATGTGCCTTGGTAGATCAACTCCCAGATTTATTTGTTGCATTCTGTGGTTATTTTAAATGTGATTTCCCTTTCTGTTGGACAGGGTTGAATCAGAGCATATATTCTCTATAGAGTGCTGAGCCTGCACCCTTACCACTTCCCAGTAAGCATATGGCACTTTGAGATGATGCAGCAAACCTTGCATGATCCTTTTGTCCTCCCTACTGCCCTATGACAGAAGGACCACCCAGAGTTTGCTGCATACAAGCCCTTTCTTTGTTGAACTGAAGTGGCTGGGGTACAGACTCATTAATGTGTCGGGTGAACTCTAATTCAATACACACTGCACTCTTACTCTGTCAAATATTTGTTAATTTAGCAAAGAAAGTGGGGTACAATTGGCCCATTTGTCTGTTTCCCCAATTAGGGAAAGTTCGTCAGGAAACAGCATCAGTGAAAAGTGAATAACAGCTTTCAGTTTACTCTCTTCATTCAGCTCTTTAAGTAGCATTGAGTAGCTCTAGGACTTTTTTGTGAGGGATGGTGGGAGGATGGCCCTTTCTATAGCTTAGCATGGTGGTTGTCTCTACATGGCAGCTAGGCAGATTGAGTCTGTGCATTGGAACTCCTGTTTCATCCCCTGATCACAGATGATCCTGAGATAGACATGTCTGGAAGTAGAAAAAGTGTTTGAAGATAACCACGGGCAAAAGGAGGAGCCCTGAGCCTTGGTCTGGCTTGGCGTAAGATACTGACTTTGAAGGAGACCTTGCAGAACTGAGGATTTTATTATCGCTATATAGAAATGCTATTGTTTTTTTAAATATTTATTTTGTATCATTTATGTAGGTATGTAAAATTTATTTTTTTTTTGCTTTTTTTTAAGAAGGAAGGAGGTTAATGAACTCTTCTGCCAATTGAAAGGCAATCCTATTATATTTTAGGCAGTGATGGTAAGTGTTTAACTACTTAAAATACAAAATAGACTCCTAAGGTTAACCTGGATTATCACAATTTTCTCCATTACTTTCTCTAGATACTCAAACAATAAATCAAGCCCTGATTGGTAGGGTTTGTCGATTTCCAAAGTGCAGATGCTCACACTGAAAATTTCTCAGTTGGCTCTCTTGAGTTGCTATGAGGTGGCACAAACACACCCCTGGTTTTAGGAAGCCTGGTGATCCAGTGGGGCTTGGTTACATAGAGGCACAAGTCTTGCTATCATGATACCTGGCTTCTAGTCCTATCGCTGCCACTTAACCATGTGATTTTCAAGTTCTCTGGGCCTTAAGCTGTGTATCTGTAAAATGGGGAACAATAAGAGTGAATGAAGGTAAAATAAAAGAGAGCCAGGATCTGAATCAGGAAGACCTCGTTTGAGTCCCATCTCAGACACCTCATGTTGCCAGCCCTGGGCAAATCGCTTAACCTCTCAGTGCTCTATGATTCTTGGATAGATGCTGATATCCACTGGTAGGGAGAATTTTCTATCTAGTCACAAGTCTAGTCCTAAAAAAATGAGAATTTGAAAAAAAAGAATGAGAAAATTCTCTTTAAGCATGTGGTTATTATCTTTGTACTTATATGTGACTTATTGGACCCCCTTGGTAGAATGGAAGCTTCTTGAGGGAAGGAAGGGGTTTTCATTTAGTCTTTGTATCTCTGGCACCTGACAAGTAGGGGGGCGCATAGTGGGTGCTTAATCATATTTGCTCAAGTGGAATTCACACATGAGGAGATACACTTACTGCAGAAGCTCACTTGACAAACATTTATTAAGCACCTACTTTTTGCCGGCATTGTGCTAGGTGCTGGGTATAGCAGAAGAAAGAACCAAACGATTTCTGGTTGAGCCCACATTCTACCAACACATACATATAGAAGTGTATAGAGAATAAACACAAATAAATCATGGTAGTTAGGGAGGGCACTAGCAGGTCTTCACATAGAAAGTGTTGTCTGAGCTGTTGAATAAATCAGTGAGTGAATACATTTCTCTCTATAGAAAGTGTTGCCTGAGCTGTTGAATGAATTAGTGAATGAACACATTTCTCTAGTACTTCCAAGTGCACATCTATTATGTGCAATAGTGTGGAAGAGGGCCATCTTTCCCTCTTCCAGAATCCCCAAGTAAATTGGTAGTCTCTATTGGTAGGACTGAGCGGAGGAGCCTATTCAGTATAGATGAACAGTTTCATACCCCAAGCTGCCAATTCCATGAACTAGCTGCCCTCTCCCTCCCATTGATCTCCGTTTTCTTCTTTGTTTTGGGGGGTTTTTTGTGTGTGTTTTTTTGTTTTGTTTTTGGTCCAGAGCCACTAATTAAAGCAATAGATATTTTAAATAAAGCAGACTCTGTTCTTTACCTTCTGACTTAATGGAAAACATTGATTTCTTTTCCCCTACTTCATTCAGTGATTTAAAAAAATTGGGATCCTTTTTGTTTATTCACAAATACCATCAGTGATGTCACTGTAACTCTGGGAATAGGGCTTGTTAAACAGGGAACACTGAAGGATAAACACTTTGACCTACTTTAAAAATTTTTATTTGCTTATAAAATCCTTGTTGTTTTGTTTTTTTTTTCCTCTCCCCTGGAACACAAATAGTTTCCTTAGAAAAACTTGTCTTCAGCAGCCTGAAATCCTCTGAAGGGCTCTACGGGGCCTCTGGAAACCACCAGAATTTTGCAGCTGGTACAGAAACTTGGAAAACCCCCTCCCTAGTAGAAAAAGAACTTGGTGCACCCTGTTAAGATCTTCTGCTCACATTACTGTTTACCTGTTCTGTACATTTTTTAGTTGCAAGTTCTGATCCTCCCCTTGGCGGCCCTTAAATGGGATAAGAATCAGCTGGCTCCACCCAACTCTTCTGGAAGGAAGGGCTTCTGAAGGTCAGGTGTGGAAAGCCAGGGACATCAGGTGCTTGTTAACTTAATGTCTTGGATCAGAATCTTCAGAAGAAAAAAAAAGACTAGATTTTACTTGGCCTCGGTCTCCTCTCTCAACCAGAAAAATGATTTGTAGTTAAATGGAACAAAGTCCCATGTCAGTTACCTACTTTTTGCTGGTTTCTAAGAGTGTAAAGACAAGTATAAAGAGAAGTGATCTGTCCTTGCCCTTGGTATAAAAATGGGCACTGACTCCTCTGGCACACCCACACAGTCATCAAATGGGTGCAGTTGAACAACGAGTGAGCATTTGGCCATGATAATACTTGGTCAAGTAGGCCAAAGGATCTGTGCTGTCCTTGATGGTAGCATTCCTTTCAGTGATGCAGATTGCAACCTATCTTCACCTATCTATTTGGTGGGACTCTTGTCCCTTAAATTCTCCCCAGTGATTGGGGGGGGGGGGCTTCCTCAGGTTCTCTTGATATCATTGACAGGGATTAAATCCCCTGTGTCTTTAAATGAACAACTCTCCATTATTTACGTTTTCCCATGGTTCCTTGTAGTGCCCATGCATTTGAATTACTCTCCTCCCTGAAACATTTTTAGTGTTTCAATAGGAATATCTCTCCTGGACATGAATGAATATGTAATATTCTAAGGCCTTTCTTTAAATTAAAATAAAATCAGATAATCAGAGCCTTCAAACTGAAGGGGAATGTAGAAGTGTACCTAGTTTTACCCTAAGCTATTATTATCATGAAACTCCTTTGACAGCATATAGGCCAAAGTGATCAGACCATCTTGGCTTGAATCTTCCCAGGGATGGATGAGCTCCCTGCTTCATGAAGCATCCATTCCATGCTTAGATGGTTCTCATGGATAGATATTCAATACAACCATTTCTCTCCGTAACCTTCATTTCTCTTAAGTGTTTTCATGGGTTCAATTAATCTCAGGGCAATAGCCATTTAAGGACCTTCTGTGTGCTCACTAGGTGCTGTTCTGGATTGTAGGGATCTAAAACTGGAAGTGAAACAGTCCCCGTCCTCACAGGGGACTTACTGGGAGACAATATTCTAGCATGTGTAACTATGATGCTATTTCAGAGGAGGCTGGAGAGAGCCCTAACATCTGGGGGCTTCCGGAAAGGAATCACAAATTAGTCCTTGAGCTGAATCTTGAAAGGAGATAGGAATTCCAAGAGGCAAGGAAGAACAGTGTTCAGGACTTTGGGAACAACCTGTGTATGGAATGCTCATGGAAAGGCATGGGATGGGTAATGGAATTTTTTATATGAGACAGCTGGTAGGCCATTTTGTTTGAAATGTAGAGTGCCTGAGTTGGAGTAAGGTGAAATCAGTCTGGAAGGTCTTTAAATGCTAAATAGAGTAGTTTATGTTTTGCCCCAGAGGTAATAGGGAGCCCCTGAAGATTCTTGATTAAGAAAGTGACGTGGTCAAACCTGTGTACCCTGTTTGGAAGATGGATTAAAAGAGAGAGAAACTGGGAACAGGAAGAAAGACCAATTAATTAGGAAACTGTTGCAGTAGTTTTGATGAGAGGTGACTATGGAAGTGGTCACATGAGTGCAAAAAAGGGGGATGGAGGTGAGAGTTATGGCATAGGTAGAAACATGAAGACTTAGATGCTGATGGGATATGGGAGGGGAGGGAGAGAAGAACTGGGGATCACTTAGGAGTTATGAACTCACCCAGGTGACCAGAGGGAGGGGGGAGGAGGAGAGAGGAGAGAGGGCCTAGCTTTCTTTAGTCCAGGCCCTCTCATTTTATAGCTGTGGAAATGGAAGGTTCTTGTGATAAGGTGTTTTGGTTATAAATGAATTTCCCATGCTACATGGTTGATCTTTAGGTGTACATTTCATTTTTTTCAATTATGTCCATCTTTACTTTACATATTAGGTGCTTGTTCAGTACAACATTCAGCATTTATATCAGGCTTGTTGAATGTGCTCTTGAATGGACATGTGTTTCTGGAATCCACCTGGTAAAAACTTGCCCTAATTCAATGCATTCAGAACATGAATATCATTCATTTTTTTCTGATACTCTCCTGGATGGATTTCATTCATTTCAAGGCCAGGGATAGGGAACCTGGAGCCTCCAGGCCACAAGTGGCCTTCTAGGTCCTCCCAGCCTTTTGACTGAATCAAAGTTTTACAGAACAAATCTTTTTATTTATTTGTTCTGTGAAGTTTGGATTCAGTCAAAGGACTTTCAAGTTCCCCACCTGTGTCATAGACTACTATTTTGTAAATGATTAGATTTGAATAGAGTTCATTCAGTTGTGAACTCCCAGACCCCAGACTGTCTTCCACCTTTTTTTTTTTTTAATCCCTAGTACTTAGAAGCTTGCCTGGCCCATAGTAGGACTTAATAAATGTTTATTGGCTGCCTAACTGTTAAACCTAGAAGGGCCTTTGAGATTATCTTGTTTTCCTCTCCCATTTTCTGGAGGAGGGATATGAGGCCCAAAGTGAGAATATCACTTGTCTTAGATCACACTTATCAGTATATTAGAAAAGAATTAAACTCTTATCTTCATATCTGAACAATTATTTCCACAGATTTCAGTGATTTGCATTATTTGGGCCCACTAGTAACTAATGGAGACATAAGGAAAGTTGAATGATTTAGGTATATATGACTCTAAGATTATTTGGTTAAAATAAAAAAGAAAAAGGGCTTTTAAAATAATCCCATCCTATTACAGATGGGAAATTGGAGAGCCCTTTGGAGAAACCTGTTTGGTACAGTGGAAAGTCTGATGGATTTGAAAGTCAGAGAACCTGATTTCAAATCATAACTCTTCTGTCTACTTCCTAGCTAGACAACCCTGGACAAGTCACTTTCCTGTTCTATGAAGTAAGAGGGTTGGAAGGGAGGAAAGAAACAACCATTTATTAAGTGCCTACTGTGTGCCAGGTACTATGTTAATTTTTTAAAAACAGATATTACCTCATTTGATCCTATTATCCCTATTTTAAAATTTTTTATTTATTTTTACTTTTTGGAAGGCAATCAGGATTAAATGACTGGCAAAGCTAGTCACTTACTTAGCTTACATAGCTAGTAAGTGTCTGAGGCCGGATTTGAACTCAGGTCCTCCTCCCTTCAGGCCCAGTGCTGTATGCACTGACCTGTCTAACTGCCCCCTGTCATCCCTATGTTGCAGTTGAGGAAACAGAACTTAAGTGACTTGCTCTTGATAACACAGCTGGTATGTATCTGAGGCAAGATTTGAACTCAGATCTTCCTGATTTCAGGCCTATATCTATTTCAACATCTAACATCTAGGACTAGGTAATCAGTTTCTAAGCTCTCTTCTAGCCCTTATTCCAAATCCTATGTCTTCATGTCAATCTGGGCACAAATAGATTTTATTGAAATGGTCAGAATTGTTTTCCTTTCAATTTGGAAAAGCTTTTCTCATTTGTATGTGAATGCTGTTTATGTCAAGAAAGAAGTATTGATTGAACATTCCCCTTGTACTCTGTGCTGTGGCCATGTCAGAGTAGAATAGAATAGAAGACAATATTCCCTGCCCTTGCGATTGAATTGGGAGAAAAGAGCCAGCTCCAGAATAAGTTAGCAGTGATTGTGCTGCTGCACCTGTTTGCTTCTGGCTTGTCCTTTCCAGCAGCCTCTGTTCATTTCCATTATCAGGGTCAAGTGCAGG
The DNA here is from genome assembly GCA_028627135.1 of Pseudochirops cupreus. Taxonomy (NCBI): domain Eukaryota; kingdom Metazoa; phylum Chordata; class Mammalia; order Diprotodontia; family Pseudocheiridae; genus Pseudochirops; species Pseudochirops cupreus. The sequence continues at coordinate 29,397,099 of CM053582.1, read as the reverse complement.
CAGTTAGAGAACAAGACATTGTAGAGGAAGGCGTGCTAATCATGTCGTTTATAGTAAGTTCAAGATGTTCCAGAGAGGGAGAGAGAACTGGGAGTCTGAGTCATCTGGAAAAGCTTCCTGGAGGTAGTACTGAAGTTGTTTAATGTTTGAGGAAGGACATTGACAATCTGGGCCATTTCCAGGAGAAGCTGAGCAGGGTGGTCAGGGGACTGGTGACTAAGCCATCTGAAGGTCTCTTGGCCAAACTGTGTTTGGCCTGGAAAAGGGAAGATTGGGGCAGGGGTGAGGAACGGGAGGGAGAAAGAAAACAGCATTCACATGTAAGAAATGAGACATGTTTGGCCTGGCCCCACCATGCTGGGGCCATTTGGATAGTTTTCTGCCTTTCCCTACATATTATCCATTCGATCACTGGGTATAAGAATGAACTTAGTAACAATCGAGTATTTCCCCAACGTGGAATGGGTTTCTTCAGAACAGCATGGGTCCCCTCAAACTGAAGGTCATCAAATGACTGGATCACGTGCTAGAGGCATTGTAGAAGGAGTTCTTGGGGAGAAATGGCTGGAACTAGGTGGCCTCTGAGGTCCTTTTCAACTGTAGGACTTGGTATCCCTTATATGTATGCTATAGATATAATAGTGATGGCAGGGCCAAACAAACAGAATAAAATTCGGTCAGAAAAGAAGATTACGTACAATATGGTGACTGATAAGATAAAATAAGAGTCTCTTTTTTTTTGTTTTTGGAGGGCGATTGGGGTTAAGTGACTTGCCCAAGGTCACACAGCTAGTAAGTGTGTCAAGTGTCTAAGGCTGAATTTGAACTCAGGTCCTCCTGACTCCAGGGCCGGTGCCCTATTCACTCTGCCACCTAGGCGCCCCTAAAGTCTCTTCCTTTGATATACTCAGGGCCCCCCAGAGAGAATTCAAACATGTTAATGTTCAGGTAAAAATGTACTTAGTTGGGGGGCCGTACCTTAAAAGGCCTGTTTGAGATCGATCCTTGTTGTTTCCTTGGCTGTTGTCTTTAATGTTCTACCCACGAACACATCGTGGCCAGATCAATGGTAATTGCCCATATACTGTACCACCATCTGTCCTCTGGTTTTCAAATCCACTTACCTAATTGGATTAGAATGTTCTCCTGTTGTACAGCTTCTGTTTTAAGTGATGACCATCTGAGTGGAACTGCGGCCTTTTTGGTCATAATCATCACCTTCTGTTCTCGTTGCTGGTCTTTTACCAAGGCATTTGGAAAAGATAACTTGTTCATTGGATGGTTCTTGGAGGCCAACTTGGATGTAGGTAAATTTCAGTGATGGCCCCGTTGTTTTTCTTTCTTTCTTTTCTTTCTTCTTGGGTTGAGCTCAGTAGGTAGTCCTAGAGTTTGAGTCACCATCCCTATTTCTAGGGAGTTGGAAGGGGTAATGCAGTCCATCCTCCTGTCTCCATGTAGTTTGGCACCTGAACAATCCCAAACAAATCTCCAGGTTTGTGGAGCTACAGCTCTTTGCAGACTTTGGAGCAGACCAAGCCAGCATTCCTGGCTAAACTGGTGCCTCCTAGCCAGGCTATGATAGATCCCTCCCATCCAGTGTGGCATGCTCCAGCAATTCCCCTTAGGCTATAAGGGAGGCTTTATGTCAGTGCTGTAGAAATTAGTATGGGTCAGTGTATATGGATCACATGCACATTTTGACCGTGAGAAATAAAGGACTTATAACTCTACCCCTATGCTTCTGGATACCTCTACAAAATTCATCCATTCATCAGTAAACATTTATTAAATGCCTACTGTGTACAGAATATTCTGCTAGATGATAGAGGAGAAACTGAGTGTTTAATTAGAAAAGACAATCCCATCATTATGAGACTTACAGTCCAATAACAACTAGTATTTTTATAGATTTTTAAGGTTTGCAAAGCACCCTCCAGATAACTTATTTGTTTTTCATGACAAGTCTGTGAAATAGATTTTAGTATTAGCCCCATTTTACAGATGAAGAAACTAAAGTTGAGAGGTCAGGGTTACTCAAGTAATACATGAATGGGGTCTTCCTGACTACAAATCTAGCACTCTAGCCGCTGTCACCTGGTTGCCTAGGTGAGACACTACACAAACACAGATAGCTCTAACATAGAGTGTAATGTAAATGTACCAGAGAGGCACGAAATGAGAGAAGTCTGTTACTGACGTGACAGAGACCAGCACAGGCTTCATGGAGAAGGTGACATTTGAGTTGGGCTTTCAAAGGTATCTCACAATTTCGTGAGCAAATTGGGAAGGGAAAAGACTGTAGGCATATGAAATGACTTTGGCCAAAGGCACGGAGGTGGGAAAGTACAGGGAGTGTTAGGTAGATAGCAAGTAGTCCAGACTGGGAGGGTCAAGTGCATATAGGAGAGTAACATAAACTCAGACTGGAAAGATTAGGTGATGTTTTATTAGGATGGACTGAGAATTTCCCTGGGCTTAGCCTCATCATCTGTATCAAGAATGATCTTAACATCTGAATAGAAGTGACTGTCAAAGCTATGGGTGGGGTGAGATATGAGCTCGCCAAGTTAGTACACACAGTGTATCCCAAAAGACTTAGTGCAGTTTGAAGCTATTAAAAACTTTTTGTTAAACTTAATTACATTTAGTACTTAAGAGTGCACTAAGACTTTGGGGGCATCCTGTATAAAGAACTGTGAGCCAAGGATAGAACCTTGGAGAATGCCATCAAGGGTTTGGGAAGGAGATGAGGGACCAACAAAGAAGGTAGAAAACTGCAGTGCCTGAGATGGCTCTTACCATCCCAGGGGTTGGCTAAACATGGAGGATGAGGCAGTGGTGGATCCAGTAGACCACTGGCACTACTGGGGAACATAGCATCAGGACAAAGTTTAGCAAAACTTCTGCTTCTTGTATGTCTTCTAGATTTCTCTGAATCTGTTGTGTTCAGTGTGTCTTATGGTACAGTCATTCTTATACATTCATCATTATATATCATAATTTGTTCATTCGCTCCCTATTGGGCACCTATTTTGTTTCTAGATCATTGCTCTCCCCAAAAGAGCTACTGTAAATAATTTGTATGTGAATTCCCTTCCTCTTTCTTTGATCTCTTGTTTCTTTCTTTTTTTTGCTTTTTGGAAGAGAGAAGGCAGGGCAATTGGGGTTGACTTGCCCAAGGTCACACGGCTAGTAAGTGTTAAGTGTCTGAGGTTGGATTTGAACTCGGGTCCTTCTGAATCCAGGGCTGGTGCTCTATTCACTGTGCCAACTAGCTGCCCCTCTTTGATTTCTTTGGGATGGGCCTCGGAGTCGTATTGCAAGGTCAAAGAGTGACTTTTAGGGCCTCATTCAAAATTACTTTTCACGCTGACTGGCTGGACCAAGTCACAACTCCATCCACAAAAATTCACTTTCTTATTGAAACTTTTTTCATGGTCTTCTTTGTATATTGACATGTTTGTGTTTGTTAATGATTGAGTTTATAATAATAGGGAGCATTTAACCAATTTAACTGAATTAATACAGAACTGTGGCTAAGAATTTTTGTGCCTAGAGAAAGAGTGTAAGTGGGGTAGGGGAAGAAGAAGCATGTACCAGGACATCCTATAAATGTCATTGCTCTGAGATGAGGCCCCAATTGCCCCACCCTAGTTAGAGCTCTGTATCCATATGCCTATATACCTCTTTATGTGAATCCTGATAGATTTGTCCAAGTTGTGAATTTTAATGTGGTTTTGAGATAAAAGGACTCAGCAAAATGTGACTTCATGATTGGTTTTTAGTATCAAGGATTTAACAAAGCTTCCCTTTTTTTGGCTAATAATCTTTTTCTTCCTTCTTTTCTTGCAGTACACAGTTTGGAACTTTCTTCCAAAGAATCTTTTTGAACAGTTTCGAAGAATTGCAAATTTCTATTTCCTGATCATTTTCCTAGTCCAGGTAAGGCCCACATAAGTAGAAATCCCATTTTAAAGGCATGACTACTTTAAGCAATACATTATTCTTTCCATTATTGGTAATTAAAAGCTTTTATTGAGCTTCATTAAAAATGAAGCTTGGTAAAAGGATTTTAGACTTGTTGCTGATATGCATAAAAGGAAGTAAGACATTTGTGGTCATTTACATATTTCTCTCATATAAGATCCCAGCCTTAGAGCCAGAGGAATCTTAGAGATCATTAAGTCCAAAATTGTCATTTTACAGATAAGGAAACTGAGGCACACAGAGGTTAAGTGACTTTTCCTGGGTCACATAACTGGTGTCTGGGGTCCGATTTGAATGCAGGCCTTTCTAACTCCAGACCCACTGCTCTATCTACTGCACCACCTAATTGCATACCTATTCATATCATTGTATATCTTATATCTTAGTAGTTTTAGGAAAAGGCTTAACAAAGGGTAGAATTTCACATCTATAGCCATTAGGGAATTGACATTGGTTTAAATAGTTATTTTCACCTCTCTTTACCCCCATCCAAGCTTATAGTTTGGCCTGCTGTCCTCAATTATAGATATTGAGGTCTTCATCAATTATTAAAATCGTTGGTTAGATGTAATATGTTATTTTATGCCTGGTCTGCTTCAGAATAAATCCTCCCAGATTTGAAAGCTAGAGTATACAAGAGCCACATGTTTGAAATTTTTTTTCTATACCCTATCATCCCTGATAGGACCATTGTGGTCAGTGGGATGCCAGGAATGTATATATATATATCTCTACATTTATGTAACTCTTGAGAGTTCTCTGATCAATCTTGGGTTGTTAAAGTCTAAAACAGTGAACATTATTAGAGCTCTCTTAACCCAGTCATGGGCCCTAAAGACCATATTAAGACTCCTTTCCTTGTATCCAACCAAAGGTACTTTGTTTCAAAGAAACTCTGAAAATCCTATCCACTGTAATGAACCCTCTTTATTTGCTAGGATCATGGCCTCTTTAGATCCCATCAGGGGATATGCATTTACTTTGGGCAAGTGGGTTGAGATGCTCATTTTTCATTGTCTTGGAAGATTAAGGCCACAGGCTTCATCAGTGAGCCGCTAAGGTAACACATATTCATGAAGCATCCAGTGACACTGTCTCCCACCCTCAAGTTGTGGGGTAACTGCAGGGAAATGTATAGCTTTGTCGGGAGAAGATACCTAGGGTTTCATCATATAGGACAAGTAAAAGGTCAAAAGCACCGAGGAACAGAAAATCAGAGGAAGGGAAAAATGCCACCCGCTGAAAAGATTTTCTTATTTCTTTGTTTTCCTAGTTGGTTCAGGGGTATATGTGTTTCTGTGTGTTCATGTATTTGTGTGTTTGTATGTTCGTGTGTGCACCTGCAGAGTGGATATCAAGCCAACCTCAAAGTCAAGAAGTCTTGGGTTCAGCCTTCACCTCTGATACTGACTGTTACCCTGGGCGATTCACTTGACCTGTCAATGTTCTAGGCAGCTCTCAGGCCAGCAATTACAGAGAAGATGCCAACCTGCACTGGTGGAGGGAACTTTCCTTATCTGGGAGTTCTCTACATCCGTGAAATCATGGGTCTGGACCAATATCTCTATGTCAACACACACCTTTTATTTTTCTTCATCTGCTTCCAATTTTTCTTTTTATCTCCAGCCTAGGGTACCTGGAATACAGTAGGAACTTAATAAATAAATGCTCATTGAATTGGACAAGTGCTTTGGCCCGGGGTAGAGAATATCAAGTGTTAAATATAAAATATTGCCATCAGGAAGGCTAAAATGCCATTTGGGGAATTTTGAAATTTGGAGACCTTCAAATGGTTCTTTAGGCACTTAATGCCCTCAATAGTTGTTAGAGTGAAACACACTGACTCTAGTTTCCTAGTGATTTTGGAGAAAAGCCAAGCAAAACCACCTGTATCCGCATGCTCACATACACACACATGTATTTTAAAAATGTGAAATACCTGTGAGCATTTAGTACTTAGTTCTTAGTATTTAGTAGTTAGAAAGGATGTGGGATGCCCCCCAGGGAGTCCACATACACCTGAACTGTGGCCTGGTGAATTGTCAGCTGGATAGCCAACCTTCAGACTACATTCCCACACCTTCCCCAACTTGGGGAGAAGTCTGTGAGTTTGGTCTGATTGTCCCAAGCACCAAGAGTTCCTTGCTCTGGAGGGTTCCTAATGGAACCGTGCTTTAGACTGGCCTGATACAGCAAGGGGCAGGGGATTCTGGGAGAGGAGCACAGTGGAAGCTTGAACTTCAGGATCAAGATTGGGAAGAGAGGAAAGTGAAGCTAGAGCGAAGACAGAGATGAAGTAGTGCCTGTCCTCAGGCAGCTCCCCCTGAGTGTTTGAGGCAGGAGTAGGGTGGAATGTACCTGAATGGTGCCATGGGGAGAGTGTTAAGTTCAGAACCAGAGAAGCTGCCTCTTGCTACCCATGTGATCTCGAGTAAGTCAATTCTGGGTTACATTCCTCAGATGTAAAATGCTGGTGGATAGAGTTTCTGGACTAGATGACTTCTAAAATCCCGACACTCTACAGTCTCATGACCCATATGTCAAAGAATGGTACTTTTGTTAGTATAGATACTCCCTTCACCACTATAACTTCTCTTTACCTTGTTGGATTATCTTTTGGGGGCAATGTGATCCTTCCACCCCCACTCCCCCAAAAAAAGCATCTCTTGTTGGCTAAACTGCCTTTTATGGGCCTGCCTTTCAATCTAGGATTCTCTAAACTCTGACAGTTGTAAGGTCCAGCTTGAAATCTGGGAGGGATCTCAGATGTCATATAGTCTGACCTTTTCATTTTACAGATGGGAAAACTGAGGCCTAGGAAACTTAAGTGACTTACCCAATATCATACATGTAGAGGTGCATCAGAGGTGCCATTTGAACCCATATCCTCTGACTCTGGAATTGCTGCTCTTTTTTGCCCTGGAGGGCAGAACTGAATGCACAGGATTGCTAAGAGCTGGATCTAAGCTTATTGTCAGGAAAAACTTCCCCCTGACCAGAGCTATCCCCAGGTTTGATGGACTGAGTGCCTTGGGAGGGCAGGGATTCTCCTTCACTTCTGGTTTCCCCTTAGTGGCTTCTCATTCATGTGTTGGAGTCATTGTAGGGGAATCCTTGTTCAGACATGCTTAGACTAGAGCCCCTTCCAACTCTGGGTTTCTCAGATTCATACTATCCTCAGTCAAGAGCTGGAAGAGACCTCAGAGGCAGCTAGTCCAACCTTCTCACTTTACGGAGAAGGAAACTGAGGCTAAGTGAGATGCCAAAGTCCTAAAGCTAACATATGGCCTAGTTGAAATTTGAACACGGTCTTCCTGGGTCTTCTGAGTCCAATACTTTATCCACCATTCCAGATTCTGTGAAAGAAATAAAGCTCTTCCCATTTCAAGTCATTTTTTTACACCTTGTCCCCAAATAGAAGTGGGAGGCCTTCCTGGCAAAGACAAAATGACCTCATTGGCACCCAGTGTTCTGTTACACTAGGAAACACAGACATTCTCTGCAGCCTTTTATCCATTGCTGAGGTCCCACATAGTAAAGGCTCTGCCATCTCCCAGTGATTTCCCAAGCATGAATAATCTTCAAGAGGGTGGGAAGTAGGTCTCATTACGCGTGAAGCCAGTGGGTGGCTCACTTGGTATCGGGCCCACAGCCTCCTGTTGCATGAGGAATGGCCCACTATACTCCTAAGGCAGAAGCCTCATGACTGTGCTGGGGTCAAGATCACTAGCAGGCTGATCCCTGGATTTGGCCTGCTAGAGCTACTGGCTTTGGTTTGAATGAAAATTGATCTCAACCCCGGTCCTAGAAAATTAACAGGGTTTGGTCTGCGTGTTTCTGACCTTATAAATTAGGATGGTAGGATCATAGTTTCAAAGTAGGAAGGGACCTCAGAAGCTATTTAATCCAATCCCCCCTCATTTTACAGAAGTGGAAACTGAGGCCCAGGGAGGGAAAGTGGTGTGTTATATCCCCCAATTAGCATGTGAAATCCTTTAGGCAAGGGACTGTGTTTTTACCTTTCTTTGTGTTCCCAATGTGTAGCAGAGTTTGGCCCATAGTAGGTGCTTAATAAGTGCTTGTTGACTGACTACAGTTGACCTACCCAAGGTCACACTGATAGTAGGAGAGCCAAGATTTGAACCTTGGAATTTTGATTATCAGTCCAGTACTCATTTCAATTTATTATGCTTTATTTCTGTTTTATTCTAAATTGGATTTCTCTCTACACTCAGGTCACAGTAGATACACCAACCAGCCCAGTGACCAGTGGACTCCCACTTTTCTTCGTGATAACTGTCACTGCCATTAAACAGGTAACCCAACATTTCTTCATGTAAATAACATATGGCATACCTCACATGCACCTCCACCAGGAGAAGCCCATATTGGGGGCTTGCATTGCACGTTAGCTTCCATGCAGCTGCCTCGTCTCCTAGTCACAGTCCCGAGCTCTCTCTGCTCCTCTCCTGCCCAGTAAGGCCCTATTGAATATCGAACCAGAGCTCCAGAATGGTCTTGCAATGGGGGCTAATTATCTTCCTTCTTGTTCCTGTCTTTCAGGGTGGGGAACTCCCAGTGTGAAAACTCCCTTCAGCAATGCTATTTGACCCCCTGGCACTCCATCTGTAAATTTAGAGCATTATAGATGTTAAGAGTCTTTTTCAGGGTCAAATGGACAGGATGTATCAGATTTAAGACTTGAGCTTGGGTCTCCCTGACTCCAAATCTGGCCCCATATTCCCTATCCCACCCTACCTGCTTATTTCCAAATGAAGAACAACTCTTCTATTGTATCCCTTTCCGTCATCTTTACCTGGGAATGGAGATTAAATAAGCATAGGTCCTTCTGTAGGTAGGCCTAGAGAGGCTGAACTTGGGAGTCTGGAGCAGCCTGGGTTCAAATCCTACCTCAGACACTTAGTAGCCATGTGACCCTGCACAAGTCACTTCTCACCATTCTTGGTTTCCTCATCTGTAACATGGGGATAATAATGCCAGTAGTACTTGTCTACAGTAGAGGTGTAGTGAGGCAGAACCAAAGGTCAACATAGGAATCCCAAAGGCTAGAGTTCAAGTCAAGTGGTTGTGTGATTCTGACCAAATCACTAATCTCTCAGTAGCTCAGGCAACTCTCCAAGATTCCAAGACTATTTTAGATGACATGCCTTATCTTCATTGTGGTAACTGGGAATTAAAACAGGTTTTGGACAAAAAAGTCTAACATGTTAAAAAAAAAAAGCATTCACTTCCAGGGTTGTTGTGAAAATGTATGTCATAGTGAACACACAGCACATTATCAACCTGTATACGTCAGTGATTACTCAGAAAATCCCATGAGATTTGCTGCATCCCCAAGGTAGGCATTCCTTCCAATGGTACAGATTGCCATCAGTCCGTGGTTAGTTATCCTGAACGACTCCCATCTGTGTCCTCCCCAAATTTTCCCTTGGGGTTTAGCCACTGTCAGCTGTCATTTGTATCCTTCATCGGGGACTGGCTACGGTCAGTGGTGTTGAGAGCTGGCCTTCGAGCTCTCTTCTCAGGGAAGGGGAACTCCGTCGCCTCTGGGAGTGACTTTTGCAAACTGAATGTTGACTTGGGGGAATTGGGAGAATGAGTGGACTTGAAATCCTTCAAATATACCTTGACAGTTCTGGGTACTCGCCTTATTAAAAAATATACTGTTCGACAGTGATTTATCGAGACACTTAACAAAGAGACCCAAAGAAAGCAACTATTCTGAGCTCTGTTTAGCAGCAGGGAGCAGCCTAGATCCCTCTCTTTCCTCTCGGGGTTCCTCCTGCCTCTAGGGTATGGCAGGAATATTTTATGAAGCCCTTGGCTGCTAAATAAAGACCTTAAGAATGGTTTCCCCTCAAATCTGTCGTGTCCACCCCTTTCTCCCCGACCCCTCTGGGCTGCAAAGATTATTTTTTTAATTTAATGACAGTTTATTTGTCAAAGATTATTTTCTTAAACATCATTGAATTGCTGTTTCCAAGAATAGCCATGTATAGTTTTCAAAAGCCGTTCCCGATTTATCTTCTCTCAATTAACATTCATCCCCTGGTCACTTCATGGGCATCTCTAGAAGTACCCTCTGGAGCCATTGTCTGGAATTGCCAAAAGGAAGAGGAAGAGATTGAATACAACCCACAGGAAAGAAAAAGGGGTTGGGAGGGAGGGAGAGAAAGAAATGCTTAGGAAATTTTTCTTTTTAATAAGTTTTATTGGATGTATTTTTAAAAATCACATTCACTTCTAGATCGATTTCTTTCTCCCCAATTCCCCCTTCCCCCTCACTCTTTTATAACAAAGAAAGGCAGTTAAGAAAAGAAAAACCCAATACAGTGGCTACATATGTAATATAGTGACCATGTATGTAACGTGCTGCCTCTCTGTTCAGAGCACAGAGGTACGTGTCATTTTTTGGGCTCCTGAACTATGACGGGTTTCTCAGACCTCAGATACACAGAGTTCACCTTCCTCATTCCGTTTTTCAAGCAGCTGTCTTTGAAAGGTAGCAGGGATCATTGCAGTAAAAAGCCACTATCTGCAGAATGAGACAAGAGATCATACCTTGGTAGCCCCAGGTAGCAGGTGCAGCTCTGAACTTCTTCCTTCCTTCCATCAGTTCCAGATAAAAGGCAAAAAAGGAAAGCAAATACTCTCCTGGTTACTCTTAGTTTGTGAAAACGAATGAAGGCACTTTACTTAGCCTGAGCCTCAGTTTTCCTATCTGTATAAAGTAAGAGGTTGAACAGGATGGTTGCTGAGGTCCCTTCTCGCTGTATCTTTAAAATCCTATGACCAGCTGGTCTCTAAGGTACTCTTCAGCTCCAGATCTGGAGTCTTATGATTATAGGGTCTGTCCAGGGGGGATAAAAAGGACCCAAAACACTTTGAAGCCCAAGCCTGTTCTGGTAAAAGGAAGACAAGAGTTGGAGTGAGGGGGGCTTGATCTAAACTCCCCCCCCCCCCCATTTTGCCATTGACTAGAGTCAGGAAGACTCTTCTTCCTGAGTTTGAAATAGGCCTCAGACACTTGCTATCTGTGTGACCCTGGGCAAGTCACTTCGCCCTGTTTGCCTCAGTTTTCTCATCTGTAAAATGAGCTGGAGAAGGAAATGGCAAACTACTCCTATATTTTTGCCCAAAAAACCCCAACTCCAAATGGGGTCATAAAGAGTCAGACATGACCAAAAAAATGACTAAACAGCTATAGCACTAGAATCCTAAACACATCAAGTTATTCCCCCCCTCATTCCTTACTTACCCTATCTGTAAAATGGGAATAATAACATTTGTGTCACAAATAGCACTAAATTATTATTTATCTCAAAGTAATGTTTCTTAAATGTCTTGTCAGTATAAGTCAGTAGGTCAAGGTTTTATGATTTTAGCCTCTGGTTTGGCAGCTTATGCCACCAATCCAAGTGGCCCCTCTTTAATTTAACAGATAATTTCAGAGTGTTGCCAGAAGCTTAGAGAATTCAGTTCACTTGGCCATGGTCACACAGGAGGTTAGTATCCTAGGTGGAATTTGAACTCAGGTTTTTTGGCTCCAAGCCTGGTACTCTTCACTGTGCCATGCTATACACGTGCTCCTTTGTGTTTCTCATTTTTGTTTTTTTTTCTCCATATACACAGTTTCATAAATCAAGCCAGCATAGTCACTTGTCATTTTTGATAGCTACATCACATTCTACCGCACGTTTCCTTATATGCCTGAGTTTCCAATGCATTTCCACTTATCTTGGTAATACAGACCATTTAAAAACAATTAAGCTATTTCCATCAGGGCCAACCTGATTGTGCGTCTGCTTTGTGTTATCTGGTGTCTTGGATCTTTGGAATGTTCCCCGGGTGACAAGATTCCCCAGGAGGGTGATGTCTAAAGTGTGACTGGAGAGCTTGATGATTCATTTTGCAAGGGGCTGGCTGAATTTGCTAATGTCTTTGCTTCATTCTCTGAGACTGATTGGGGAGTTGGTTTTTTTGCATCTAGGGATATGAAGACTGGCTTAGACACCGAGCTGACAAAGAAGTAAATAAAAGCATTGTCTATGTTATTGAAAAAGCAAAGCGAGTGAAGAAGGAGAGTGAAGCTATCAAGGTAACTTTGCCATTTTCATTCACTGATTTCCTTATTTTTAAAGATTTATTGATGTCTTTAAAAAGAAAACACACATCATAGACATTTCCAGATACACTCTGCTCTCCCCCTCCCTGCACCCCAGTGATCCTTTCCTTAAGATCCATGCAGTTACTGCCTCTGACATGGAATGCCAAAATCCTTACCTATAGTCACCGCAAAAGGAGTCTTATTCTACTCATCTCTGGAACCTCCTGAAATTGGTCACCATAATTACATAGTGGTGAGGTTGTTTTTTTTTTAAAGAAAGGAATATATTTGTGTGCCTTGAAGGCTTAAAACTTAAATGCTAATAGAAATTGCTTTCCATCTACCCACCTATCAAGAGAGGGAGAAGACATGATAGGAAGAGGGGGAAAAAGAAAAAAAAGTCGAGGAGAGAAGTGTCTCAGGCAGGAGTTGAACTCAGGTGCTCCTGATTCCAGTAGTGTACTGTTAAATGTTTCACAATCAGCTCTGATACACTTTTAACTTTAATGTGCATCCTTAACATTTTCCTAGCCTGGCAACAAAACATTTGATGATTTCTAAAGTGTAAATGCTTACACTGAAAACGTAATACTCAGCTGTCATGAACCTGTTTGAACTGGCTTCAGCACACTCATGGCTACAAGTATCTTTTGGGCCTTGTTCAGGGATGCTCAGAGACACCCTAAATGAATTGCAGCTCATGGGAGATTCCTTCCCCATACTCCCAACTCCTGTTGAATCTATGATTGGTGTATGAGGCTTCTGGTAATTATTGGCTAGGTTCTAGTGGACCCCTGAAACAAACCAAAGATGGAGGCAATGCAGGGAATCATGGGAAGGAGTTACCTGAGAATAGGAATTTTATGCTTTTTAAAACATTTTTAAAAATAAATGTTTTATTGATGCCCTTTTTAAACCATTACTGTCATATTCCAATGAATTCCTGCCCCCCTCTGCAATAAAACCCTTTCCTGTTAACAAAGAATTGTGTACCTCTCATATTTGGAATGAAAGAAATCACCACCTTGGCAGTGTAGGTCACTGTGCTGATATGGCTTTAGAGTTCTGCTTTTCTTTTTTTACATTATTGTGGTCACCATCTAAATTATTCTCCTGCTTCTTCTTACCTCACTTTGTACAAAGTCATTATAAGTCTTCGCAAATTTCTCTGAATTCTTCATTTTCGGATTCTTATTTTTATCTCATACACTTCCTCCCTTCCCCTATCCCACCCTTCCAGAATAGACCTGACATCCCAATCTTGCATTGGCAGTATAGAGTATAAAATACAGGAGGGAAGTCAGAGGACCTGGGTTCAGATGTTACTTCTGATGCTTCTTGCATGACCTTGGGTAAATCACTTGACATCTGTGGGCCTCAGTTTTGCCACCTGCAAAATGAGGAGGTTGGCTTAGGTGACTTTCTATGGTCCCTTGTAGCCCTAGAGCTAGGATCCTGTGTGTGACCTTGGGTAAGTCATTTCAGTTCCCTGGGCCACAATTCCTTCCTCTGTAAAACGAACAAGTTGAACTACTTGGTTTCAGAGGTCCCTTCTCAGGATAGATCTAGATCCTATGATCCCCAAAGGCCCAGGCAGCAGCTGCCACAAACAGACTGGCAATTTGCGTCTTCTTCACCTTCCCTGCCTCCCTCTTCCTCATCTTTTACTCTGCCAACCTTCTCATCCCCCTTAGGCTGCTGTCTGTAATGTTCAAAGCCTGAGATCCCATGATTTCGTCACATGTGCCCTTGCTTCGTAGCTTCTCTCTCTACCCCCATTTTGAGACCATCTGATCATTGAGGCTAATCTCAGCTAAGTATTGATTGGACGAGAGCTATCTAAGGTGAGAGCAAACCTTAACCCCCTCAGGGAAAGTAGCTGCTCCCTCAGACAAACTTTTAGATTGGATCCCAACCTGTGGGTCACGACCCCTTTGGGGGTTGAACAACCCTTTCACAGGGGTCACCTAAGACCATTGGAAAACACATATTTCTGATGGTCTTAGGAATGGAGACACCTCTCCTCTATCTGTCTCCAGGCGGGTCTGCCCACATGCAGATACACCCACATACAAGTATTAAAGGGTCAAGGCATTAGAAAGACTGAGAACCACTGTTTTGGATGGTCTGTGAGGTCAAAATTCTTTTATTATTTTAATTTCTGATTTAGTAAATTTTTTTAATATTAAATATATTCTTTTATTATCCCCTGTCTCTTTTTTTTTTAATTTAGTTTATTAAATTTTTTTTGAGTTACATATTGTCTCCCCGTCTTTCCCCCGCCCACCACCCCAAAATAGCCATCCCAGTGTTTCCCCCCTCCCCCAGTCTATTCTCTCCTATGTCACTTTTTGGTAGGGCAGAATGGATCTCCCAACTGCAGTGCCTGTGTATCTCAAGTTCCAGTTGGATGTAGTCAATAATAATAATAATAATTGCATATATATATATATATATATATATACAC
>CM053582.1:29271903-29382017 GCA_028627135.1 Pseudochirops cupreus | reverse complement strand
ATGTATATATACATTTGTATTCCCTTGCCCTATCCTCATATGGAGAAAAATTTCAACAGTTACAATTGTCACTTCTCCATGTTGTCATGTAAATAGTTCATCTTTGATAGGTACCTTATGATTTCTTTTCCATGTTTGTCTTCTCATGCTTCTTGTGTTGGAGTGTCAAACTTTCTTTTCAGTTCTGGTTTTTTCCGCAGGAATGTTTGTTTGGCACACAGAAGAGTAGGGGGATGGATCCATTCTGCCGTACCAAAAAGTGACATAGGAGAGAATAGACTGGGGGAGGGGGAAAACACTGGGATGGCTGTTTTGGGGTGGTGGGCGGGGGAAAGACGGGGAGAAAATATGTAACTCAAAAAAAATTTAATAAAATAAATTAAAAAATATAAATAGTTTATTGATGTTTTTAAAAAATTTAAAAATTAAAAAAAAATTTAAAAAATCATTGTTGTTACTTTCAAGTGGCTGGAGCCTACTCCCCGCCCTCCACTCCCAAATGCAAAATGTACCTACTCATTGCCCTCAGTGTATGCCGTATGCCACACCTATAGTTTGCCGCCTCTCCCCTGTCTGTCCTCTGTAGTTATGAGAATGAATTGATTCTCAGGGTTCTGGTTCTGATCCTCAGGGTATGGCAAGTAGTCCATAGGGAAAATTATTTTACATTCATATATGATGTCTTGGAAGTGGTGTAGGGAATGTATGTGGAGTATAGTTTCCATCTGGTTTTGGATTATTTTGTTTTGTTATTGTATCCCAAAGGTCTGGCAAAGGGACTTGCACACAGAAGGTGCTTAATAAATGCCTACTGAATCAAATAGACTTAACCATGAATTCCTCTTAGGCAGCAAAGAAAGAGCCAGTATGGAATAATTATAACACCTCAGCCAATGTGTCTTTCCTGATTTGTCACACAGACTTTTCTTTGAACGCATTTACAAATAAAGGCATTTGAACGTATCTGGAAGATATCATTGTAAATCAGGACAGAGAAGAGATGAAAAACATGATCCCCATGTAATGGTAGAGGGCTAAGGTCAGCCTGGGCAGTCTATGAGTCTCTTAAAGTGCCAGAGGATTTCTCTTCTGTCCTTGTGACCTCTGAGGAGGATTCTTGTCATTCACACAGTAAAATTTCCCCACCTTGCCGTGATGCAAGACTGATGAATCTCTTGGTTCCAAAAGGGAGGTCTTTGAGGCTAATCTACTGTGAACATAGAATTCTCTCTTGCTCCAGTGGGAATTCCACCTAGAAAATGAATGAATGCCTTGAAAGGGGCTAAGCTTATTTATCATTCTTTTACCTTCCAGGTTGGTGATATTGTTGAGGTGCATGCGGATGAAACGTTTCCTTGTGATATTATCCTCCTGTCATCAGGCAATGATGATGGGACCTGTTATGTTACAACGGCCAGTCTTGATGGGGAATCCAACTGCAAGGTAATGTCGCAAAAGGACTCTGATTCTTCGCTTTCAGTTCAGGGTAATTAATCTTTCAGAGGGAATTTGTGTTTTTCTGCCATCTTGGTTGGTCTTGTTGGAAAACAGTTTTGGTGCAGTTATCCTTGGAGGTTATTTACCCCCAGTTTCTTCTGCGCAAGTGTGCTCAGCTTAGGTAGTGCAAGTGGAATTCTAAAAGGAAAAATAAAACAGTCTTTGCTCTCAAATAAATTCCTTTCTACTGGGAGGGACACCCCAAGGTATTAGATAAATAAGGTGGGAGAGAGGGCACTGACATCTGCTATGGGGTAGAATCGAGGAAGGCTTTCCAGGAGATCACAAATTTAAAGCTAAAATGGAGTATAGAAACTGAGGCCAATCTGTTTATTTTATAGATGAGGAAGCTGAGGCATAGAGAGTCAAAGTTGCCTGCCCTGGGTTACAGTTACATAGTGTCTGAGGTCAGATATGAACTTAGGTATTCTTGATTCCAAGTGTAGTGCCCTATTCACCATCCCACAGGTGGGTGACCCCCAAGGTGAACCTTGAAGGAAGACAAGGATTCTGAGAGTGTGGGGTGAGGAAAGAGTATATCCCAGGCGTGGAGCATCACCTGTGGGAACTCAGGAAGCTGGACGATGGAAGGTCAAGTTCAGGCTAAAATACAAAGTTTGTAAAGGGAAGTAGTGTCACATGGTGTCAAAGGTCTTGAAGGGTTGACTCTAGAGTAGTGGTTCTCAACCTTTGGGTTATATTCAATTTGTAACAATGAAAAGACATCCTGCATATCAGATATTTACATTACGATTCATAACAGTAGCAAAATTACAGTTATGAAGTAGCAGTGAAAATAATTTTATGGTTGGGGGGGTCAGCACAACATGAGGAACTGTATTAAGGGGTGGCGGCATTAGGAAGGTTGAGAACCACTGCTCTAGAGGCAGTAGGGAGCTCTCGATGCTTTTTAGTGGGAGCATGATATAGGTAGACCTTTACCTCAAAATGATTGTTTTGGCAACTGTCTGAAGACTTGATCACAGAGGGGAGACAGTTGTGGCAGAGACCAATTAAGAGGCTAATCCATTAGTCTAAGTGAGAGGTGATAGGGCTCAAACCAAGGTGATAGCCTTGTGGGTGGAGAGAAGTTGGGGAACAGGACAGGTGTACGAGGCATTTTGGAAATGTTTGTTGGATAGACTTGGCAACTAGCTGACTCCAGGCAGGTGAGACCGGTTATAAATCTCTCAAAGTGGGGCGGAGGCTGGTTTAAGAAAAAATGCAAGGCTATAAAACAAACCGCACTGACATTTTTATGACCTTCTACATTTATTAGCGACTGTTTATCTAATTGGTGAAAACTTGGTAATGAGCATATTCCAAGGTGGTAAAGTTGAGGCACGGTTTCACCGAGCTGCATTGCTGGCTTCTAGTGTTGACGTTGAATCTTTTCCAAGTGAGGAATACTCTTTTGACAGAATGGCCTCTTTCCCAGGGTGCAAGTAATATGATTTGAAGGAACTTGATCTTCCCTTTCAGTCCCTTAGGGCACAATTTCATAAATTATTGTTGGGAAGAATTATGAATGTGTGAAAATACATTTACTTAAGGCAGTGAATGAGATACTCACCTGGTTGGTTCTAGCAATGTCAGCTCCAACCTGTCTCAGACAACTCTATATGGTGTAATAGCTCTTTAGAGCCATAGGGAAGAGAGGACTTTTTATGCCTTGAGTCTTTGGAGGAGGAAGAGGAGACTTCCTCTGACCTCTAGCCCAAGTGATGCTACCATGCCCTGGAGCTTGGGAACTGGAGGCTTAGCCATCAGTTAAACTGTAGATTCAGTTGAATTCAGGAAGCTTTCAGTAGATGCCTACTGTGTGCCAAGTGCTCATTCTGCCTTTAAAGAAAATGGCATTTAATTGTATTCGGTATCATAAGATGATAGCTATGGAGCTAAATGGAAACTCAGGGGCAACCACTTTATTTTATAGATAAGGAAATTGAGTGATTTAACCAAGATCATGAGGTCATAGGATCATAAATTTGGTGCCAGATAGGACCTTTGAGGTGATCTAGTCCAGCCGTCTCATTTTTCATATGAGGAAACTGAGCCCCAGAAAAGTGGTGTAACTTGCCCAAGGTCACAGAGGAACAGGGAGATATGGGTGTGGACATTCAAACATGAAATTTCCTCTTACTTTCTCTTGATTAAAAAACAGATAGAACTGAGCTGGACCCTGAAATTATTTTTGAGTCTCTTTGTCTGGAATGGAAACCTTTTAAATGACTTCTCTCTGAAGGAGCTAAAAGGAAGGGGTGGGGTTCAATTTCTGGAGCTAGGCTGCTAAGCATGACTCAGACATTTCCTTAATATCCCACTTAGAAAATGACACCAACCTTCATCCAGGATGAGTCTTTTGTATCTGCATTAGGCCTTGGTTGGGGGAGTGGGGGTGGCTTTATAAGATGTTTCAACTGGCGCCATACTTTCCATGTGAAATTAATCAAGTACATAATATACAGCAGAAGAAAGGTCCAGAGGCCTGAATAAAAGTAGGCGCATAATCCCTCTCACCTCAATCTCAAATGAAGTTGCTTGGAAGCCTCTTAGAATTCATTAATAAAGCTATTTGGGTAATGGCACTCCTAATGCTGGTTCTTGCTCCTGGCAGAATTGGAGCATTTTCAACACTGAGAGGCGGCTGCTTAGTTTGTGTGTGTTGGGCCAAGTCAGTCCACTGTGGCGAGGGCAATAATAGGACTCAGTTCCATGAATAGGATAAAAATATAAGTACATTGAATTTTTTTTCCATGGGCTCCTTAGTTAATTACATGCATGCTGCAAACTGAAATCTCCCAGCAGTAGGTCATGAGAATGGTTTCAAGTTCTTCAATATCACTGAAATCCCAAAGCAGCAGGGGGAGCATCTAATTACCTCTGATACATTTTAAGAATAATATTGTACAACTTATTTGTGGGTAACGTGCATCAATATTTGTACGCTTCTGCCAGAATGGCTCACTGAGCCATACCATGTTCCTAGAATTCCGTGGGTAGATAGATGTTTACAAAAAGACCCACTTTTTTCATTCTTTCTTTCTTTTTTTTTTCTTTTTTGCGTTTTCACTTCTGCTTTCACCCAGACACAATATGCTATTCGTGATACCAGTTCGCTTAATACGGCTCATTCCATTGATACCCTCCAAGCCACGATCGAGTGTGAGCAGCCTCAACCTGACCTGTACAAGTAAGGACTCCTTTACTACTGTCTGTTGTCTGGTTTCCTTTCATGCAAGCATTATAAAGAAATACAAAGCCTTCTGCTGGCCCTCTTGCCTTTGTGTTTGTAGAACCTGTTCTTCCCTTGGCAGCAAAATGATTCAAAAATAAGCTTTGCTCATTGTGGGCCTGGCAAAACTCATCATGGTCCTGGGAAACTTATTTAAGATTGTCCTTTTATTTTGAAATTTAACAACATGACTATCTATTGGACATTCATCTCATGATCATAAGGCTTCCCATTCAGAGTGACAGGATTTCAGGATTGGAAGGGACCTTAGAAGTAAGGAATCCAGTTCATTCCTCTCCTCTCTCTACCCTTCCCTCTGCCCTTCATTCTATGCCAGGCAGAGTCTCCCTTTTCTTTCTGATTGTTGTCATACTCTCTTTAAAATTATTCTTTCCAGAATTTTCCTGGAGCTATAGTTTTTGGAATACATCTTTCCCCTGTTTCATTGGACACCTAGGATGTTTTCCTGGCCCCAGGCAATTGGCATTTTTCCTGATCTCCATTATTACTTCAAGATAACTCACAGTAGTTCAGGGATTACAGGATCATGAGATTCTATAGATTTAGAACTGGAATGGATCTTAGAAGGCGTTGAGTTCAAGCCCTTCATTTTACAGATAAGGAAACTGAGACCTAAAGAGGTTAAGTGATTTGCCCAGGGTCACATGACTAGTATTTGTCTGAGGCAAGGTTTGAACCCTGGGCTTCCTGACTCTAGGTCCAGTACTTTATTCCCTATAACATGCTGCTTCACGTGTGGAAATTCTTTGAAGACCCTGGGATATAAGCCATGTGGGTCAGAAGATGGGAACTCATTTAAATCAGTGCTGTCAAAAATAGAAACAGATTCCCTGCATATTGACTTAGAAAACCACAAAGAAGCATTGTTTATGTTGTATTGTATTTTTATTCATTTTGCGAATTGTCTCCTATTTACATTTTAATTTGATCGGTCTGGGTTTGACCCCTGATTTCACCTATCTAGGTGATCTCTTATCTATCTGGGGTGCATTTTTCTTAATCATGTTTGCTCTACCCTTTACTATTTAATATTTTCCTCGACAGTAAGTACGGACGGAAACTTGAGTGAGTATTTCTTCTTCCTCACTGTTGTTTGCCAATACTACACCATCTGTGAGCAATGTGATGCTATCTCCTCCCTTTTGTAAAAGCTGACTTCATAGTCTTTCACATTTTTCTTTAGCCTCAACTAATTTCTATTGTACTTCCCTGCCATCTTCTAACCTTTTGTACTTGTCCACAATTGCATGTCCTTGCTTCCATCTTTTGTAAACATTCTGTAAAGAATTAACTGGGCAGCTAGGTAGCATAGCAGAGAAGAGTGCTGGGCCTGGAGTCAGGAAAACCTGAGTTCAAGTATGGCCTCAAACACTTACTAGCGGTGTGACCCTGGACAAATCATTTAGCCCTGTTTGTCTGAGTTTCCTCATCTGTAAAATGATCGAGAGAAGTAAATGGCAAATTACTCCAATATCTTTGCCCAGAAAAATCTCAAATAGGGGTCACAAAGAGTCGGACATGACTGAAACAACTGAACGTCAACAACGACAAAAAATTTAATCTCACTCAAGAGCTGCATAGGCATTAAACATTAAACAACTTGTTAGATATCATCCTGTTTCTTCCTCATTGGCATTATTTACACTTGTTTTGTCAGATTTTCATTTTTTAAGGTCTCCCATCCTTCTTAGAATCTCTAATCGTTTCTACTCATATCACTAACCTTCCTTCAATCTTCCACTGAGAATTCACCCAACATGATAGAAGGTTTTATCTAATCCAGGTGCCAGACAAGCAGCCAGGGCTCCATTCACTTCTCTTAACCATATTAAAATGTGATTAGATAATATTTGACAATATAAATAAAAGTACAGTAGAGCCTAGATCAGGGGAGGGGAAACTGTGATCTTGAGGCGTCCCCCACCCCTGGCCTAGGTGATGTTAATATGTGGTTTTCTAAGTTAATTTGGAACCTGCAGGAGTTCTTATGTACAGTTTAGTATCCCTCATTTCTATTTCAGTTGATATCACTGCCCCAAATCTTCTAATATTTCATGGGTACCATGGTCAATTCCATTGCCTATTCCCTAATTCTCCCTACATAGAATTACAGTAGCTTGCTTCCACTGGTAGCTATCTCACAGTGATCAGAAATATGTAGGAAATTTTCCCACGAAAAGGATAACATTCTTGTCTTAATTCTCCTCTTGGCTCTACAAGACCCCAAGCTCCTGACATTGGGTGATCTAGAGCATTGTCACTTCCCCTATCTGGGTCTCAGTTTCCCCATTTGTACACTGATCGAGTCGGATTAGTTTCATGGTCCCTGAGGTCTTTCTAGCTCTGATGTTCTTTAATAATTCATAATAGCTTTCCAAATCACTAGAATGGATATATAACATAGCATTTTCTTAGCATCACTTTATGACACATACCTAATAGACTTTCTACTTTATTCTGAAGGCCCTTATAGGTCCGTCTTTTTACATTATTTGATTCCTGCTGATACTAGTGGTGGTCAATATCAATTGAATATAGGAACAAAATCTCATTCTATTATGTTCTTTTTCCAGGTTTGTTGGGAAGATCAATATCTATGATAATAATGCACAACCTATTGCCAGGTTAGTTCCTTTACTATTCACTGGTTCCTTCTTGATGTTACTATTTGCATCTTATGTAAATATCTTCTGATACTTTTCCTTTGGAAAGAGATGCCAGGGTGACTACACTCAAATTGCTTGGTTTCCCTTTAAGCTATGGTGGTGGTGGTGGTAGTGAGTTGTTCTTGTTGGATGTGTCGTGATTGTTATCAGTGGGGTTTAGGAAATATAGGTGCACAGTTGTGGTCTAAGGGAGGTAATGGATGGACTGGAAAATTGCTTGCATTTTAAGTGAAGTGAAATTATCTGGGTAACTAAAGTCCTTAGAACATACATACAATTTCAGGAGAGAGGTAGTATGGCATAGGGCATAGAAGGTGAGACTGGGATCCAGGAACACCTGGATTCAAGTCTTAGCCTTGATATGTACTAGCTGTATGCCCTGGGAAGACACAAAAACTATATAAAGGATGTTTTGTGTTGGTGGAAAGGATTTCCACACTAGTGATCCCCACACATTTACAATCACATGTTTACATCTCCCTATCCTCTGTAAGGAAAAACGAAAAGGAAAAAAAGTGTGAGTCTCTCTCATACCTTCAGTTAGGCTCATGATTATTTCAGCTCTTCACTTTGGATGACCAGAAGCAGGCACAGGATGTTAAGAATGTGGTGGGAGTTAGGGAGCTGAAGTCTACCCACAGGTCCCTTGGCCTTTCTCATCTTGTGTAGAAGGTTCATATTCTCTTCTAGTCTCTGTTTTTCTCTCTCTTATATGTTTCTCTCCCTGTTTCCTCGTCTCTCTGCCTTTCTAAGGCTCGGCCCCTTTCTATCTCCATCTCTGCCCTTCCGATGTTTCCTTGACAAAGCCTCTAACTCTGTTTGTACTTTCTCTGTGGGTGTCTGTCTTTCTGGCTTCACATATGCCTGCAAGAGATTGGGACTTGGAATTGTCTGGAGATGTGAGCCCACTTTTATACTACACACAGACAGATGGATATGAAACCCCCAGTCAGAGGGGAGGGGGAAAAGTGCCCCAGAAATTTACTGATGATTTTGGATTTTGTGGATAAACAACATTCACTTTCTGTTTAGGTCTTTGGGACCTGAAAATCTATTGCTGAAAGGAGCTACTCTAAAAAATACCAAGAAGATTTATGGTGAACGTTTTAAAGAATTTATTTATCATAAATATACTTTATAATGCCTCTGAATAATAGCTGAATTTTAAGTAACCATAGCAGATAATAATAAATGTTAATGGAAACCTATTTATAGGTGTTATATTTTTTATGGTGTGACATGCTTAAAGACTATAAATAAAATGAAAATGTTTTAGGGATGTTAATTGTATGAATTATACTTCACATTATATGATTTCTTAAGCCTAGTGTAACAAGTTGTTTGTGGGGAAATGTTTGGAATTCTAGTGTGGTTTTTTAAAGTTTTTTTTAAATTAATATCAGAAGGGGATGGGACTTAAAGGGTTTATTGGTCACTTGGGATGGGGAGTTGGTCAGTTATAAACCTAGTTTAATTATACTTTATTGCTGTTTAGGAGTTGCTGTTTACACAGGAATGGAAAGCAAAATGGCTTTGAATTACCAAGGGAAATCTCAGAAGCGCTCCGCTGTGGAAAAGTAAGAATGTACCTGAAAATTGGGTTGTACCAATCAGTGCAGGGCTTGACTCTGGTTAAAGCCTTGGGAATTTTCTGAAGACTTTAAAACCTTTTGTTTGCTTGGATTCTGTGTCAAATTGAGCTGGTAGTTTAGGAGGGTATTAGAGGAGTGGAATGGACTATGCTAGATAGTCGAAGGTTGACTGAAGTCTCCATTTGCTATATCAGAACATGATGACTGATCATGAATTTGGTTGTTACTTCCCCATACTTTGCTTCCCTAGCTAGCCCAGATTTCTGAACTCTAGGTCACTTCCTCAGAAATGGATTGGCCTAATGTGAGGGTTGTAGGCCACCTCTTCACGAACCTTCATGTTCTAGGGCTTTCAGGGTTCTAGACTGGTAAGGGGTTGGCATTCACTAGAGATTTAAGGGGGCCAGGGATACCTATATTCCTGTTCTTGTCCTAGGGTTCCAAACAGGGCTATTAGAGTCTTGGTGTAAGAGGGTAAGGTTATATTAGTGAATCCATGCACATGGGGGAAGAGGTGGTGTTCTCTGACAAATAACTCCAACTTATCTTCCACTTGCCCATTTCAGTCATACTGATGACAGTGATGATGATAGCAAGCATTTATATAACACCTTAAAGTTTTCAAAATGTTTCATACATGTTATCTCCTTTGATCCTCACAATAACCCCGTGAGACAGGAGCTCTTAATCATCCCCATTTTACTGATGAGGGAACTAATGCACAAGTAAGGTCAAGTGACCTTGGCCATGATCACACAGCTGAGAAGTATCTGAGGCAGCTTTTGGCCTCAGGATTTCCTGAGTGTAGGAAGGTCCAACATTCTACCTACTCTACCACCTGTGTGCCTATAATTATAAAGACAGTCCTTGATATGCCTATAGGCCTTTCTAGTTACACAAATATTAAGAAACAAACAACTTTCTTGCTTGATCCTTACAACCCTGTAAAATATGTAGAACAAGGGTTAGTATCCCAATTCTATAAAAAAAGACACATGGGCTCAGATGATCAGAGTAACTGAGCTGGGATCACTAGACCTTTGCCTCAGGGTAATGGAATTTTGAGGTTCCTGACAGGACTTCTAGCTCCTCTTCAGTGTAGAAAGATGGGCCTTAGTACCTAGTTAGCAAGTCAAGTCCATAAACATTTATTAAAAGCTTACTGTATGTAGTGTTGTGTTGCAAAAACAAGAATTACATTCTAATGGGGAGTCAAAAGCCAAGTAACTATGTATACATATGATTTATACGGTATAAATGGCATGTAATCTCTGAGGGCAGGCACTAGCAATTGAGAGGGTGCGATGGGGAGGATGAGGGAGAGAGGGAGGTCCATGGAAAATCATTAGCAAGAATATAGTCAGCTCAAATGGGAAGCTAGCTAACAGATGGCATTCTTCATTCCTATCTTCAGGTGAGCTTCTCTGTAGCCCATGCCGCCCTACTCTTCCTTCATATCCACTCCTCCTCTCTTTGTACCCTGGGAAATCCCCACTTCCCCCAGTTGATTGCCCAGTGTGCCAAAAGTACTGGTTCCAGCTCTTCTATGATCAGTTCACTGACTTGCTCAAGATCAGATGTTTGCATGAGAATAAAACTGGGCCTCAAATTTAGTTCATCTGATTTCAGGTCCACTGTACCATACTCTCTTTTGTCCAAGATGTATTTGCCTAGACTTCTATTGTCGTGAACAGAGAGTCCTTAACCATATCCAAGTGACCGAATTAATTTTTTTTTAAATCAACCTCCTTTTCTTTTTCAGATCTATCAATGGCTTCCTGATTGTATACTTGTGTATCCTCTTGTCCAAGGCTGCTATTTGCACCACAATGAAGTATGTGTGGCAAAGTGTCTCCCACAATGATGAGCCTTGGTACAACCAAAGGACCCAGCATGACCGAGAGACTGTAAAGGTACTTGGTTTAATGTTTTCCATCATGAAGATATAATTTGATGTTCAATAAATGTCAAGGAAACCGTGACTTGATTTTTATTACTCTAGATGTTTTCTTAGTTGTAGCCTCTTCTTTAAAATTTTAAACCTTTTTTTTTTTAAAGTCAATAACTTCATTTGTACTTAGGCCTAACTCTTCAACCAAGACCTGTTTACAAGTTGTTTGGCAAGCAGCTGTGACACTCTAATACTTTTGATCTGTAGTCTCCTGAAATCACAAAATGTCCATGTGGGAAGGGCTCCCAGTGCGCATTTTGTCCATCCTTAGTAACTGGCCATCAATCTTCTTCTTGCAGCCCTCCAGTAATGGGGGGACCCCCTATTTCAGAGGCAGCCTATTCCACTGGGGGATGGCTCTAATCATTAGGAAGGTTTTTTTCAGTGTCAAGCCTAAATTGGCTTTTCAGCAAATTCTAGCCCTTGGTCCTAACTCCACCCTTTGGTTCTTTGTTTTGATATAGTGTCAAAGGACCATAGATTTTAGAACTTGAAATCACATTAGAACTCATTGAGCTCAATCTTCTCATTTTTCAGATGAAGAAACTGAGGCACAGGGTTCCTCAGAGTCAAGAAGTGTTGCCAAGTGTCAGGGGTAGGATCTGAAACCAGGTCTGGCCACTAAGGCTTGCTGTCTATCCAGTATACCGTGTTGCCCTTTTATGAGATGATAAAAACATTTGATCTTTCTGCCAGATAGCTACTGGATTTTGCCTAGAGATTAAGTGGGACAGGGTTAAGATTTAAGGCGGAGAAAAAAACACTATTATCTCTTTAAAAACCCTAAAAAGAAGCATTTTGGCAGAAACCATGATATTCCATCAAAAAAATTAAGCATGACTTTTAACAGATGATTAAAATCTACCTTTGGTTTTGTAACTGAAGATTTGCCCTGTCATTAAGAAGTGTCCTTTAGGAAGATTTTTTTCCCATTTCAAGCACAATTTCCTCAGCATTAGAGGTGAGAGTAGGAAAAGTTTCCTAACAATTAGAGCCATCCCCAGACAGAATGGGGTGTGTTGATAGGTAGTGAGTTGGTTTCTGCCCCCACCCCCCCAAACACACACACACACACACACACACACACACACACACACACACACACACACACACACGTCTAACAAGGGTGAAATGACTTATCACTGGGAATCTTGTAGAGAGATTCCTGTTCAGCTGTGAATTGGCTTAGCTGGCTACTGGAGACCCTTCCAACTCAGAGAGGTTGGAATTCTTTGCAATAAAGACAAGACCTATAAGACTGTCCCTCCTTCTTACATTTTTGCAGAGGTTAAGGGGCATAGGAGGAGGTCAGTAGGCCTAGAACATTAGATTTTCTTCAAAATGTTGACTGGTTTTGCTGAATTTTTTCTCATTTAAAAAAATCCTTTGTTATAAGGGATTGCTGGGAGGAGGTGAGGCTCTGAATATAAGGCACTTTGAATACCTTAAAGTCCTATAATTAATTATCATCAATTATAAATAAATTCTTCTTGTTTATGATAACTATAATTATTCTTTCTAGGTGATGTCAAAACAAGACAATCAAAAATCTATTATTTAAAAAAAACTGAAGAAGAGATTTTTTATGTTCCCTTCTGTTCTTAATGTCTCCACAGGAGAAGCCTGCCTCTGGTTACCATGACTTATCTCTTTTCTTCCAGGTTCTGAAAATATTCACAGACTTCTTGTCATTTATGGTCCTGTTCAATTTCATTATCCCTGTTTCCATGTATGTTACTGTGGAAATGCAGAAATTCTTGGGTTCCTTTTTCATTGCTTGGGATAAAGACTTTTATGATGAAGAAATACAAGAAGGTGCTCTGGTGAATACATCTGACCTCAATGAAGAGCTTGGGCAGGTTAGAATGCATTTTAAAAGATCTCCCTAACAAAACTAATTGCTTCCAATGTGTTGTTGATATTTTTCATAATGTTGAGCTTAATGTCTGATGACTTCATTTTGTACCACTCCATCTGCACCCTCCGGGCCTGTACATAATCTCTCTCCTATACCTAGAATGCTCCGTCATCTCTCACCTGTGCCTCTTGAAATCTCGGACTGCCTTCTAGGTTCAGCCTAGATCTACACAAGACCACTCTTACCCCTCCTCCCACTCCCAGTTGTCTTCTCTTTGAAGTATTTTTGCAATTGTTCAATATTTTTTTTCATTTATTTATCTGTATAGATGTTATTTTCCCTAGTAGAATATGATGTCGTTAGTGGCAGAGATCTTGATTTTTGTCTTAGCACGGTGTTGGGCACATGGTAGTGAATACTCATTTGCTAATCAGGGATGATAGAGACATTGAGTATTGGGAAGGACATACTTCATTTTTAAAACTTCAGCTTTATGGATGCCTTCTATTTTTGACATCATAGACATTCCCCAATATCTCCCTAAAGATCCTTGCCTTGTCACAAAGAAAAACATTTGAGCCAAACTGGCCAAAGCAGTGTCCTCCAGTCCCCTAGAGGAGAAGAGGAGGGGAGAATTAGGAGGAAACGAGTCTTCTGAGAATAGCACTGGTGTCCCGGACAGGGGGAGGGAAGTGCCCTGCTGCTCTGCTAGCCTTTTCAAACATTTTTTTAGGCACCTCGATTTCTCAATTATATTTGAACATCCTCACAGTACTCTTTAAGGCTCACCTGGTGGTAGATTATGGGTTTATTGCTTCAGCGCCGGCATCTGTAATTGTCCTCATTAACAACAAACATTTATTGAATTGCTGGAACAAAGGGAGAGGCAATGTTCTCCTATGGAGATGTGTTCCCTGGAGAAATGCAGCGAGAGATTTGTATGCTTTCCACGAATCTGATTGACCAGAGTTGGGCCCGTGACATTTCCCAGACTTCTTTCTGATCAGATGCATCATAGATATAGTTGCTTGCTTTACAGGAGGCATTTCAATGAAGGCAGCATTTGATGGAAGTACACTCTTGTTTCTTAAAATCCCAATGTAATCCAGGAGCTGACCTCTTCTTTCCTTGGAAAAAAAAATTCGTGTTTTATTGATGTATTTTTCCACTTTGCTGTCACTTCCTGATCACTGCCTCAGACTGGCACTCCCTCTTCCTTCCCCCGCCCCCAACCTGCCCTTGTAAGAATTAAGGTCAAATAAAACAGATCAACACATTGGCCATGTCTGATGGTGCATGCCTCATCTCACACCTATAGTATACCACCTTTTTTTTGAGAAGAATGAGATGTTGCCCATATCATCAGTCTGCCAGAATCAACTGCCTGTACCTCCCTCCCAACCTTTTCTAAATCTTTTCTATTAGAAAAAATGCTAGTATAAATTAATTTTGTGTCTGTGAGGCCTTCCCCTCTACCTTTTTTCTCCTTAATGTGGTAGGAACCACAATTCCTTCTGAAGTGTATGCCCATCACAGGGTCAAAGGAGATGTGCATCTTAGTATCTTTTTCTCGATGCCAAATTTTTATAGAGAACAGTTGGACCGAATCACAATTCCACTAATAGTTCCTTAATGTGCCTGTCTTCCTCCAGCTCCTCCAGCATTTGCCACCTTTGTCTTTCTGTCATCTGATGCACTCATTTTCCTTTGCAGTTCAGTCCAGCCATGGTTCCTCAGCTAGTGACCTTTCTCATCAGTATTCAAATCTCATTCTTTTGTGTTTTTAGCATGTGTCATGATATTTCTGATCTGGGAGGCTTCTTGACTTCTAGTTAACGTTCATGATATTTAGAATACCAATACTGTGGAAATGTCAATCCCGTGACTCGGAAATGTGAGTTGGGTTAATAGAGGAATGTGGGTGGAAGAAGATCTCACCCACTTTTGGAGTGTGCTTTTTTCTACCTCTCAGAACTTCTTCCTCTAACATTCATACCTTTGCCAGGTTACCCTCTTACCATATATGAAATCGGAAGACTGAATGAGGCTGTCAGAGGTCATATACTTTGTTCTGACTACCAACCTTGTCCCAGAGGGAAATGGGTCATGGTGACAAGGGTCTTCTAATGCTGAAGAGGGTGAGGCTGTCCTTGGTGAATACCAAGCAGCTCATCTAGGTGAGGCAATGGATCAGAGTACTGAACTTGGTACCAAGAAGATGTGAGTTCAGATCTTGCCTCAGATACTTCCTAGCTGTGAACCCTTGGCAAGTTACTTAGCTTTTGCTTGCCTCGGCCTCCTCATCTGTAAAATGGAGATAATAATAGTATTTCCCTACTAGGGTTGTTATGAGAATCACATGAGATAACATGTATAGCACTTGGCAGATCTCAAAGTGCTCTATAAATTTGGTGGTGATGATGACCCCATACCCCTTACCTTTGTGGCCACAAGGCTTCCACACCCTGGCAAAGCACACACACCCTGGATGAGACAGATGTCTCTTGACTAGGGGACTGATTCCCCTTAGAGAGCTGTTTATAGCTTGTTCTGACCCTCTTAAATTTTGAAGGTTCTATGAAGTCAACTGAGCAGCTCTATACCATTTAGGATGAGGGCCCCAGTCTACCTCTAAAATTTCCTCATCAGTACTCCAGCACCATTTTCTACCTCAGCCATCTCAGGAACAAATCTTTCCTGTTCTCAAAGACTGCTGACTGTTCTATGTGGAGATCTCAAACATAGCCCAAGGTTGTTGAGGTACAGTTTTGGAAAGTTGCTCTATTAGGAACATAGGCTAGACTGTCTCAGGAAGGCCTTGTCATCACAGACACAACAAGTCTTGGAAGACTGATATCCCCTTCCATTGTCCCCCAGTCATCAGGGTGCATAGCCATGTGGGTGCATAGCCCACATGCCCATTGGAAGAGAAAATGCAGACACAGCACATAGCTCCCCTGGGTACCTTCCTACAGGTACCAGGAGAGATGCAGAGAAATGTCCTTAGCAAGGAACTGTTGCAAGGATCCCAGACAATGCTGCTGTGCCCTACCAAGGCTTATCTGGGTCTGAAACTCTAGCCATATACTGCAGAACCTCCCATGAGGCACCATGTTCAAACTGCTACTAATGGCAACCATGTTAGCCCTTTTTAATTCTTTTTCCTACTCTCTGCACCCCTCTCATATCCATAATGCCTTTTTCTGGCTTTGCTGCAGTGATGGTCAAGGGTGTTGCTTCCTGTTTCATCACTAACTATGGCTGTGGTGCAGACACCAGCTAGCCCAAATCAACCCTCGAAATGCAGTCTGGTGCTAAACTCTAGGCTGTGTCTATGCATTTTAAATCAATCAAGTTGATTACAAAATAAAGTCAGGTTGACTTGACGATTGTAAAGCCACACCAAAGAAATGAAGGAAAAATGCATGGGAGGCCTGACTTATTAGGTATGGTTGTTTGAGTCAAGTTTTTCAATTATTTACCAGATACGTGACTCAGTACTGTGTGGATACAGCTTGCCACCATTAACTGAACTATTCTGTTTTCCTAGGCAGTCTCAGCCACTCTGGCTTTTCCTT
The DNA here is from genome assembly GCA_028627135.1 of Pseudochirops cupreus. NCBI lineage: Eukaryota > Metazoa > Chordata > Mammalia > Diprotodontia > Pseudocheiridae > Pseudochirops > Pseudochirops cupreus. The sequence goes on along the minus strand of CM053582.1, from coordinate 29,365,619 downwards.
TGCCTCCATAGTCAGCCTTGACCCCATGGCCAGTGACAGCATCAGGAGGAAGCTACAGTATATTTTGGTCTTTGGTAGATCTGAACATGGAGGACATGTGAAGGATAATGTTCTGTGTAATGGATGCTGTGATGGGCACAGAGTCAGGAAGACCTGAGTTTGAATCTGACCTCAGATAGTTACTATCGCTGTGACCCTGGAATCATTTAATTGTTACCTGTTTCAAGTTTCCTTTTGTGTAAAATGAGTTTATATAGGATAGCTAGGTGGTGCAGTGGTTAGAGCACTGGGCTTAGAATCAGGAAGACTCATCTCCCTGAGTTCAAATCCAGCCTCAGACACTTACTGGCTGTGTGACTCTGGGCAAGTCACTTCACCCTGTTTGCCTCAGTTTTCTCAACTGTAAAATGAGCTGGAGAGGGAAATGGCAAACCACTCTCTGCTAAGAAAACCCCAAATCAGTCACAAAGAGTTGGACATGCTGAAAGCGACTGAATGACAACAACATTAACGAAAAAAAGCAAGTTCATAACACTTCTTATTTTTCTTCTTCTTCTTCACTAGTCATTAGAAGCCCTTGTTCCTTAGGCCTTCCATCATTCCCAACCTGGAAATTCTCAGCTCTGGCTAACCATTAGCCTTGAATTCTTCCATTTCTCCTCCCAGGCATGCTGATTTTACTAGACAAAGGCATGAAATTGACTATAAATTCCTGGGGCATGACCTCAGCTAGGCCCTTAGTGCTGCTCAGCAATCTTACTCTATACTTATTGATTGCCTTATTCCATTTTCTGCTTGGGCAGTTCCAAATGGTTTCCTGTCTCCTCAGGCACCTGGCTGGACCCCTACCTCCCACACTGTCAGCAGGTGACTTGGCTTCCTCTCTTCAATGGGATTTCCTTCAGCCTTCCTCCTTCTCACTTCTCCTCACTAGTAAGAGATGCCCTTTTTGGGATACTTTGAGCCTCCCTACTCTGAGGTTAAATGCCACAGGAATTCTCCTTATTTTACAGAGGAAGAAATTAAATCCTAGAGAGGTTATATGACTTGTCTATGGCCACACAGCTACCTAACTCAGCAATCAGCCCCTCTGTGTTGTATAGCTCATCTGTGACTTCTTCACCACTAATTCTTTCTGGGGTCCCTTGGAATCCAATTGACTTCCCCCTCACTAGACTGAACTTTCTCTTTGCAAGCTCACCAGTGACCTCCTTTACATCCTGTCCTGGGTCTCTTTTCCATCCCCATCTTCCTTGACCTCTCTATAGCTGCTGATACTGTCAACTGTCCCTCCTTTTCTGAATGCTTGTCTGCCCACCTTTAGAACCATTCTCTGTTTACCTCTGGTTCTTCCTCTTTGTGCTGACCCCTCGAGGTGGGTGCTCTCCAAGGTTCTTGGTCTTAGGAACAGCGCCCTAGAATTGAAAGCCACCTCAGATATCATCTTTTCCTACTTCTTCATTTTACAGGTGAGGAAACTGAGGCATAGAGTGCACAAGTGGCTTGCCCAAAGTCATAATATACAGTGGTGGCAGAGTAACTCTTCCAGTCTTTCTACTCCCAACTTATTACTACTTCTACTGCTAAGTGGTGCTGCTGTGCACAGAATACAGGGCTCGGAGTCTTCGGACTCCATCCTGAATTCAAATCTGGCCTCAGACACTTACTAGTTGTGTGACCCTGGGCAAGTTTCTTTGCCCTGTTTGCCTCAGTTTCCTCTTCTATAAAATAGGGTTAATAATAATAATACCTGCTTCCTAGGGTTGTTCTTGTGAAGATCCACTTAGAGACAGAGAAGAAAAAAAGAGAACAGGGGGAGGGAGAGAGAAAGAAAGAGAGAAGAAAGGAGAGAGAGGAAACACTTGGCATAATGCCTGGCATAATCAAATATTAGCCATTATTATTACACCGCTCTATGTTACTTCTCCCCTTGGTCATCCTCGTTCACACCAGTGCTTCTGCTCTTGCCTTTGTGCAGCTTACTTCTTGGTCTCTATCTCCCATTCTGATCTTTACCCTGAGCTCCAGACCCACATTTCTGTATGACTACAAGACTGCATGCATATTTCATTAGCACTTCAAACTCAAAACAATGTTCATTTTCTCCTTCAACTTCCCAGGCTGCTCCTACTTTGGGCTCAGTGACAGCCTTATCCACCTTCCCAGCTGGATCTTGCTGTTAGCTTTGGCACCTCTTCTTTCTCCATCTCTGTCGCCTTCTCTCTCTCTCATGCTCTCTCTGTCTCACTGTCTCTGTCTCTCTCACTCTCTCTCTCCATCTCTGTCTCTCTCTCTCTCTCTCTCTCTCTCTCTCTCTGTCTCTCTCTCTCTTTCTCTCATGCTTTCTCTGTCTCTCTGTCTTTCTATCTCCATCTCTGTATACCTCTCTCTTTTTCATGCTCTCTCTGTCTCTCTCTCTCCATCTCTTTCTCCCCCCCCTCATGTTCTCTCTGTCTCTGTCTCTCTCCCCTTCCCCCTTCCTCTTCTCTTTCCTTTCTTGTCTATTTTTCTTCTCTCCTTTGCTGTCTTTCCCTCTCCTCTCTTTCCTTTCTTCTTTCTCTCTCTCTCTCCCTCCTTCCTCTCTTTCCTTTCATTTCTCTTCTCTCCTTTCTTTTCTTTCTCTCTCACCTTTCTTCTCTCTTTCTCTCTCTCTCCCTCCTCTCTTTTATCTTCTTTCTCTCTCTGTCTCTGTCTCCCTCTCCTCTCTCTTCCCCATCTTCTTCTCTCTTTCCCCCCTTCACCAATTACCACATCTACTTCTTTTCCCTCCCCAGTCTCATCTTTCCTCTTTTCTATTCTACTGACATTTACTGAGCACCTACTATGGACCAGGCACTGCTGATTACAGACATAAAGAAGGAAATAATCCCTACTCAAGGAACTGACATTCTTATATATGAATAAATGCACCACATGTTACACTACTTAGGGATGGCTTGCTCATTTCGGAATCAGACCTTACATAGTACAACTGAAAAAAAAAGCATTGACTTTGGAGTCAGAGGGCCTGGTTTTCAAATGTGGTTCTACCACTTGCTTATCAGTATCATCTTGGACAAGTCACATGCTGTCTTTGGGCCTCATGCTCCCCTCAAAGTCTTTTCTAGCTCTAAATCTAAGGATACTACCAAATCTGAATGGCAGAGATAAAACAACCCTATGGCAACCTGCAGAAAAATTTTGATTCTCTAAAGACCAAATTGTTTTCATTTTAAGAGAGGGACAGAGACAGAAAGAGAAGACAGAGAGACAGAGAAAGGGAGAGACAGACAGAGAGATAGCATTGGGAGTGGGATGGGAGTGGGGAGGGGGGCGGGATTTAAACCAGAACCAGATAATGCCACTGGAGTGAATGGAGAGGATTCCAACTTTGCTGCCTAACATGAAAGAAAGTGGGAGGGGGGGTGGGGACTGGGAGGGGTGGGGCTGGAATGTTGTCTCCATGCCAGCACTGCAGCAGGGGAAAGCTCGGAAAAAGAAATGAGAAAGTATCTCCTGCCAGGGGTTCATCACTTTCTTCCTTAAATAATGAAAACCTTAATCTTGTGTGTGCTTATATGTGTTCCCATCAGCCACTAATGTTAACTGTTTAAATACAAATTGCCCCAATAGGAAGATCAAATTGTAGGGTTCTTCAAGGCAGATGCTATAAATAGTAGACAAGAGAAAAACTGGAGATGAGGTGGGTATTGTGTAATGTCGGGGGGGGGGGGGAGGGAGATTTCAGCTATGAAAATGCCCTCAATTAGACTTTGATTTGTTATTACACACTGTCTGGTCACCCCCTCCCTCATCTGCCTCCGGGCCCCCCAACCAGGTTTGAGTCTTTCTTTTAAAGAAAAGTTTCATTTGAAAACCTTGAATCTGAGGGTTGTCTGAAAATAGACACTCTGGGTATAGAAACAACTTGAAAGGATCATGGTTGTCTGCCAGATAAATGGGTTAGGTGTCTGCATGGCCTTGGCCTTTTACTGTGTGATGGATACACAAATGCTGTACAGTGCAGGACCCAAGATCTGTCATTGCCCTGTTGGGGAGATTTTGCTTTGGAAAAGACATTTCTCATGGGATGGAATGCATTGTGGTATAGCAGAAAGAGTGCCAGACTTGGAATCAGAGACCCTGAGTTCAAATCCTGCTGTCCTTGCCTCTGTTCTTACTTGCTGTATGACCCTGGGCAAGTCACTTAACCTCTCTGAACCTCAGTTTCTCTTATGTATAAAGGGGGAGGGTTGAATGGATGAATGACCTCGAAGGTCCCTTCCAGCTCTAAAGCTGTGACTGTAATTTGTTCACTTAGTAAATTTCCATTTTCTGAAACAACCAGTTGACTTTGAGGCAGTAGAAAAGGATCAGATTGTGGGTCAGTCACTTCATAGGATCATAGACAACTGACCCTCCCCTTCTTAGTTTAGAGATGAGAAGATAGGACCCAGAGAGGTTCAGTGAGTGCCCCAAGGACCCCCAGGTGGTGAGTGGCAGAGCCTCAGCCTTTCTGACTCCAGATCTCCATTGCTTTCCCACTCTTCCTTTTTGGGTTTCACTTTCTTTGTTTGTAATAATAATAATAACAGTGGCGATGATGATGATGAATGACAGCATGGCTTATTGGTTAGGGAGGCAGCCTTGGAGGCAGAAAGATCTTATTCAAGTCCTTCCTCTGACATATGCTACTTGGGTAACTATGCAAATCACATGTACTCTCAGGGCTGGAGGTGACCCCCTCTGACTTAGTTACAAAACAACTGCTGATATTTATGGGGGAAGGTTACTGCCTATGTCAAGGGTGGGGAACCTGTAGCCTCCAGGCTTAGGTATGGCCTTCTGACTGAATCCAATCTTCACGGAACAAATGCCCTTAATAAAAGGGTTTGTTCTGTGAAACTTGGACTCAGTCAAAAGGCTGCACCTGAGGACCTAGAAGGCCAAATGTGGCCTTGGATGCAGCAGGTTCCCCACCTCTGGAAAATTATGAAATTCCAAACCTCAACCAAAAAACAAACAAAAAACTCAAAACACATGACATTTCCATAGCACCTTAACCTTTACAAAGTGGTTTACACACATCATCTCTTGTAAGACTGAAAGCTATTCTGGAAGACAAATGCTAAAGCTCTTCATCCATCCATCCATCCATCCATCCATCCATCCATCCATCTATCTATTTATGTCCATTCATTCCCATTCTCCAGAAGAAACTGAGGTTGAGCAAGGTTGGATGACTCATTTGCTGGTGGTCACATGGCTAGTAAGTGTGTGAAGCAGAATTCAAGCTGAGATCTTCCCGAACCCAAGTCCAGTGCTCTAGCTATTATATTCCACAACCTCTAGTGAGGAACCTTCCAGTGTTGTTGTCAGTAAAGTGCTTTGTCAGTTGAAAAGCTATGAAACTGTGAGATCTTATTTTAACAATCCATTCAGATTCCCCACTTTATTTTGAACTGAAATAAGAGCTCTGTAAACATATAATATTTTGTGTATAACTTGTATAAGTGGTGAGTAGGTTGTCTTTGTTATGTTTTTGGAAAGCTGAATTTTCCTCTAGAAATTGTTTTAAAAAAAGAAAGAAAGAAAAAAGGCCTGTTCCTTTTAATAAGTAGTTCTTGATTTGGAAAAATTGCCCTTATTTTTGTTCCTTGGAATAGCTTCCCCCTTGACATCTTAAATCAGTTTGGGAGAGGATATTACTTTCACTTGGTGAGGTTTGATTGTTATCTTCATGATCATCATTCTTGTCATCGTCGTTATTGTTTTTGTTATGTTATCATCTTCTCATCTTTTTTGTTAAAATTAAAATGAAAATGATTTGACAAAGACTTGCTATTTTTAGTTTATATGAATTAGTGGATAAAATGTCTGCTTTCCCTAACTGAAGCTGAATATGGTGATACTTACCTCATCCTGCTTCCATATGGTATTAACTTCTTCTGCTAGGTCTCTATATTTTGAAAGTTTTTCCTTCTATGTAGTTTAGAGATTATGTGTGTTTTGGATAGCAACATCTGTTAAAAATATCCTTAAATTTGAGTGGATCCCTGTTTTATCTGGGCAGTCACGAACAATGGTTCCCTCTTCAGTTATGCTAAAGTTGCTGTGAAGTTTATTTGTTGAATTCTCACATATATTTTAAGGTTGTGAACTTGTCGTTGATTTGTTTATAAAGAATCGTGAGCTTCTGGTATATAATTTTAGCTACCTGATCATGTCTTTCTAGGTAGTTTGTAGATGCTAAATGTATATAGTTCCCAATGATGCTGTCATTGTTACCATTACTGTCATCAGTTCCACTCTCATGGCTTATTTATGTGTCACAAGTAAAAGAAACTCAAGTATTTTATATCCACATGAATAACGTCAGTATTTATTATACCCCATCAACACAATAATGTTAAGGACAAATGATATAGAATGTGGCATTTTTCAGAAACTCAGTTTAAGCTTATTGCATCTCTGCTTGGCCTTAAAACCACCCAAATAGAAGTATGTATGACTTCCAAATTAAAGGGAGGAGGTGTTGAACCAAAGCAGAAATCTTCCTAATCACTTGGTATACGTGGTTGACCTAAAATTCTAAGGTTCTTTCTGAAAAGACAATTAATAGGTTCTTGATTGCATGGACCATCTCTACAATTAAGTGTAAAATTGGGGTGACTAGGTGGCACAGAGGTTAGAATGCCAGGCCTGAAGTCAGGAAGACTCATCTGCCTGAGTTCAAATATGGTCTCATACCCTTATTCTGTGACCCCAGGCAAGTCACATCACCCTGTCTGCCTCAGTTTCCTCATCTGTAAGATAAGCTGGAGAAGAAAATAGCAAACCACTCTAGTATCTTTGCCCAGAAAACCCCAAATGGGGTCATGCAAAGTCAGACATGACTGAGATGACCAAACAACAACAATATATATAAAATTCTTAACTAGAGATCAAATTGGAACATTGGATGAAGGCTATAATCATAAAAACCTTGGTGTCCTTCACATAAGATACATGAACATAAAGCTTTAAAGAAGAAAACTTGGCTGAGTGTTGATACATACAGGCATCCTGAAATAAAAACTTAATGTGAAGATCGTATTTAAAGCAATTCACACTTATGCATTGCCAGTCAACGTGTACTTTCACTACTGTAAAATGGATCATAACAGATTTGGAAAATATCCTAACAAAAACCTGTGCAATATTAACCAAAGCCATAGCCCATCATCTTAAGTTTTAGAAACATTAACACTTCCTTGCCGAGAAGGAGGGAGAAGATTGATAGGCATTCTCAGAGCATGTGGTAAACATGTCTTTAACCTACAGAAATGCTTTTGGAACAAGCAATCACTGAGCCATAGGAAAGGCTTATAAGAGGCACACATCATTGGATTTGCTGAATATGCCTCAAAGTAGTTTGCCTCTGGATGGAGGCAATGAAAAGGATTCTCATCCTTTAAGAGTGGACTGAAAAGGCCCTTCATGGGCAACATCTTCATGAGCTCTGCCAACAATGTGTTAACAAAGAAGCATCAAACAAATGTCATTCATGTGGACTTATTTGTGAAAAAAGAAGGATTTTTGATGGCCATGCAGGACCAAGTCATCTCTACCAGGAATTATGGTAGGGTTGTCCTTCAGGAGATGGTTCTTAACCTAATCAATGCAAATCGTATAAGGAAATGGTAGAAACTCTAACCACAACCTGAAAAAATATAGCATGTACCCCAAACCTAACAATATAAGATCTAGTGGTCAGAATTAAACACCAGAAACTGCTGTCTTTCACGGACTGGTGGATGACAAATCTCTGTAGTACAGAGACAGCAAAACAATAAGAGCATTTATATAGCACTTTAAAGTTTGCAAAGAGCTTTACAAGTATCTCTGATCCTCACGACAACCCTTTGAGGCAGATGGTGTTATTATCTCCATTGTACAGATGAGTAAACTGAGATAAACTGAAGTGAAGTGACTTGCCCAGTGTCACACAGCTAGTAAGTGTCTGAGGCTAGAGTTGAACTGGGGGTCTTCCTGATTACAGGCCTAGAGTTCTATCCAGTGTGCCACCTAGCTTCCTGGAGAACTCCACCCATAAACAAACTGTCATAGATCTGGAATAGTATCATAGATCAAAGTGTTACCCCTAGTTGCCTGAACATTATATTGGTCCATAAAAACTTGAACAGTGTTTTTTAAATCAATATCACCATAGTCTCCAAGCTGCCTTTAACAAAAAGAATCAAAATTGAGAAATTTGTAAAGTAGAACATAACAAATTTGGAAACTATGCTACTTAAAACTTATACAGTATTACTCACTCCCATTGCCCATCACCCTAAGTAAGTTTTAGAAACATTAACATTTCCTTGCCAAGAAAGAAGAAGGATTGACCTTGTCAGAACACATGGTAAACATGTCTTAAACCTACAGCAATACTTTTGGAAAAAGCAGTCACTTCACTGAGTAATAGAAAATTCTATCCCAATGGGATAGAATGGAGTCCAGGTCATTCTTGTCATGTCTTTTCCTGGAGTTGTACTGAAGACTGCCTTCAGAGGATAAGCTGATATTATATTCTTATTTAATTACTAAAAGCTATGATTTTAACAGTCCCTGCCTTAGTCCTTGATAACTTATATGAAGAAGAAAGAACTTTTTCCAGGACTGCTTCTATCTGAACTCCACTGAACTAGAGGAGAAGAACACTTTTTCCATAATGACGATACTAATGATGGGCATCACTTATATAGCTCTCTCTGGGGTTTAGAGGGCAGTTTATATACATTCTCCTATATAATCCTCATAATAGTTCTGTGATGTTGGTACTGTTATTCCCATTGTAAAGATGAGGAAACAGAGTCTGGGAAAGGTTAAAGCACTTGGCCAAGGTCACATACACACACACACACACACACACACACACACACACACACATTCTCTGTGGCTAAGGCAGGATTTGAACTTAGGTCTCGTTAACTCCCAAGTTCAATACTTTCTCTAATTTTCCAGATTGCCTTAAAATAAAAATGATTGGATTACTCTAAGGTCTTTTCCAGTTAAGAATATTTAACCTTTCCTTTATACCTTTAAGATTTGCAAAATGTTTTTATGTAATTTTCTAACAACTTAATATGTGTTCCTTGACTTAGAATTGGATTAAAAATTGATGACAATGAAGAAACATTTAGGAAACCCTGACCTACCGCCTAGAAGCTAGATGCTGGCCTTACAACAAAGACAAAAAGATCCACACTAATCCTTTCCCTCAGAGAGTTTACACTCTATATTCTATTCACCTTATATGTGTGTGTATTTTTTTTCAGGTAGAGTATGTGTTTACTGACAAAACTGGGACCCTTACTGAAAACACCATGGAATTTATTGAATGCTGCATAGATGGGCACACATATAAGGAAGAAACTGCAGAAACAGAGACATTCTCTGAAACTGATGGAATTCAACCCTTTTCTGGAAGAGCAGAAAAGGTTGGTGATTGTGGATGCACAGTTTTGTTTTTCATTCATAATCACTTCCTTGAATGAATTTGAATGCATCTGCTATTACACTTCTTCCAGTGATGCTAATAGCAGCCCATATTTCAGTCTTCATTAGGGGATGTGTCCTATATGATGTATAATGTAAAATACTATGAGTGGTGGGAGTGGGGAAGGGAATCAACCCAAACTCTGGTTGAGACCCCACTGTCCCTTTCCACTCCTACTAAACACTCTAGAATGGCCTTCAAAAGAAGGCTTTAAAAGCTTGGACATTTTATTTAGGATCAGACATTAGAGCTGGAAAGGAACTTGGTCTTTTTAAAAAAATAATCTTTATTTTTTGTAATTTTAAATTTAACAGATGTCCACAAATGCAAACATTTCTGTAAACTAAGAACAGAAAAAAAGATTATAAATGGAACTGCTAATCTCCTTCTAACACAGTTTCAGAACTCATCTTGTCTGTATCTCTCTCTGAAATTCTTAATTTTCTGGTCATTTAATTTTTTTTTCCCCTGCTTTTTGGAGGGGGGAAGGTAAGACAATTGGGGTTAAGTGACTTGCCCAAGGTCACACAGCTAGTTTGTGTGTGTGTGTGTGTGTGTGTGTGTGTGTGTGTGTGTGTGTGTTTGTGTGTTGTATCTGAGGCCAGATTTCAACTCAGGAACAACTGATTCCAGGGCCAGTACTCTATTCACTGTGCCACCTAGCTGCCCCTTTTCTGGTCATTTAAAAAAATGTTTCAATGACCCTTTTTTCCCCCCTATCATTCTTGCTAGCTCCCTTCTCTTTTCTCCCCCACAAACATCCTCCTACCCATTAAAGAAAACTCCCTTCCAGCAAGAGAACTTTAGAGGCATCTAATCCAACCCATTCATTTTACATTTGGGGAAACTCAGGTTCAAAAAGGAGGAGGTGATTGCTCTTGTCTGCCATTCACTGGATAATTTCCTTGAGGGAAGATGCTCTGATCTGAATGTTTAACCAGCTGGACTCTTATTATGCCTAACCTCCCACCTGCTTCTGAGGGAGGCCCTCAGGCTGCCATTCATTTTAGGGACTGATTGATTTATGGGATCATCCAATCTTGTTCTGTTCTGAAAGTGTTAACATACCTAAGACTTAGTTAGGGCTTATGACTAGAGACTGCTGAGGGACTAGAAGGCTCTGCTTTGTTTAAGATAACTTTCTGAATGAATAGGATTCTGTTTACCTTCCAGTTCAGATTTCTTGTATTGTAGTGAAATGCCCCCTAGCACCATGGGTGGAGCTCTTATGGTAAAAGGGGCTACCCATTTCTACTGAACAGTTACTAAATTTAATGTTATCTGTATTTCATTGTCATTTTATGTATTTCATGGAATATTTTCAAATTCTGTTTTGATCTGGCTTGGGTGTATTGCAGCTGTAGATGGTCCTTGGGCTACACATTTGATCCCTCTGGTCTATATCACAACCTTCTCTGAGGATGTCTTTTCTGTGCTCTTTAATTTGTTTTTCTTCAGAGAGCAGAGCCGAAGTCGGAGAGAGGCAGATTTAGTTGATTTTTTTTACATCAAATTTTTTTCTCAATCACATGTAAACAAAAATTTTGGACATTTTTTTTTGAGTTCCAAATTCAGATTTAGTCTTGGTGAAAGGAAACCCTTTTTGAGACAGAGCAGCCCAATATGGACAACTGCCCTGAGGTAGTGAGTTCCTCAATACTAGGAGATCTTCAAGCAGAGGCTTGAGGCCTGCTTGTCCTAGATATCATAGAGAGAAGAAGAGGGAGAAAAATTGGACTGAATGACCTTTGAGGTCCCTTGTTATCTCAGGAAATCTGAGACTTTGTGATCCTCAGTGACTAAAACAGAAACATTCTCTGTTATTTTTGCAATTGCAGAGTCGGGAACAGCTCTTTCTTCGTGCCCTGTGCCTGTGCCATACTGTGGAAACCCAAGTAAAAGATGATATTGATGGAATCGTTGAAGAGACCGAGTTAACGTATATCTCCTCATCCCCTGATGAAATTGCTTTGGTAAAGGGGGCTAAGAAGTAAGCACAGTCTTTTATTTTTCTCCTGAGGAGGATTTTATCCTTTGAGCTACAGGAAATGGAGAAAAACGGGGGTTTATTTTTGTTCCAGTGTCTTTGTCTAGTGAATATGTCTACAAGTTAACATAGAATCAAAGTCAGACTTTTAAGGACTTATGAGGGAGTCTCTGACGTGAGCAATGAGTATAAAATATTGATATAGGCTGGAGACAGTGTGTCATAATGGATTGGGGGGCTATCCTCTGAGTCAGGAAGACTTGAATTCAAGACTTGCCTCTGTGTGTACTGGAAAGGATGGATTATTTTATTTTTTTATTTGTATCTCTAGCACTCTGCACCATAAGTATTTAAGAAATGTTTTTAATTAATTACTAGTGTCCCTGAGCAAATCACTTAACCTCTGGGTGCCCTAGGCAACTTTCTGTGGCTATAAGTTGCAGAATCCTTGCCAATCAGCTTTGGCAGAGAGAGTTCTATATGCTTGGAGTTCCCCATATTAACTAGGAAGGAAGAAAACAAGCATTTAGTAAGCCCCTGCACTGCACTAAGTACTTTACCAATATTATTTCCATCAGTCCTCACAGTAACCATGGGAATAGGTGCTGTTATTATCCTAATTTTACAGTAGAGGACACTGAGGCACACAGAGGTTGAGTGACTTGCCCAGGGTCACACAACTAGTAATTGTCTGAGGCTGGATTTGAACTCAGGTCTTCCTGACTCCAGGTTCAGTGCTCTATCCACTGAAGTGCCACCTAGCTGCTTCAATTAAGTCACAGAGTCAGACAAAAATATGATCTCATCCAACTGAAATTATCGCTTGTCAAAAAAGAACTCCCAGAGCATTTCCTTTTTGGCAGTTATCATTTTGTCCACCTGTACCATAGACAATAGAATATTAGGATACTGACTTGTCATAGGTCCATTTCTATCAGATCTCCTTCAGAGAAGATGAAATAAATTCTAATAATGGTAGGAGCCAGGATGGCTTAGTGGATTCATGACCAACCTGTGTTCAGGTTCCATTTCTGTCCCATATATGAGCCCTGGGCATGTCACCTACCTTCACAGTGCTCTAGGCAGTTCTCTAAGACAAGAGCTCTTAACTATGGTCTAGAGACCCCTAAGGATTTCATGGATAGATTTCAGTGCAAAAAACATAATATCTTTAGTATAACCATGTATTTCATTCTATGCACTTAAAACCATTTTTTTAATGCTTCCATGAATTTTGCTATAGACTGTCTGGGGTGAAGGTGGAGGGGTCCAAGACACAGAAAAGAGATAAGAATGCCTCCTTTTAGACTATCAGCTATAACTGCCAAACTGCTTTCATGGAAGAAGTTCTCCATAGGGATGAAATCATAGGTCCAGACTTGATGATGCTGACAATGATACCTGGGACATATGGGAAATATATTAAATGTTGGTTTGCTCTCTTGCAGATATGGATACACCTATTTGGGAATTAAGGATGGTCGCATGAAATTGGAAAACCAACAGAATGAAATTGAAGAGTAAGTATAGTTAATAACAGGCCTCATTGCCTTGACACCTCAGTAAACAACCTCTGAATTCAGAAAGGACCACAAAGGAAACTGGGTCCAAATAAAGAACATGGAACCCCTTTGCTTTAACGGACCTGGGCTCTATGGGTAGAAGGCTAAATTTGATGACTTTGCTCCACAATAATGGTAGTTGTCTGGTTTTGGTATGAAAATGAGCACCATGCATTTTTCTTGGCTAATAAGTTGAACCTTAATGGAGTAGGTCAAAGTGTCCTTTCTGCTGAGAAGGTGACAATGGTCTAGGTCTATAGCTCATACTGCTGGGTCAGCTTGCCCTGACCTTAGGACTGTCTAACCACCTTTGGATTACAACCTTGGCTATAGCATATAATTGCAGACTTGCAGAGAGACATAAATTTTGTCTCATTGTGGATTATCATGTGTGGAAAGATTTTATTTTTTGAGCTGTAGGAGAATGGGAAAAACATGAGAATTATCTCTGTTTTAGTGTCTTTGTCTAGTGAATGTGTTCACAAATTAATGCGAAGTCAGAGTCAGACATTTAAGGGCTTATGAGGGAAACTCTGACGTGAGCAACGAATCAAAATATTGCCATAGCCTGGAGGCAGTGTGTCATAGTGGATTAGGGGGCTGTCTTCTGAGTTAGGAAGACATGGGAAAGAGCATGGAATCTGGTGTCAGAGGAACTGACTTCATATCTGTCCCTGCTATTTATTTGCTATGTAGCTTTGGTTAAGTGAGCAAATCACTTAACATTTCTGGGCCCTGGGTCTTTTTATTTAAAAATATGACTGGGTTGGACTAGATGACTGCTAAAGTCTATTCTAGTTCCAAATCTATAATCCTATGAATACACTCTCTCAGTAGCACCACCTGGTGACAGCTGCCCCGTCTTACAATGACCAGATCACAAGCAACATGGTCTAGAAAGCTGTCCCCATCCTCTGGCTAGAAGTGACATCTTTCCCTCATCTGCTCTCAGAGCGCTATGTACTCTTTTTAGTCATATATCTATCATATTCTCATTTATGTTATATTTATCAAAGACATAATCTCTCTCCACCCCTCCCCCCCCAGTCAGTCAATGAGCATTTAATGAACACTTAACTATGGGCCAATAGGGTAGCTGGGTGGCACAGTGGATAGAGAGCTGGGCCTGGAATCAGGAAGAGTCATTTTCATGAGTTCAAATCCAGCCTCAGACACTTACTAGCTGTGTGGCCCTGGGCAAGTCACTTAACCCTGTTTGCCTCAGTTTCCTTATCTGTCAAATGAGCTGGAGAAGCAAATGGTTTGCCATAAGAAAACCCCAAATGGGACCATGAAGAGTCAAGTAGGACTGGAAAACAACTCAACAACAACAAAATGTACCAAACTCTGTTAAGTGCTGGGAATACAAGTACAAGTTGAAATATAGTTCCTGACCTCTCAAGGTGCTTACCCAGATTGTTAGTTACTTGAAGGGATCGTGGCCTATTGTTCCCCATGTCTCTCTCAGTCCCTAAAGGACACAGGGCTTTGCTTGTTGTAACCAGTCAATAAATGTTTGTTGAATGACTGAATGTTATGCCTTTTGATTTAAAAAAATAAAATAGCGTGCCCCGCCCCAACCCATTATTTGGTTGTTTCCTGGTATAATCACAGTCTAATGGCTCTTTTTAGTGTAATATAAATTCTTCATTTTTGCAATCTCTTTCTTCCTAAAGGTTCAAGCTTCTCCATACTTTACACTTTGATTCTTCCCGGAGACGTATGAGTGTGATTGTGAGAAATGCCCGAGGTATGTGTCAAAGAATTATGCTGCTGGTGATCATGTCTGGCCAGCCTATGGTGCCTTGTGGCTCCCTAGCACCTCTGTTCACATTAGCTTATTTGAACTATACTGTATCCATGAAAGAGTATGACAGATATTAATATTTCCATTCTGCTGATAGGGAAATTGAGGCTTAGGAAGGAAAACTGAGAGTGAATAAATGAAAAAGCAATTATTAAGTACTCATTGAGTGCCAAGTACTCTGTTAAATGCCGGGAATGTCAATATAAAAGCTCCTTCAGGGAGCTTTCATTCTAATTGGGGAAGACATGTAGGGGAGTGATATTCAGGTATTTCAGTTTGGAAAGTTACAGGGATGATGAATCTAGGAGCCGTAGGAGTGTGGACAGGCACACCCTGTGAGTGAGAAGATAGTGGGCGTGTGAGGTGAGGTATAGAGGGTACCTGCCTACATAGAGTGGGCAATGTGAGGCACTCCCAATCAGGATAACAGGGCCCTGGAGCAAGAGTTACAGAAATGAGGGGCAGCTAGGTGGTGCAGTGAATAGCACACTGGCCTTGTAGTCAGGAAGACCTGAGTTCAAATTTGGCCTCAGACACTTGACACTTACTAGCCGTGTGACCTTGGGCAAGTCACTTAACCCCTGCCTTCCTCCCTCCAAAAAAAAAAAAAAAAGAGTTTCAGAAATGTCCTTGAGGTCATGGCGTGATGGTGGCTGGGTGGAGCCTAGCCTGGTTCGAACTCAGAGTTCATTTGATTAGTCCTCATCTATTTTTATTTTTCATTTACAAAGGTTTTACAGCTACGTTGAATTTTTCATAAAAGAAAAAGATCTTAATTACATTACTTATATTAATTTCTGATAGGATTTAAGCTCCCTGAAGACAGGCACTGTTGTTACTTGTTTTATTTTGTTTTTCTCTCTGTTAGTTCCTAACATATGCCTCGTACCTAGCAGGCATTTAATAAAGATGTATTAAATGGAACTGAATTATTAATAGCTCTGTGGAGATTTTTTTTTTACCTTTCTCTCATCCTCATTTTCTGGTTCTTTATTCTAGGTGACATATTTCTCTTTTGTAAAGGAGCAGACTCCGCTGTTTTCCCCAGGGTACAAAGGGACCAGATAGAACAGACCAAAGTCCATGTGGACCGCAACGCAATGGTAAGTGGTCCCTAAGGACAAGTCGATGAGGAGATTTTCTCTTTAAACACGTTTTGATTTGGTATTTATTGTACATCTTAGGTTTGGAGAGGGCAGTGTTGAGGGACATTTTCTTTTCCTTTTTTCTTTTTTTTGAGAAACTCTTCTTGGTATAGTTTCCTAGGATGGATTTATAGTTTTGGAGACTTGTCCAGGCTCCGATAGTACAATATTTTCCTTCCCTTGCTTTGGAATACTCACATACTGATAGCAGCCCATCTGTGCCTACCCATTCAATGCCATTTTTGTCCTTGTCAGTCCATAAGTTGGCCCCAGGGGATCCCTCATGTATCCTGAGGGTCATTCTTTGTTTTCTCTTGACTTCTTGAGGATAACAGTAGAGC
This sequence comes from Pseudochirops cupreus, assembly GCA_028627135.1. NCBI lineage: Eukaryota > Metazoa > Chordata > Mammalia > Diprotodontia > Pseudocheiridae > Pseudochirops > Pseudochirops cupreus. The sequence continues at coordinate 29,349,254 of CM053582.1, read as the reverse complement.
AGATGGGCTGTGCAGTGGTCACCCCTCCATCTCACCATATTGTGAGCCAATCTTTTTTTTCTATTATACCTTTTTATGGCATTTATTACTTTGCTTGTGGTTTTTTTTTAAACTCTTCATCATTTCTGTAGTCCTGGCATCATTTACCAGGACTATAACTTTCACAAAATGAACTATTTTGTATGCTAAAAATAAAAACCAGTTAGCTTTTATTTAAGATAGAATTTCCATTCATTGTCATGTGAATGGGTTCGTGTGTGTTGTATGTATATACATGGAAAGTCCAGAAGCATTTCAAAGGCCCTAAATTAGACCTGTGCCCAGCATGGCAACCAGAGGCCACTTTGTTGTTTGCTTCCAGGATGGCTATCGAACTCTGTGTGTGGCCTACAAAGAATATACTCTTGAAGAATATCGTGCAGTTGACCATCAGATCCTTGAAGCCAAGATGGCTTTACAAGAGAGAGAAGAAAAGTTGGCAAAGGTTTTCGATGACATAGAGACTGATATGAATTTAATTGGATCCACTGCAGTGGAAGACAGGTAAATGAGAAAATGGTACAGGACCCTGAGCAGGAGCCCTGGGTTCCAACTTTGTCTCTGACAATTATTCACTGGGTGACCCTAGTCTTGTGCCTCTTTTTTAAAAGTCCATACAATATGGCTCCTACCTGCCTTTTCAGACTTGATCCATGTTACTCCCTTTCAGACCCTCTATGTTTCATGGAACCTAGTATGCTAAGTGTTGCTGGTACACAATGTTCCAACTCTCACTTCCCTTGTCAGCAATACACCTTTTCTTCACATCTACCCCCAAAGAATCCCCCTTTCCTTCAAAGCCTAGTTCAGGTACTACTTTCTATATGAGGCCTCTCTTTATCATCCCTGTTTGTTAGCACTCTCTCCCTCTTGTACCATTCACCCCAGCAGAATGTAAACTGTTGTAGGTAGAGGCTGTTTTCAGTTTTATCTTTGTATCCCAGCACCTAGCACAGGCTATCACATAGGCCCCCTACCATACATGCCCACTACCATGTATACCCACATGGGCCCACCATGTAGCAAGTGCTTAATAAGCATTTCTTGAATTAAATTTAGCACCTGAGCCTTAGATCAGTTTCCTCCTATAAAATGAAGGAAGAGTACAATTAGACTAGATATCCTTCAAGGCACTATTTACTTTTAATATCCAATGGTTCAATAATACTCTAAGCTAGTCTAACCCGTATCTGATCACGAATCAGTCCCCTTTGTAATATGTAGCCTTGGCTTGAATACTTACGGTGAGAAGGATCCCACTTCCTCCCAAGGCAGGCCATTTCCCCAACTAATTACCATTCAAGGCAATATAGGGAAAGCAACATTAGTGAGTTTCAAAAGTGCTCTAGGAATTCATGTTGGGGGGAGAGCTCACTTCAGGCCTGAGGAATCAGGAAAGTCTTCTTGGAGGCAGTGGCATTTGTAGATTGGAAAGGATTTGTATCAATGTTGTTGGGGGAGGGCAGGACAGAAATAAAGAAGACTGATATTTTGAAAAAGCATTTTAAAGTTCTCAAACTACTTCATATACGTTGTCCCATTGCAACTTCACAAACAGACCAGTGAAATAGGTAAGAAAGCTATGCTTATGCCTAGTTTACAGATGGGGATGCAGATGGAGGCCCAGAGAGGCTGACTGACTTGCTCAGGGTCACACATGTTGTAAACTTCTGAGTGAGGATTCCAGGCCGTCTCCCTGCCTTCAGATACCTCAGTGCCTCTCAGAATGGCACCAGCCCTTTAATGCTTCTCCCAGGCTAATGAAATGGAACCAGAACCATGTGCCCGGATTGGCCACAGTTTTATATAACCTACTTAAGTCACAGACAATTTTACTAAAGGTGACTTCGGTCCTCGCAAATCGAGCTGCAAACTTTGTGTTTATCCTGCCTTGGAGCTGACTTTTTAGACTCTTGGCTATCTTCACACTTTCTCCTCTTTCTTATTATAAGACAGACACATCAACCCTTCCTATCCAAAATAGTCAATATTCAGAGCAGACAGGCTAATGGTTCTGAAATGTGATAAGCTTCGTCATTTCATCCTGCTGAGGCTTAAGCAGAGCCCAAGTTACTCTCAGATATTAATCCTCATTTCAGGCTTCGAGGATTCTACCCTCAGGTGAGTAGGAGGTTCTATCCATTTTAATAAGATCCTCTTCCTCTTTGAGGCAACCTGGCCAGGCAGATAGAGGGGTTGGTATTGGAGTCAGGGAGATTTGGGTATAGGGCCTCCTTCTGTCAGAAATGGAGCAAGTCAGAGGATCTGAGGTCTTTGAGCTGGATGGGCCCTCAGAAACCATCTGGTCCAACCTCCTCATTTCACAGAGGAGAAAACTGAGGCCCAGGGAGGTGGAGCCATTTACCCACAGGCAAAGGTCACATATAAAAGCATAGAGGAGAAAGGACTTCAGAGGCCAATAGTCAATAAACATTTAGTATGTACCTACTATGTGCCAGGTGTTGTACTAAGTAGTAGGAAAAGCATATGATAGTCCCTGCCCTCAAAGAGCTTATAATCTAATGGGAGAAGACAACACATAAAAAGAAGCTGTGAAAGGGGGGGGGGGAGGTTACCCAGCTTGGGGGCATGATGAAGTCCTGTAGCCCAGACAGGAAATGATGCGAGTCATGGTGAGTTACTGAGTTGTTATCTTCTGGCAGAAAGACTTTCTAGAGATCATGAAATCCATGGGGTCAGCCAGGTAGGAAATGATGAGGTAGATTCCTTGTTTGCCTTCCTGCTGAGAGGAGCTCCCAGATATCTGCCCTGCAGGAGGGACCCTGGGGCAGGGAGTGCTGAGGAGACCATCTAGCCCTCATTTTACAGATGAGGAAACTGAGGCCTAAGGAATAGGAGTGACTTGCTCAAGGTCATACAGGTGCTAAGTAGCAGAATTGGGATTCAAAAACAGTTCCTTTTGAATCTAAATCTCAAGTTCTTTTTCCTTGTACCACCCTATCCTTGATCCTTTTGCAGGGCTCCAGGTTGAAGTTCTAGAGAAGGAATGGACTTCAGAGGCCATGTGTCTACCCTCTCATTTTACAGATTAGGAAACCAAGGCCAGGTAGTGAAAGTGAGAGGTTTTGAAGGTAGGGCCTCTGTCTCCTGAGTTAATTCTTATTCTACTATATGCTCCCTCTATCAGTCAGCAAACATTTATTAAGCACCTACTCTGTGCCAAAAATGCTGTACATTTCAGACAAGTTGCCAGTCTCTTTTGGTGGATGAGGTTTCAAAACTGGTACTGTCTCACACTTGTGAAGTCACAAGTCCAAAACACGTCCTTCCCCAAACAAAAGAACATTTTATTTAGCATCATTTGTAACCCTGAGGCTGAAGGAGTTCTTCAGAAGCCACTTACTTGCTCTTCTTCCCCTCCATACCCTTCCAGTCTTAACAGCCATGATTGTTGTTCAATTCAATCACCCTATTTTTACAACTACCCAGGAATGGTGATTCTCCATCCTTCCTCATCATCCACTTGAAGTGGTCTTCAGGGATATGGAAGTCTTCAGTCTTTGTTTTATTTGATCAGATAGAAATACAGGAGAGACCGAGTCAATGAAATTAGCTAATATGGCAGTAAAATGGGCATTTGCTGAGTTTCAGCAAATTTTTGAGTTAAGAGTTATGAGTGTCACTTCTAATTTGCTTATACCATAGCATATCACAAGGACTGTCCCTTGATTAAAGAAACCAAAATTAATTTGAATTTACTTAATCAATAAATGGATGGCCTCTAATAGTGCTATAAAGGTATGTGTGTGGGGTGAGAGATACAAAAGAAGGAAACAGAATAAGGTACAGTCTCATGATGAGAAAAATTGTGAATTGTAAAGTTGAAATAAATTATGTGAAGTTGACATTGGGAATGACTCTGGAAATCTAGATGGGGAAAATTTTTGTTTGTTTGTTTTTACATTTCAGGCTACAGGATCAAGCAGCTGAGACTATTGAAGCCTTGCACAAGGCAGGTATGAAAGTCTGGGTGCTCACCGGGGATAAGATGGAGACTGCCAAGTCCACCTGCTATGCCTGCCGCCTCTTTCAGACCAACACTGAACTCTTGGAGCTGACTACTCGGACCATCGGAGACAGTGACAGAAAAGAAGAACGTTTGCATGAACTGCTGGTTGATTACCATAAGAAGCTGCTATATGGATTCCCCAAACGTAGAAGCATCAGAAAGTATGAAATGGCTGGGCAGATTGGCAACTACACTTCAGCTGCCAGTTTCGTGTTCTCTTTGTTTATCATGCTTTTTTCATCTTTCAGAGATATATCCTAACTTGAGCAGCACTCCTAATAACCCACTCACCAGAGGTTGTGGGCCCCCTCCCTATCCCATATGAAAATACAATCAATTTAGATTTTTATAAAGATTAGAAAGAAACAAAAGGCATAAGTCATTATGCTCATCCATATTCAATGTCAGTATTAAAAGAACAAAAGGGTTTTTTAAAAATATTTTTATAGCTTCTTATTATTTATTTATTTTACCCTAATAGAGGCATGATTTGAGCTGGACCTAAAAATGATGGAGCAGATACAAATCAATGATCACATTAAAAAAAAGTTTAATTGATGTCTTTTGTGTTTACTCCAGTTATTTTCAGAAACCTCCTTCTCCCATTGAACCATCATTTCTCATAGATTGAAATAGTGGGGTGGAAGCCACTGAGAAAGCAACTGTGGTTGAGAGCCTATGTCATTCTGCATCCATAGTCCCTCTGTAATGAGAGGATGGAGATGTATTTCATCATTGATTCTCCAAGACCAAGATTACTCATCATCACTCTTGAAATCCTAGGGTGCAGAGGTCTTATAACAGTGGTTCTCAACCTTCCTAATGCCATGACCCTTTAATACTCGTATGTGGGCGTATCTGCATGTGGGCGGACCCACCTGGAGATGGATAGAGGAGTGGTGTCTTGGTTCCTAAGACCATCAGAAATATGTGTTTTCCAATGGTCTTAGGCGACCCCTGTGACCCTGTGAAAGGGTCCTTGGACCCCCAAAGGGGTCGTGACCCACAGGTTGAGAACCACTGTCTTATAAGAATCCAATTCAAATTTACTTATTTTTTCCATCTGCCACCTTCACCAAGGATCAGCCTTCCCTAAATCACATTCTTGATTTAAGTTGGTCACTTTTAGTTTAGTTTCTCTTGCTTTAATTCCTCTTACATAGGCTCCATCCAATCCCAATAGTGCTGTACCCATGACAGTGTCTTACTGACTCTTGCCCTTTGACCACCTGTATATCCATCCTTGGGCTCCAAACCTTCCCTTTGAGTCTTTTAAAAATATATATTAGATATGGAAAGGTTTTATAAACTCAAATATATTTTTTTTTCCTTTTTTTTAGAGGGTGGGGAGAACACCAAGAATATGGATTGATCATTGATGGATCAACTTTGTCACTTATATTAAATTCTTCCCAAGAGTCCACGTCGACTAATTACAAATCTATCTTTATGCAAATTTGTATCAAGTGCACTGCTGTTCTCTGTTGCCGGATGGCTCCTCTACAGAAAGCTCAGGTAACTATGACCTAGGAAACAGCCTTAACTCTTAGTGCCCTGCAGTGGTAGTGGAGTGGGAAAAGAAGGGTCCAGATCTCACCTGGAAAATGCAGTTTTCTTCTACATTTTCCAATAGGAATTGTGATCATCACTCATCTCTCCCTCTGTCCACTGGTTCTTTCAATTCTGCCTTTGAATGTGAACTTGAATGAATAAACCTTTTGCTTCACTCATCTGTCCTGTCTGGCTATGATTCAATTTTGCTTCTTCCTTTCATTGTCAGAACTTCTTAAATGCATGACATTTTCCTGCTGTTCCCCCTTTCCTTTTCACCCACTTATGACTCTATAACCTGGCACTAACATTTTACTGAAACTCTATTCCCAAGGGACATCAGTAATGGCCTTCTTGTCCAGCCCATTGGCCCTTTCTCTGCTTTTGTAACCCATTGACCTCTCTGCCGCATTTGACACTGCTGAACATTCCTTCCTTCCAGTAACACCCTTTTTTCCTGATTTTTAGTTCTCCTGACTTTCCTATCACTCCCCACTCTTCTTTTTTCTTCATTATTGGCCCTTATGCCTTCCTCTCCTGCCCTCTGCCCCCAAATGTGGGCTTGCCCGAAGCTTAGTCAACAGCAGTGAATTTGGTGCCAGAGACTTGGAATCAAGTCCTAGCACTGCCACTTCTGCCTGTGTGATCTTGGGCAAGTCACAATGTATTTGGATCTCAGTTTTTCTCACCTGTAAAATGAGAGGTTTGAAGTAAATGACCTCTGAGGTCCCTTCCAGCTCTATGGCTACAATCCTCTAAACCCCTTGAACAGGGATTATCCAATATCATAACTATAATGATAATTTCTGGGCAGATGACCTGGATTTCTACTGATGACCTCTCCTTTGGACTGTGACCTTGTTTCCACCTGCAAACTTAGATGTTATGCTGTTGTTCTGAGCTCATTATATCTATGACTGAATTCATGCTCTTAGCCCCCAAACTGACTCCTCTTCTTGACTTCTATTCCCCACCCACTGTCACCTCCTGGGACCAGGTAAAAGACATCCTGGCATCACCTTTCTCAGAATTCTTTTTTACTCCCATCACGTTCTCCCTTATATCACTTTTGTACATTTCATCTCCCCATCTCTTAGACCATAAGAACATTGAGTTGAAAAGATCTAGTCTCTTTTCATTTTTGGGTACCCCCTTGTGCTTTCCACTTTATAGGGGATTAAGAAATGTTTGTTGAATTGCATTCTTGTCTATGGTACCATCATCCTTCCCATCTCTCTGACTTGAAACTGCTTTTGATTTCACCCATCTTTCACCTTGTAGAGCCAGTCAAAAAGTCTGTTGTTTCTTCCAAATGTTTCTCAGATTTGTTCCTTCTGCTATCTATTCCCTCTGCTATCTCCCTAGACTTGGTACTCTTTTAATTTCTTTTTTAATAATTAATTTATTTTTAGTTTTCAGCATTCACTTCCATAAGATTTTGAGTTTTAAATTTTCTCCCTCTCCTTCTCCTCTCCATTCCCCAAGATGGCATGCAGTCTGATATAGGTTCTATTTCTCTACTTCTACATTCATATTAAACATATTTTCATGCTAGTCATCATGTAAAGAAGAATTAGAACTAATGGGATGGGCCATGAGAAAGAAGAAATAAAACAATAGAAGAAAAGGAGAGCAAATAGTATGCTTGTCTGCATTCCGGCTCCAAATTTCTTTCTCTGAATGTGAATAGCATTTTCCATCATGAATGTTTTGGAGTTGTCTTCGATCCTTGCATTGCTGAGAAGAGCTAAGTCAATCAAAGTCAGTCATTGCACAGTGTTGCTGTTACTGTGTACAGTGTTCTCCTGGTTCTGCTCATTTCACTCAGCATCATTTCATATAAATCTTTCCAGATTTCTCTGAAGTCTGCCTGCTTATCATTTATTATAGCACAGTAGTATTCCATTATATTCATATACCACAACTTGTTCAGCCATTCCCCAATTGATGTTGGTACTTTTCATAGATTAGGCCAGCCTCTTCATTTTTACAGCTAAGGAAGAAACCAAAGTATGGAGAAGTATTGTGACTTGCCCGAGGTCGTACAGCTAATAAATAACAAAGCTAGGATAATAATAATTATCATTTATATAGCACTGACTATATGCCAGGGCCTGAAATAAGGCTTGAACCATAGCTAGGTTGCAAATAAATCCTCATGACAATACTGCTAGTAGATGTTATTATTATCTCCATTTAACAGTTGAAGAAACTAAGGCAGACAGAGGTGAAGTGACTTGCCCAAAGTCATACAACTAGTAAGTCTCCAACTCTTTGACTTCAAATTCATCTTTTTCCCCTGTATCCACCCACTTCATTCCCTCCTTGAGGCTTTGCCCACATCCCATTCCATCCTGCCTCCTCCAGGTTCTTGCTTCTGTACTTGTATTTCCCCAGTCACTTAACCTCTGATTTTGTTACTTCCCTTAAAATGAGGATCCTACTGGCACTTACTCTGTAGCATTGTTGTGAGAGTCAAATGAGATAATAATTGCACATAAGTAACCATTATATAAATATTATTGTTCATTCTTATTTGATAACATAATCCCACTCTCTCTATCCCCATCCTTTCCCCTCTGACAGTAACCCTCTGCTCAGGTCAAGCTGGGCCTCTGACTCTTCCCCCAATGTTTGTTGCATTCTTAACTCCTTGTTCCTGGAGTGCCCTCCTCATTGCCATAGTTAGAGTGGTTAGAGTGTTAGACCAAGAGTCAGGATGACCTAGCTTTAAATCCTGTTTCAGATAGATATTTAGTAGCTGTGTGACCTTGGGCAAATCATTTTACCTCCCTTGGCCTCAGTTTCCTTATCTGTAAAATGAGAGCATGAGCCTCTCATCTTGCTTCTTCGGATCTGATTTTCAAGGTCAGCTGAAATCCCTATTCCTCCATGAAGCCTTCCCTTCCCAGATTGTTCTAGCCGCTCTAGCCCACAATGACTGTCCCTTCTGGAAACTTATGGTGATTGTTGTCTAGTTCACTCTTTCAGTAATTTATCATTACTCTCTTCAGACATATTCTCTGTTGTTTTATTATTTAACACCTACATTTGTGTATTTTGCCAATGGGTGTACCAGAGCTTGTGACATCACCTGTGACAACCACGGGGCCACCTTCAAACAGAAAAATCAACTCTTCTGTGATTTGATTTTTTTTTTTACCTATTTATGTCTTCAAATCCCAACTGTATTCAGTCAATCAAGCAAGCATTTATCAGGCCCCTCTTGTGTGAGTGACACTGTGCTTGGTGATGAGACAAAAGTAGAAAGAATTTACGTCCTGGAGCTTGCTTTGTAGCCAGGGCAGATAGTTAACATGTGCATATATAGGCATGGGTATGCATGTGAGAGGAGGGTGTCCAGAAGGAGAAGGTGATTGACAATGTCAGATGCTGCAAAAAGGTCAAGAAGGATGAAGACTAGGAAAAGGTCATTGGATTGGCAATTAAGAGATCATTGGTGAGTCTGCAAAGGGCACGTTTAGTTGAATGATGAGGCTGGAATACAGATTGTCAAGGATTTAGAGGAGAGCAGGAACAGAGGAGGCAAAAATACTGACTGGAGACAGCTTTTCTGTGGAGTTTGACTGAGAGAGGGATCATGTTAGGGTTCAATTAAGTCTCCAGGTAATTTCCAATCAAGCAAAACCTTGAATAAGCAGTGTTAACTTCACAGATCCCATAATAATATTCTACTTTAGTTCCAAAGTTCTATATGCCTTTCATTTCCAAAATAATAATTTGCCACATTTATAACGGATGGATTTTGAAGGATGGAGGAAGAAAGACATGCACATTTTTCTAGGTATCAAGGAAGGAGCCTGCAGATAGGGAGAGATGGAAGAGTGGGTAGAGATAAAAGTGGGGAGGCTAATAGGGAAGGGGCCAATCTGCTTGAGAAGAAGCTAAAGGATGAGCTCAAGCGTCCTTATATAGGGAGTGGTGGCCTTGGCAAAGAGAAGAGTCACCGCTTCATAAGAGACTGGAGTAAAAGGGGAAGGAGGAGCTCATGGCAAAGTCGAAAGGGCTCAAACATTTATGTGGTACCTACTATGTGTTGGGCACTTTGCTTAGTACTTTACAAATATTGCTTCATTTGATCTTGACCACAACCCTTCGAGGTAGGCACTGTTATTATTCTCATTTAGTTGGAGAAACTGAGGCAGACTGAAATCATGTGACCTGTTTGTAAGTTTCTTGAAAGAGGGTGCTTCACTCTCTTCTGTATTGTTATTTCTTTTTCACTGACTAGCACGGGGCCTTGCTCTTGGTAGCTGCTATATTTATAAAGTCTTGGTAGAATGAATTGATTTGTATTAAAAACGTGTCTTCCAGGCTTGAGGGAAGGTCCCTTACTGCTAGAGTTTGTGGATTCTGGGCTCCCTTGCCACAGCCTTGATGAGTTTTCTGACATTGTACTACAGACCTTCATACTGGATCGGTGCAGACAGAAAGTGCCCTAATCTTCTTAAGCCATCCTGTCTTGTGGAAGCGGGAGTCCTGGATCTTTCCCATGCGTGTCTCTTGCCACAGTTTCTGGCTCCAATTTGTCTTGCTTTGGGCTCTCGCCATAACTGGGCAAAGTACAGCAGGAGCTCCTAAGGAGGACTGTACCTGTCAAAGACCCATATTGTTCGAGTTGCTGAATTTGTTGGTCTGCTTCTTTCTTTGCCATGTTTCTGTCATTCTGACCAATTTAAAGGCCATTCTCCTTGTCAGAGAAGATAAACAAAAAGGGAGGTAAAATAGGTCTGTTTTCCCTGCCACAGTAATACTACTAATGATAACAATGAACATTTCTATAATACCTACTATGTGCCAGGCACTTAACAAATTTTCTCTCCTTTGGTCCTCACAACAACCCTGGGAGGTGGGGGCTATTATTGTGCCTATTTTACAGATGAGGAAACCGAGACCGGCAGAGATTAAATGACTTGGCCAGGGTCACCTTGCTAGTGAATATCTGAGACCAGACTTGACCTCAGGGCTTCCTTACTCCAGCCTCGGTACTCTTGCCACTGCACTGCCAGCTGCTTCTAGCTAGCTGTCATCTGCTAACATTTCATAATCTCCCCCTGAACAGGATGGGTCTCCACTTTACCAGCTGTCAGAAGTTCTTTTAATATTTGAATCCTGTCCATCCCATCCCCTGCTCTTATCCTTAGTGACTTTAGTATTCTTTCTCAGGTCCTTCATAAAATCATCTTCTGCCAGTTTGCTACCTTTCATGGGTTCCTTCTTTGGTCACCCCCAGGAGTGGCTGTTTTTTCTGCTTCATCACTGCCTAAAACTCGTCTGCCATCATGATAGCAACTCCAGATTTTCCTCTGGTCATAGTCTCCTGTCCTCCCGTATTATTTGTCCTGAACCTGTTCTTTGTCCTCACTGTGAGCTCTAGACCCTCCATTCCCTTCCTGTTCTCTGAGCCCATTGCTGCTATTCAGGCCTATTCAGGCAGCTGATGGGGCAGTGTGGGTACAGCACTGGGCCTGGAGTCAGGAAGACATGCCTTCAAATCCAGCTTCAGACACTCACTAGTTGAATGACTCTGGGCAAGTCACCTGACCTCAATCTGCCTCAATTTCTCCAATATAATGGACATAATAACAGCACATACCTCAAAGGGTTGTGGTCAGGATTGATGAAGCAATATTTGTAAAGCACTAAGCAAAGTGCCCAACACATAGTAAGTACCACATAAACGTTTATTCCCCCTCCCTATCCCACCTCTCCCCCAGCTTCCCCCTGGTCCCCTTCCCTCTCTTAGCCAACATAAGAAGACACCATCCTCCACTTTTGAATCCCTTGTTCCTTTATTATTCCAATAATCAAGTCTAGCTAATCCATGCCTCTTTGTCACCCTTGCCCTCTGCCTTCTCTACTTCTCCTCCAAAGCCATGAGATACTACTATTGGCAGTTACGAAACTGTGCTGCCTGGTAGGGTACACACTATGTAACATCTTTTGGGCCCTCACCAGAGCGTGGTAACCTTTCTGTTAATTTCTTACCACCAGCAGTTCAAACATCTGGTGCAAGCCTTCAGCTAGTACTATACTGGTCACTAATGAACTTTTCATCACTAAGCCTAATGGTCTTCCTCTTTCTTTTCAAAAAATTTGAACTGATGGTATTTTCCCTTTTCCAGGCCTGTTTGCCTAGATCTTTCAAAGGTCAAATCTATAAGAATACAAGTCATTCCCCAAATGATAAATGGTCAAAGGATATGAATAGGCAATTTTCAGAGGTAGAAATTAAAGATATCTATGAGCATATGAAAAAATGCTCTAAATCACTATTGATTTGAGAAATGCAAATCAAAACAACTTTGAGGTACCACATCTCACCAGTCAGATTGGCTAAGATGACAAAACAGGAAAATGACAAATGCTGGGGAGGATGTGGAAAAATTGGAACACATGCATTGTTGGTGGAGTTATGAACTGATTCAACCATTCTGGAGAGCAATCTGGAACTATGTCCAAAGGGTTGTAAATAATTGCATACCCTTTGACCCAATAATGCCACTTCTAGGGTTGTACCCCAAAGAGATCATAGAAGTGGGAGGAAAACCCTTATATGCAAAAATATTTATTGCAGCTCTCTTTGTGGTGGCAAAAAATTGTAAATTAAGGGGATGCCCATCAATTGGGGAATGGCTAAACAAGTTGTGGTATATGAATGTAATGGAATACTATTGTGCTATAAGAAATGAGGAGCAGATAGACTTCATATTTACCTGGAGAGGCTTATACAAACTGATGTTAAGTGAGAAGAGCAGAACCAGGAGAAATTTGTACACAATGACAGACACATCATATGCGTGACGAGCAACTTTGATAAACTGGACTCTTCTCAGCAACGCAAGGTTATAAGACAACTCTAAAAGATTCAGGATGGAAGGAGATGTCTACATTCAGAGAAAGATCTAGAAAGAACAGAGTTTAAATGCAGACTGAAGCAAACTACATGCTCTCGTTCTTTTCCATGTTTGGTTTTGTTTCCTCTTTCCCATTGTTCACTCCAGTGGTTACAACACTTCTATACAACCAGACTAATGTCCAGTGTGAAAGTATTTGCAGATCCTGTACTTGTGGAACTGAATCTTGTAAACTAAAAGTAAATAAACAAATCAATTTTTTAATCAAAGGTCACTGACAGTGACTCAGCAAATCAGGTATGCCAGTCTGTTCTGTATAGGCTTGTATTTTTTTTTTCACTTGAGGCCAGACTCTTCACTTAAGGACCTTAGGGGCTATTGAATTCCACCCCCTAATTTTGCAGCAGAGGAAACTGAGGCACAGAGAGGTTTAAGCAACTTGCCTAGGGTCACAGTTGGTAAGTATTTTAGGCAGAATTTGAACCTAGGTCTTCCAGTTCAAGGCCTAAGCAATCAATAAGTGTTTATAATTTGCCAACTTTATGACAGCCAAATCCAGTGTCCTATCCTATATGACATTTTAGTGTCAAACTCAAATATAAATGGATGCCTGTGGACACATTGACTTAGAAAACCACAAATTAACATCAATTGTGTTGTCTTGCATTTCCATTTATTTATTTACTTTTTATAGTTAATTAATTTATTTTTAGTTTTTAACATTCACTCCCATAAGATTTTGAGTTTTAAATTTTTCTCCTCCTCCCCAAGATGGCATGCAATCTGATAGAGTCTCTACTTACACATTTATATTAAACATTTTCACGTTAGTTGTGATGTAAAGAAGAATTAGAACTAATGGGAGGGACCTGGAGAAAGAAGAAACAAAAGAAAAGGAGAGCAAATAGTATGCTTTTATCTGCATTCAGACTACAGAGTTCTCTCTCTGGATATGGATGGCATTTTCTACCATGAATCTTTTGGAGTCGTCTAAAATCCTTGCATTGCTGAGAACTGAGTCTGTCAAAGTCAGTCATTGCACAATGTGGCTGTTACTGTGTACAGTGTTCTCCTGGTTCTGCTCGTTTCACTCAGCATCAGTTCAGGTTTTTCTGAAGTCTGCCTGCTCATCATTTCTTATATCGCAGTAGTATTCCATTACATTAATATACCACAACTTGTTCAGCCATTACCCAATTGATGGGTATCCCCTCAGTTTCCAATTCTTTGCTACCATAAAAGAGCTGCTATAAATATTTTTGTACCTGTGCATCCCTTTCCCTTTTTTATGATCTCTTTGGGATACAGCCCTAGTAGTGGTGTTGGTGAGTCAAAGGGTATATACATAGTTTTATAACCCTTTGAGCATAGATCCAAATTGCTCTCCAGAATGGTTGGATCAGTTCACAGCTCTACCAACAATGCAGTAGTATTCCCATTTCCCACATCTTCTCCAACATTTATCATTTTCCTGTTTTGTCATGTTAGCCAATCTGATAGGTGTAATGTGGTATCTCCAAGTCATTTTGATTTGCATTTCTCTAATCTAATTTAATCAGTAGTGATTTAGAGAATTTTTTCATATGACTATAGATAGCTTTAATTTCTTCATCTGAAAACTGCCTGTTCTTATGCTTTGACTATTTATCAATTGGGGAATGATTTGTATTCTTATAAATTTGACTCAGTTCTCTATATATTTTAGAAATGAGGCCTTTATCAGAGACACTGGCTGTAAAAACTGTTTCCCAGCTTTCTGCTTCCCTTCTAATCTTGGTTGCTTTGGCTTTGTTTGTGATTTTTATTTATCTTGTTAAATATTTCCCTAATGCTATTTAATTTGGTTCTGTCCAAAGGCCCCAGCCATGCTTCTGCTCTCCACCATACTGCCTCTTCACCTCCCTTGTTGTTTGTCCTTAGTTCTTGAAGAAGACCATGACATCATGGAGGTGATGCCATGATATGCAAGTGAATTGGATTTAAGTGAGAGAGGGCTATCTTCACCTCTCTGCTAACAATTTTTTTCTACTGTTTCCAGTACAGTGATCATTTTTTTCTTGGAAAACAGAAGTTTCTCCCCTTATTGCTTCAAATTTGCCTTAAAAGTTCTTTTCAAAAATTGTTCCTCATTTTTTTTTATCAGCTTGCTCTGGGCTTTTACCTCCAGGATGTTATTTTTGCAAGGGAACACGACTTCCTTGTAGTCATCCTTGGTCACATTGCCCGTCTTTCATATTTTGTGCATATCTCTTGCAAGTCCGAACTCATTACAGAGCCCCCTGTGTGGCCACATGGGTTTCCTTAGGTGCTTTTCCCTTGTCTTCCCCATTGGGATCATTTAAAATTACATCTACTGGAATCTGCTTTCCTCAAATCCTGGGTAACCATCTGATTATGTCCTACTGTTTCCTTTTATGACTGGAACTAGAAACTCTAACCTAGCATCACTACTTTCCCTCAAGGTTCATGTCACTTTCACTTTGCCATTTTCTTCGGAGTAAGTCCAGGGTAGCGAGTTACTACGTTGGTTCCTATGCATTCTAAGAGATGAACCAAATAGCCAGGCAAAGCAAGAAATTTTTAAATACTTAGCTTTTAGATGTTAGAATTGTCAAAATCCTCCATAATTACTTTGTCTCGCCTTTTTTCTGTGTTTTGTGATCTTTATAAGGAAATGAACATTCATGTTCTCCATCTGGCTGGTTGGTCTATAGCAGGGGTGGGGAACCTGTGGCCTTCTAGGTCCTTGGGTGCAGCCCTTTGACTAAGTCCAAGTTTTACAGAACATATCCTTTTATTAAGGGATTTGTTTTGTGAAGTTTGGATTCAGTCAAGGGGCCACACTTGAGGACCTAGAGGGCCATATGTGACTGAAGCTGCAGGTTCCCCACCCCTAGTCTATAGTATACTCTCACAGCACCATTCATTGCCTCTGCTTTTCTTTCCTATTATCCTCCCTCCAGAACTCTCTACTGTTACTTGACAATTTCCATTCTGGCACTTACCTTATTGAAAGACTTTGCTCTTCTTGTACCCCATCTCTCAGAACTACTTCTTTCAAAGAAGGCATGCCCTTCCATTGTCATTTCAGTTGTAATTTTTATTCAACTATGTTTCAGCGTAACCTCTGAAGCTATATTTACCTTTTTGTTTTTAACCCATACTTTTGGCTGGGATATACAGATGTACCCCATATAATGTCGCATTATAATCAATTTCCACCATAGTTCTGCAAAACTCCTCTGTAGTATCTTCTGACTAGTCAACCAAGGCACAGGTCAGTTTGTAAATGATGATTCATGCTAGCTGCCCCCATAATGTTATTTTATCTCTGTTAATATTTTCACAGATCTAATTAATTAGGTGGCATCTGTCTACAGATATCTCAGGCCACAAGTGTTGTTCCTAACCTTCTTTCCAGTTATCTTCCCCTGTGAATTATTTGCTACCTCTTTCAGTATTATTATTTTTCTTTTTTTCTACATACCTGGTCCTTTATAGCATCTGGTTTTACCATTTTATCTGAACATTTTTCTGTCTCCTCCTCTATTTTCATTTTAAGACTGTCTTGATCAGATTCGTAAACATATTCTGCATTCTCCTGAGATATGCATTAGGAGTCTCTCATTCTTCTACCTTATCCCATGGTCTTGAAAACCAGATTCTGTTTTATCATGTTATTTATGTAGTCAGCTGTTCCCTTCCCATATCGTATTTTCTCCTCCAACGTCTGAACTTTCAATTAACAGTAGTGATGAAATCACTGGCTGTCTGAAGCCCAGAGCCATTTAAAAACCAGCAAGTGTCAGGGAGTAGAGGTGTAGGGGGGCTGGATGGGAGGCACACTTGTCAGTTTATGTTCACAGAGTTCATGTCTTAATTGTGATTGAATGGGGTTGTGTGTGCCACTTAGTATCAGTGAAGCCACTAAATTTGGATCAAAATTAAGGTTGCAGCCAGTCTCAGCCCTGTGCAAATGATTCCTCATCCCTCCAGATCTAGAGAGAGCTGATTTAATTTCTATTAATCAGCTAGAGAAATCATGGAGACCAGCTCCTAAAAGTGCCCTTTTATATGAATTATATAAGCAAACTTGGTAGTATTTGAGGAGGGGCTCCAGAATTCAGGCCCTTACCATCAAAATCAGGGTTTGGCATCCTCTTATCGGTGCCCTGACATGTTGTCATTTGTTTTCTTCCCTGTGGGCAAGCAGTGAAAGCGGTGGTGAGCACTTACTGAGTATAAGGTATTGCACTAAGCCGCCTTGGAAACATCATGCAGACCATTTCCCAACAACTTTGCAGTAAGCTGGAGGGTAGAATGGGAGAGAGCCCATGGGAGGGATGATTCTTCCAACTCCTTCCCCTATCTAACCCAGCTTCACATCTCCTTCTATAGCCCTGAAGAATCCTTTGGGAGAGGTGATACTGTAAGACATATCAAGTAACACTGTCATACTTGTTAACAAAAATTGGTGAGAGGAGACCAAGTGAGAGGAAGAAGCAGAGAATGTGTACCTGAGCCAGTCAGTCAGTAAACATTTATTGAGTGTCCACTAAGTGCCAGACACTGGGCTAGGCACGTGGGACACCAAGAAAAGGAAACGGAGTCCCTGCATTTAAGGAAGTCACAGTCTAATGGAGGAAATGGTTCTTCAACCAATTATGTATGAATGTGATATAGAGAGAGTGAATTGGAGAGAAAGCTAGAAATAGAGAAAACTGCAATTAAAATCTGAGAAAGTCTATCAAAGGTGGGATTTTTTTCTGGGATTTGAATGAAAATAAGAGGCTGAGATGAAGGGAGAGGGACATCTAGGGATGAGGGACAGCCAGTGAAAGGGCCCCAAGGTGGAGACAGAGTACCCTGTTTGAAGAATGGCAAGGAGACCAGTGTTAATGGATCATATTGTACTTGACAAAGAGTAGAAGATGTAAGAACAACGGAAAGGAAGGGGGAGAGCAGGAGAACACTAGACAAAGGATTTGTTATTTGATTCTGGGTAGGGATCTGGTCCCTAGGAGTTGATGTGGTGATCGTTGCTCCTGAAGGAGATGAGAGTACACATGGGAGGAAAAGGCCTTGCCTATTTCACAATTTTGAGCATAGTTGGCTCTCAGCTGAACCGTTCCAAATGATCTCAGATGCCTCCTTGGCCATGCAAGCCATAGCTTGCCTCTTTTTAATCCAAAATCACACATTTAGATTTGGATTGTTAAGCATATACTGTCCTTGCCTCTCTCCCTTCCCTGGTGTAGGTCATGTCCCATCCATGTCTTCTCATTCTGGGTGCTTCTTTTGTGTGTTCTCCCAAAGAGGAACTATCCAGTGAGTTTTGAACTCAGTTATAAGCTCCCATGTGGAGTTCTCCCATGGAGTTCTAATCTATTAGAAGTGAATATTCCTTCACTGATACAGTTCACAAACCATCCATGACACCTAGAAAAAAACCCATCTGTACAACAAGAAAAAGTATTAATATTTATGCCAGATTTGGGGATTTGGACAATTTTTACATATATAGAGCCAAGGACAGATTTCAGAGAGACTTTTCTAGCCAACTTGAAAATCTACACCTGAAAATTAGAAATGGTCAGGTGTGGGCACAAACTACCCCTTTGTTGGGAAGCTCTTAGTTCACATGTGAAAAATGCAGGTCTGACTAGTGTGCAAATATATTTAATAGGATTATACATGTATAACCGATATCAAATTGCTTGCTCTCTTGGGGAGGGGGATGAGGAGGAAGAAAGGGAGAAAAATTTGGAAATCAAAATCCTATAAAAGTGAATGTTGAAAACTATGTTTACATGTAATTGGAAAAAATAAAATACTATTAAGTGGGAGAAAAAATCCCCAAAATACAGGTCTGAGTCCCCGCTGTATTTCCTACTGACGTTAACTTTGACCTTTATCTCTCTCTTATATGTAATACTTTAGATCGTCAAAATGGTGAAGAACATCAAAGGCAGCCCAATCACTCTCTCCATTGGTGATGGTGCTAATGATGTTAGCATGATCTTGGAATCCCATGTGGGAATAGGTAAGCTGTACCCTATGTTCTCTCTGTTAAGCATTCCCACTACTACTTTTAATATCACTGACTCCGTGGAGGTTTGGGGGTAGAGGTCTTAAGTCATCACTAATTGAATTGGTGGCCCACAACCTTGAAGGAGTGTTCAAACGAGTCTTAATTGATTTTTCTGCAGGAGATTGTGTGTTGGGGGTGGGATGGTGGTATATTAGAAGGGCCTGCTCTAACTGCCTGCAGGCTGCCTGCCCAGAAGCTCAGTAGAAGATATGAAGAAAAACTGCCCCCATTTCCCAGTTTGGCCCAGAGTTGATGCTGGCTGGGGCCCTTAAAATCAACTGGAATATTTCACTGTAGGAAATATTCCTTCTGGCTCTGTTGGCTTTCATACTAGGAGGAAATGACACTGACCCAGCTGCCCCCTTCCCTGTTGCTGTCATATTTAGTGGGGATTCCTCAGATTTTTTTGTATCACTTTCCCCATCTAAAAATAGACAAAAAATTATCATAGTGTTTTTTTGCATATAAATCCTTTGTTACTCATCTTCTCTTTGTAGCTCCTGTAATAATAATTATTATTCTTACTGTTTTTATTACTACTAATAACAACAATAATGATGATGATGATGATGTAGGATACATTATGTTATGCTTTACCAAGTACCTCCTAAGTGATACCCCAGTTTATCCTTCCAACCCTGTGAGATAGGTAATATAGGCATTGTAATTCCCATTCAGAGATGAGGAAACTGAGTCTTGTGGTTAGGATTTGCCCAAATGGCAGAGCTAGGATTCTTTTTTTTAAAATTAAATTGATTAGTTTATTTACTTTTAGCTTACAACATTCAGTTCCACAGTCTCTTGAGTTTCAGATTTTTTTCCCCCTCCCTCTCCTCTCCCCTGGTGTGCATTTGGATACAGGATCTACAAATATCTTCCCATTAATCATTAGTCAGGTTGTAAAGAAGGATTGGAACTGACAGAATGATCAGTGGGAAAGAGGAAACAAAACAAAACAAGAAAAAGAAACAGAGCAAGTACTTTGTTTCAATCTGCATTCAGACTCTGCATCTCTTTCTCTGGATGTAGATATCTCTTTCTATTATGAGTCTTTTGGAGTTGTCTTATAACCTTATATTGCTGAGAGGAACCCAATCTATTGAGGTTGGTTGTCACGCATACATTGTGTCTGTGATTATGTACAGATTTCTCCTGGTTCTGCTCTTCTTTCTCAGCAACAGTTTATATAAGTCTCTCCAGGTTATCATGAAGTCCATCTGCTCCTCATTTCTTATAGCACAGTAGTATTCCATTACCTTCATATACCACAACTTGTTCAGCCATTCCCCAATTGTTGGGCATCCCCTTATTTTCCAATTTTTTGCCACCACAAAAAAGAGCCACTATAAATATTTTTGTACATACGGGTCCTCTTCCCACTTCTCTGATCTCTTTGGGATATAACCCTAGAAGTGGTATTGCTGGGTCAAAGGGTACGCACTTATTTATAGCCCTTTGGTCATAGTTCCGGATTGTTCTCCAGAATGGCTGGATCAGTTCACAGCTCCACCAACAATGCATTAGTGTTCCAATTTTTCCACATCCTCTCTAGCATTTATCATTTTGCTGTTTTCTCAACTTAGCCAATCTGGCTTGTGAGATGTGGTATCTCAGAGTTGTTTTGATTTGCATTTCTCTAATCACTAGTGATTTAAAACATTTTTAATATGCTTATAGATATATATTTTTTTCCTTTTTGGAGGACAATTTGGAGTTAAATATAGATATCTTTAATTTCATCTTCTGAAAACTGCCTGTTCATATCTTTTGACCATTTATCACTTGGGGAGTAGCTTGTATTCTTATAAATTTGACTCAATTCTTTGTATGTTTTAGAAATGAGGCCTTTATCAGAGACACTGGTTATAAAAGTTCTTTCCCAATTTTCTACTTCCCTTTTAAGCTTGGTAACATTGGCTTTATTTGTGCAGAAGCTTTTCAATTTAATGTAATCAAAATTATCCATCTTGCATTTTATAATGCTCTCTAACTCTTGTTTTGTCATGAAGTCTTCCCCTCTCCATAGATCTGACAGGTAAACTATCCCTTGCTTTCCAAGATTGCTTATAATATCAGCCTTTATACCTAAATCATGCACCCATTTCAACTTTATTTTGGTATACGGTGCAGACCTAGGATTCTAACCCAGGGCTTCTGATGCCAAGGCTGGACTTACTTTCTTTAACAAAATTTTTTAAAAATATGTTTATTGATGTCCTAAAGACTTCCCCTCCTTACCCTAAGTAAAATTTCCCCTTATAACAAAGACAGATTTAAGCAAATGAAAGCAACACATTGGCCATACCAGCCAATCTATGTGTCTTTGCCCTGGGGTGGAGGAGAAGATGTGCTTTACCTTGTGCTCTATCCACTGCCCTGTACTGCCATGTCCTGTGATGAGTGAGTAATAAGGTCATTGTCCATCCTTGCATTTGGCCTTAAATTGAAGACCCCTAGAGCTACAAGCTCTAGATAGCTCACTCTGATAAGGCCCAATAATAGAGCAGTATAGAAAAGAAGGTATTTAATTAATAATGCTTTTGTTTTGATGATATTTTAATTTTTTTTTCATATTTAAGGTTTTTCTGGATTAACTCTTCTCTTTTGTTCCTCCCTCCATTCAGAAGCATTTGCTAAGCACTTACCAGTGTGGTAGAGATACAAAGACAAAAATGAAAATCAGTCCCTGCCCTCAAGGGGCTTACATTCTATGAGAGGATACAGTATAGGCATGGCTAAATCAAGGTAAAATTGAGGAAATTTGCAGCACTAGAAACTTGAGGATTTGGGGATAGTTTCCTATAGGAGGTGTTAACTGAGGTGAGCCTTGAAAGGAAAAGTAAGGATTCTAAAAGACAGGTGAGGAATTATACATCCTATAATTAGACGCTTCTTAAGCTTTTTGGTGTCATGACCTCTTTAGAATCTTAAAACTTACTGAAGACTTCCCTATGGTACCCCCTCCGCAAAGTCTTTTTATGTGGATTACATTTGTTGGTATTTGCCATATTACAAATGGAAACTGATAAATGAATAGAAATGGATAGAACGCTGAACCTGGGGCCTGGAAAACCTCAGTTCAGATCTGGTCTCAGATACTAGCTCAGTGTTCCTGGACAAGTATCTTAACCTGTGTGTGCCTTAGATTCCTCATCTCTAAAATGGGCATGATAATAACACCCACTTCTCATGGTTAAAATGAGATAATATTGTAATGTGCTTAGCACATAGTAGGTGCTTATCAATTATTAAACTATCTTTTTAAAATGTTTATTAATTCATTAAAAAGAACAATAAGAAATCCCTTACATGTGAACATATATAATGCGTTTTTATGAAAAATATCTGCCTTTAAAAATTAGTGTGAACAGTGGCATTGTTTTAATATTTCTGAAAATCTCTAATGTCTGGCTTAATAGAACACAGCTGGATTCTCATCTGCTTTTGCAGTCAATCTGTTACAATATGTTTTGGTTGAAGAATATGAAGAGAATTTGAAGTATGTGAAGAGAATCATTTGTAAAATGGAAGAGTATTTTATTAGGCAAGTTAAGTCTTGGTACCATGAAAATCTGAAGGAAATGGCAAATTACTCTAGTATCTTTGCCAAGAAAACACTATGGACAGTATGGTCCATGGGATTACAGAATCAAATATGACTGGACAACTGAACTGCAACAATCATGAAAATAGTTTTTACCCTCTGGATCCCCTGAAAGTGTCTTGGGGACCCTTGGACCACACTTTGAGGACGGCTGGTCTAGTGGGAAGAGTCCTGGACCAAGACAGGGTTTTAAGTCCCAGGTACCACCATGGGCAAGTCCATAACTCCAAGAGGTCACAGGTTCATTCCCTCCCAAATCCTTAGGTGAGCTCAGGCTTCTTCTCCCTTCTACCCCAGAGTGTCACCTTTCTGAGCCTCAGTTGCCTTATCTTAGAAATGGAGCTAATAACCCTTGAACCAATGATCTCACAAGGCTGTGATCTGGAATGGAAACTCGAATGTATGCCATCAGTGTGAGCTGTGGTTATTACAGTTTGTTTTTTTCGAGCTGACTCGACTCATCAGCTAAATTATTTTCTTTGCTTTTACATCATGTTAGATACACCTAGTTAAAAACAAATTTACCAAGTTTGTGGCTTTCCTGGTTAGTTTCCATCTCATTATTCAATCATGAGATCAGATAGAGAAGGGATGCAAAGAAGAAACTGAACTCGGAAACAAGGGCATAAAATGTGGCCATTGATTTTGACATAATAAATGCCCAAATCAATAGCTTGGTGTTCTACAGAATATTTACTGTGTGGCAATAACCTGTTGTTTTTTTTAAAGGCATCAAAGGCAAAGAAGGTCGCCAAGCTGCAAGAAACAGTGATTATGCGGTTCCCAAGTTTAAGCACTTAAGGAAACTGCTCTTGGCCCATGGGCATTTATACTATGTGAGAATTGCACACCTGGTGCAGTATTTCTTCTATAAGGTATGTGGGCAGGTGTTTGTCATTTATCTGGACATGTTTAGAGCACCTTTATCTTTTGGGCTGGGCAGAGGTTTGACTCCAAATATATTTCTGCTGCTTGCATCTGTTAAGTGTAGGCTGTTTGTACTTTTTACTGGACTCATTACTCAGCTGTGCAATAACAAATGATGTTCAGTGTGGTTCACTAATGGAGCAGAAGCCAGAGACTGGACATTCAGTTTGTTTATAGTGTTATTAGCAAGCGATCCAAGTTATTCTCCTTTATCCTGTTTAGATTTTATCTCCATCATGGCAGATATTGGGGAAGGGGAAGGGGAAGGGGGGAGGGAGGAATTCAGCAAATTCACATACCAGAGTAGCTTAAGAAGAGACTTAATAAATGTTTGCCAAGTGATTGATAGATCCATCGGTCTGCCCATTTAAATATAGGACCTTTGTGTGTTGATCACAGGTATCAGCGTCCCCAAATTCTGGCTGATCTCATTGCTCTGCTGCAAAATTCAAGGTGTACCATTCTGACACTCTGATGGCTTTAAACATAATAGACAAATGATTAACCTTGAGAATATCTGTGTAAACAGGGCTCTAATTCATGAATGTGGTCATTTTTCTTCCCTGGATAGACAGGAGCTGGTGCTCTGGCCAACATAAATCCTTCTGCCTGGTCTTTTGTCTTCCCCTAGCAGCAAACAAAACAGTGGAGGAATGAAAAAGGATTGTGTCCCTTGAGAAAGAGTTTGAGGAAAAAACATCATTGCATTGCGCACCTTAGTTTTTCTTTTTTTGTTGATGCCTAATAACATAAAAATGGCTATATTGAATCAGACTCATGGGCTATTATTCTGACTCTGACCATGGTCCTGAAGGCCATATTTGGTGCATATGGTACCTGATTGACCTCTCTGCTGCACAAGGAAATGGATCAGAGCTGTACTTTAGTGATATTCTTGTCCCTGAAAATAAGATTAAATTGACAAGGGTTGGAACTTTGGCCAGCAGTTGAAGTCTTGGTACCATGAAGTACCAAGTAATCGTGTGATAGTGCTCTGTTATGGGGCCCAGAATTAAGAGCTAAAGTTTTTCTCTTCAAGAAGAGATGAAAGAGACTATCTCTGTTCAAATTTATTAATTTATTATTTAGTCTGAATCTGAATTTCATTGGTTTAGGCCAGTGGTCAAAATTGAAGGAGGTCCATATTGATTTAGAAAACCACAAATTAACATTATCTATGCTGTATTGTGTTTTAATTTATTTTGTTAAACATTATCCAATGCCATTTTAATCTAGCCCTGGAGGCATAAGTTTAGGGAGGTCCCAGTGTAGAACATCCCTTTCCCAGTGACCTGTTCTGCAACTCAGGGTTTTAGGGAGTCACCTAGAGGCCCTGAGAGGTTAAGTGTCTTGCCTTCAAGGTCAAACAGCCAGCATGTGTCAGAGTGAGACTTGAGCCCACATCTTCCTAACTCCAAGCCTGGCTCTCTATCTGTTGTGCCAAAATATAGGACTACTTACTTAAAATAAAAAATTGATTTGTCAGCTACCTGCTTTAAGAAGAGAGGAAACTTAGATTTGCAAAATGGACAAGTTAAGACACAACACACATAATAGCCCCAATAACATCCTCTTCCGATGCCTCTCATCATGACTGTAGGCTCCTATTGGCTATACATATGTAAAAACTGGGCAGGATTCCTGGAAAGATAAAATAGCTGAGATATCTTTGTTTGATGATGCTCTGGTCATTAACGTCAGGAGAGGCATACAATGGGGAGACATATATGGAGGAACTCCAACATCGAAGAAGGTGTTCCCATGGATGGTGAAGCACCACTCCTTCCCCTGCATATCAGCTTGTGTTTGACAGCATGCTGATCGCATCAAACCTTGGAACATGGCAGAGCCTCCAACGAGTTCCATAGGCACTCAAACATTTTTAGCTTAACGGTCTACACGAGACAAAGAAAGGACACTAAAAATGCCTGTTGCCTAGAGTATGATATGTAGTTGGACAAGCCTATAGAGTTTGTCCATCAATTAATGTGTCTTGGACAGGCACCACAAATGAATTGAACAGGAGTAGGAGAGTGTGATGGGTTGCCTCTGGGCAACTGAAAGTCCTTTTAATAACCTCAGCTTTCTGGAGAAACTGAGACCCACCTTTTTAATGCCAGTATTCTTCTGGCAATACTGTATGACTGTTAAGTCATGAAAAGTCATGAAATAGTACATTCTCATGCCCACCGTACTTCTCTCTGTTGCCACTTGGATGAGGTATCCTTGACCTCACTTTTTCAAGACTGTTATCCTCAGGAAGCACAAGAAAAACCAGAGTCACACATATTACCAGAGAAGAAGAGAATTCAAAACTCAAATGGACTGGTCACATGTACAGTCAAGGAAAATGAATCAATCAAAAACCCCCTCAGCATGTTGGGTGGACTAGTGAGATGAACTTACAGGAGTCCACGGATCAGAAGCCTACAGAATGAGCAGGTGAGGATGGATTGTGATCTGGATCATTGGAAGGAATATCCACATCAATGAAAATATTAAAGACTGAGTGAAATATTGGAATAAGTATGTGTCCTACATATCACACATGTATGTTCATGTGTCTATCTCTGTGTATTTATTCTGCCCACCTACCTATTTCTCTGTCTCTGACCTACATATCATCTTCCAACTGATCTATCTCAATCTCACTCTATCTCAACATTTATTATCTCTTTATTTCTGTCTCACCTACCTATCTAATTTACATATGTCACTCTCATCTATATCTATCATCTTCCTACCTACCTATTTCAATCTCTTCTCTCCTCCTTCCCCCCATGAAGGAATAGGGACTGAACATATGATTTCCTTAATAAAGGAAACTTCTAGGAAGCTGCCTCTGCCAATACAGGTCAGTACCTTCTCTGTAATTTCTAGTCTTAGGGAGCTGCTTAGAACACTCAGAGTGTAAGTGATTCATCCAGGGTAACCCTGACATTATGTGTCAGAGGTACGACTTGAACCCAGGCCTCCACAATGCCATATATTATTTGGGTGTTTTGTGTATTTCAATAATGTTGCCTAAAACAATTTTGGGACCAGTTTCTGAGAATTATCTTAAAACCTCCAGTTTATCTTTTGACTACTTAACCTTGCTTTTGGTCATTCCAAAGATTTCAGAATGGATTCTTTGAAAACTACAAGAAATTTGGAACAAAGGTCCAGGGGAAAAGATTGTTTACTTAGTCAGAGGAATGGTATTAGTACTGGTTCACAAAATCAGAGTATCGAGTGTTATTCTAATCAGAGCCATGGGACGTATTTGCCTTCACCTGATTGGTGAAGGTGAGTACCCCAGCCCTCTCCTCTCCCAGTGACTAGATCTGAAGTCTTCCTCACCCTGGAACCTACTGCCTGGCATGGAGGCTATCATTACTTTGTCCTTTGTCTCTGCAACACTACAGCCCTCTCTTCCAATTGAGTGCCTAGTAGGTCAGAGCTGCTGCTGACACCTGGGCTCTTGTCCTGGCGTCTCTCCTTTCATTTAGCATCATTGGATCACAACCAGTAGGGCTTCAGCCCCAAACCTACCAGAGATGGATGGAATTGGAAAACTCTCCTGTCACCAGAATCTGGTGTTAATTGCTCTCCCCTATTTCACCAAGTGATCCAAGCTCCCCAAAACAACTGCCAACACTCTTCAGTGGCTTAACCAACACGCAAATTTTCAAAGTATTGGAGAAAAGCAAAAACTCCTTAGAACTCTTTAACCTGGTACCCAGGTATCTGGCCTCTTGTCACCAAGACTAAAAACTCAGATTGCAGATTTCTCCCTGCCATGATCTCATTCAAGACCAGGCCCTCAGATCCCAGACTGGACCAGGAATCAAGCACATGTTCTACTTTTTGGGGCACTGAAAAGTAAAGTGACTTGGTCACGCAACTAATGTCAGAGACTGGATTTGACCCCAGATCTTCCTAACTCCAAGTTCATGAATGAGCCCTCTACCCTCCCTCTCAGGTATTATAATCAGTGGATTAGTGAGAGCAGCAAAATATCAGGATGAGAATCACAGTGTCCTCTTTGCTTTTGGCACTAATGTTTCCATTTGCAGTCCTTGTCTTTGTATTGATATACAGAGTCTAGGACCATTCTCCTAAGGGCAGTGAGTACCCAATAGTGCTATTTTTTGTGGCATAAGCCTGTTTCTTCCCTAGGATGCAAATAGGATTTAAACTGAATTAAGCAACACTTCTCTTAGACTCTAAGAGAAGAGACTCTAAGACTTAGAGAGAGTGTTGTAATGGCTTGAGTGCTGGACTCAAAAGTAAGGAAGGTTCAGTTATCCCTTCCACATTGTGACTTTCCCCATCATGGTTTTGATATATTGTGGGTTCGCATAAGAAATTAAGTGGGAATTTTGGGGGAGTTTTGCAGAAGCTGCAGATAACACACAAAGACCAGCAGATGACACAGAAAAAGTTTAGAAACTCAGAAATGCATAAAACATGTGAATAGTATTGTATAATATCAACATATATTATCTTTTGATGTCATAATTCAAACTTCTTCTCTGGTATGAAGGGAGGGCCCTGGGCCCCTATCCCCCATGATGTGGAAGGGATAACTGTTTTTAAAATCTTCCTCTTAATACTTTGTAGCTGTGTGACCTCAGACAAGTCATTTAAGCCCTGAGCCATGGATATTACTCAAAAATAATATGTCAGGAGATATATTATTGTTATACATTTGTAGCAACCTGACTCATTGAAAAGAAGTCACCAACCTTTGGCCTTTTGAGAAGCTCCACTGAGATTGGGAAGCTGGTTTGATTGTGGATTTGTCTCTTGCCATCAAGCTGTTTCAGTATGACACAGCTAAAATATTGAATACTGGGACTAGAGATAATTCGTAGGCCCAGAGATCAAACAAAAGAGGTGAATGGTTCTCTCCCCACTCAATTTTTAATTTTGTTTTTCAGAACCTTTGTTTCATCCTGCCGCAGTTTTTGTACCAGTTCTTCTGTGGCTTCTCCCAACAGGTATATTTCAGTATCGTCTTGTGTGGCATGCACTTTTCCACACTTTCTATTAGTTGATCTTATGTTACTTGCAGTGAAAATGTCAAGAGAGGCTTGCCCTCTCAACACACCTCTTGAGCTCAACTCTTGTGAATGTCATT
Organism: Pseudochirops cupreus; assembly: GCA_028627135.1. Classification (NCBI taxonomy): domain Eukaryota; kingdom Metazoa; phylum Chordata; class Mammalia; order Diprotodontia; family Pseudocheiridae; genus Pseudochirops; species Pseudochirops cupreus. The sequence continues at coordinate 29,321,009 of CM053582.1, read as the reverse complement.
GTTTATTAGCCCTAATGTTTTAAAAGTTGTCATTTTCTGCATGATTTCTGGTATCAGCAAATGTTGCTATCTTTGCTCCAGTAACTTCCTTTGCAGTCAAGCCTCATTTTTGACAGTTGTTTGATATACCCAGTAGGAGGTAAGACAGTATTTTGATTGCTTTTCCTTCTCATCCTTCCATAATTTGCAATATTGAAAACCCAAATTAAAAACATGCTCTGATAATCCTAATACTTTACAATTTAATGCTGCATTAAATCCAGTCCCACCTAGCCACTGCTTCTTGTTTGGACTGCCTTGGGAAACATGTCATTGGGGATAATTCTCCACTGAAGGGATTTGAACTGCGTTCATCCTCAGTCTTGTTTATCACTCAATTCAATTCAACAAGCATCTGTTAAATACTCATTATGTGGCTAGCACTGTTCTGAGGAAAGCAAAGGAGAGAAAAAAAAAGTCTCTGCCCTCAAAGAGCTTCCACTCTAATGGTGGTACCCAGATAAACACTTGTCTTTGAATTTTTCAGTCCTCAGTTAATGTTATTTTTTTCACCTTTAATGATAGCTCAAAATAATATGCCCCTATGTTAGCAATTTTTGGCTACATCCTCCATGGGGAAAGGAGAGGCAAATTTGCTTGTTGGTTAAGCCGCTGAAGAGTGTTGGCACTTGTCTTAATAGCTCTACTAAGGCTTGGAGACCTATCTATGCCTGCTTCTGGCAAGGCATCCTGCAATGCTGCCATGGACATCTGAAAAAGCTTCAACCTCTGTGATCAATGTTCTTTTTCCTGCTTTCTTATGGTAGGGACTTACGGTTCTTCTAGTTCCTTGGCAAGTTATTGTATTAAGGAGACTTATAGGATCATAAGATGGAGAGCTAGGCCTCAGGATCAGTTCTACCCTCTCCTTTCTTACAGATGAGGAAACTGAGGTCAATGCAAAGTGATTTCCTTGCAAATCTGCCTCCTTGCCATTGCAGCTGGTGCTTTTCCAGTTGCGATATCATAAGCCCCATGGCATCAGCTGAGTCACATACCTAAATAGCTGTTGGCAGTGTCATGACTTATTGTGTGTGGTGCCCCTGCTATCCCCCACCAGCTAGCTGCAGAGAGCACTATCTGTTCTGGTGGCCGTGAACCAAGACCTTGAGCATTTCAGCTGTCTTCCTTTTAGGATATCTTGACTAACACAAAAGAGGCTCCAGATGAAAACCTTAGGGATCATTTCAGGTGACTCTGTTTAGCTATTATTCAGCAAAAGGCCCCAGGGAAGGGGGTTTATTTGGAGCTTGAGGGAGAGCTTGTATTGTTTCTCTACCTCCTCCCTTCTTTCTCTCCCCAATCCCCAAAGCAAAGATAGGAGATTTCACCTTGGGTTTTGAGATAGGGTAGGTCCCAATTGTTAATACTTTGTATATATTTTGCATTGACCTATTTGTATACTTCTCTAGAGTATAATGTAAGCTACCCAAGGGCAGGGAGTTTTTCATGCTGTAGTTTTGAATCCCTAGCCCAGTGTCCAGCCCAGGAGTTCTTAGGTTGTGAATAGAGCCTCAGAAAAATGAAATTTTGCAGGGAGGGCACTCACTCCAGGGTTTTTACTCTTGAATAGCATTGATTTCTGCCAAATTGGAAGTTTTCACAGGGCTTCTTTTTTCTCATCTAGACTCAGTTCAGTTTCACAAGCACATGAGAGGCATAGAAGATAGAGAGTTGGCCTTGGGTATAGGAAGATCTGGATTCAGGTCCCACCTCTAGCTGGGTGACCCTGAGCTGGTGACTTAACTTCTCAGGGCTCTAGGCCAGTCTCTAAGACCAGAAGTTGGGGCTAGAGGGAGTTTTCTTCTCATCCACATGTTTCCTCATTCCTGTATCAATGTAATCACAAGTCTGATCTATATCAATGAAGGCACAGCTCCAGTCTCTATCCTTATGTGGCAGGCATTTGTGCTCAAGATACAGAGCCCTAAATGGGACAGTTCCTGCCCTCAAGGGGCTTATATCTGAATGGCTAAATTCTGCTTAAGAATTTTGATGAATTTTAAATTTAAAGAATTTTTATTTTAATTCCTTCATTTAATAGCCAATCCTCCTGACTAATCTATTTGCTGGTGTCTAAAAGGGTCTGGCTAGCCTAATTCATGTTCATTTCTTGGAGTGCTCTCTTCTATTAGTGGGGAAAACATAATTATTGCTTCTTGTAGTTGAGGGAGATTCAGAGCTAACTTCCCCCACTAAACAGTCAATTAGAGCCCTAGTTTTCAATTTAGTGTTTAGGGAAAATTAACAGTTTCCATAGAAACCATCTCCTTCCATGTCTCAGAATGATTCCCCCTGGAGAATTCCTAGGTGTGCAACGTCCCCTCAGAGCCCAGCACTCCGACACGCTTTGGCATAGTTACCACATTAAAAACAATTGCCCAGAAGGCTGCGTAGGATGAAGGGCCTCTATTTTCTCCGTGGGCTTGTATTCTTAATTCCCATTGAGAATATTACAGGCCTGCCGATCCTCATGTGTGTTGCCTGGCAGTTCTCCCTAATATTGCCACTTGAGTATCTTGTCACCTCTTTAAGCAAAACACAGGAGAGGGGAAAAAAATCCAATACTCCTTGCCTCCTTCCCTCCCTCCCCCAGATCTTGGCTGCTTTCCCATGGTTTCTGACACTGTGAGCAACGCTGCCATCTGCCTGGGAGCTGAGGCTGGGGATCCTAGAGTGAACCTGGCCTTCCTCCCTTTCTGTCTTCCAGTTTAGGCAGTACCCCAAAATCTGCTCCTTCCCCCTCTAGTGTTGCCAAAAGTCGCTGTTTGGGGTCGATCCCATAAAAGGTTTTCTAAGTATTGGCAATAGTTGCCCCCCTCTCCTGCGTCCTCAGAATCTCTGCCTAAATGCTTTCCCATCTAGTCTTCTAGTCTCTCCCTGAAAATCCCTAGTTCCTTGCAAGACTTGGTTCTTCTCATATACTTGGCCTGTCAGGATCTCTACCCCTTATTAGTGATTCTCTGTTCACACCCAACCACCCCAAAGTAAAGTGCTTTGTCTATATTTGGTGTTAACTTATTGGTATCTGTTGTTTTCCCCTAGCAGAATGCGAACTCCTTGAGGAAGCAGGAGCTGTTCTATTTTTTTTCCCTTATAGCCCCAGAACCTAGAAAAATAGTAGACCCTGAATAAATATTTGTCAAATGATTAAATCAGTGTTGAATTGAATGGAGTTGAATTGTCAATCCAAGACAGTCCTGTGGCTGGCTTCTTTGGCTTTATCATTCTGTCACATCTCGTGCCAGATTGTTGCTGTAAGGTCTTAGCCTTCATCATAGGTCACTTCATTGTGCTGTGAGGTCTTAGCCTCCATCATAAATCGCTTCATTAATCTGCCATGGTCAGAAGCTCCCTTTCTTTGTTCTAGTTCATGTGAACATGTTTCTCTCCCTCACCCTACTCTCATTCTTGCCCCCTTTGTGCCTTCTTTGTGTGGGCTTCCCTTTCACATTTTATCTCTCAACTGATGATCTACCCTACTTGGGTTCACTGCAAGACCTAGCTATTCCAGGAAGACCCCCCAAGATTAATAAATATGGCCATGGGACATGCAGAAAAGCCACATAAACCTAACACCTTAATATCTCCTCTCCCTTGCACTACCTAGGGTCATACGGTTGTATAGTTAGAGATAGAAGAGACCTTTTTAGATCCTGAAGTTTAGAGCTGGGTGGGATCTCAGCAACTGTCTAGTCCAACTGATATTCCCAAAATAATACCCTCTATGGCACTCCTGATGGGTGAACTTTCAGCCTCTGCTTGAAGACTTCCAGTGGGCTCATCTTGTTCAGTCCTCTCATTTTACAGATGAGGAAACTGAAGCCCACAGAACTGAAGTGACTTGGCCAAGGTCACAGAGATTGTGGTGGGGCAGATACCAAGGCCAGGCCCTCTTACACCAGATCACATTGAGAGGGAGGGAGGGAGGAAGAGGGAGAGAAAAAGGCATGCAAGAGAAACAGAGAGAAAGAGGAGAGACAGAGAGGAAGAGAAAGAGGGGTGGAGGGGGTAGAGAGGGAAAGAGCACAGAGAAGGGTGAGAGATAGGGAGAGAGAGAGGTAGAGAAGGAGGGGGAAGATAGAGATGAGAGGGGGAGGGAGGGAGAGAGACATGGGGGAGAAGAGAGGAGAGGAGAAGATGGAGACAGGGAAGGAAAGAGAGAGGAGAAACATGGGATAAGGAAGAGATGGAATGGAGAGAGAGACAGGGAGAAAGAGGAGAGACAGAGGAAGAGAAAGGCGTAGAGAGGGAGAGAGCACAGAGAAGGGTCAGAGATAAGAAACAGAGAGAAGTAGAGAAGGAGTGAGGAGATAGAGGTGAGGGGGAAGGGAGGGCGAGAGACATGGGGAAGAAGAGAGGAGAGGGGAAGATGGAGATGGAGAAAGGGAGGGAAAGAGAAGAGAAACAGGATGAGGAAGAGATGGGGGAGAGAGAGAGAGGGAGAAAGAGAGAGAGAACTGACTTAGCCATCCTCCTTTGTTATAAATTTACAGAGTATAGAGCCCCTTTTCTACCTGGCATATGTAGGGAGCACCCCGCAGCATTAAACAGAGCTGACTTCTTTGGAAGGTCAAGTTTCTCAAGGTCCCAACTTCAAAAGCATTGGGAGTTTCCTGTATGGGGATAAAATTGGCTTCCTGACACCAGGAGCTTTGCCTTCTGATTTTTTTTTGTCCCTGATCCTTTTGGGTCTGTTTATTTCTTTGTTAAAACCAGGAAAAAAAAAGTTTCCTCCAAGGGGCGTTCCACATTCCGATGAGCCACAGAATGGCAATTTCTCACTTTGTATAGCACCTAGCAGAGCGCAAAGAGGCCCTTCCCTCCCGGCTAAAGCTTTTAGGAAGGAGAGGAGGCTAATAAATTGCTTGGAAAATCTTCATAATTCCACATAAATGCTCCAGTTGCTTGTTGTGATTACAGAGGCAGTCACTGGTTGACTACGCCATTGAGTCAATTCTCAATGGTAGAAGCCTATGTTAATGATAAATGTCAATGGGAAGTTTCCTCTATTCGGGTGAAAGCCACCATTTCTGCTTGTGATGGACCCAAAAAAAATCATTCCAGACATACAACACTCTGACTCAGTCTGGCTACTGCCCATGTTTCACTTCAGGGAAAGATGGCAGCCTTATCCTGAAATGACTTATTTTTTTTCATGGTTATAACACTTTCTAAATTGTAACTATTGCATCTTTAATAGAAATACTCAGGATTGTATTTTGTAATTCCAAGCAAGGCAGCAGTCTGTAACTGAGCAGAGCTTGTGAGGAAACATATGGTAGAGTAGAATAAAAATACTAGATTTGGAGCCACTTAAAACCCGGGACCTTAAGCAAATCATTGGACTTTCCTCGACCTTATTTCTCTCATGTGTAAAATGCAAGGGGTGGGATATCTGCTCAGGTTCCTTCTGGTGAGAAATCTCCTGCGATCTTATGTCACTTACCTCCCTGGGTCTCCGTTTCCTTGTCTCCAAAATGAAGGCATTGGACTAGGTAACTGCTAAGTTTCCTTCCACTCCTAGATCTTTGAGCCCAGGATCTTTAGTTACTTAATTTCTCTGGTCTCTGTTTCTTTATCTTTCAAGGGAGAGGGATGAACAAAATAAACTAGGTTCTTTCCATATCTAAATCAATTTTCCCATTCATGTGCCAATTGGTTGGGAGGGTGGCAACCCAATAAGACATGAAATTATTTGAATTTCTCTTCTATAACTATAACACTAAGAAGAATGCAAACAAACCAACCCCATGGAGAAAGGGACCTATTTTAGTCATGACTTTCAGTATATAGAACTTTTGCCTATACGTGTCCGTTACTAAAAATCTCTTTCCACGTTATTTTGCTTCCTCCACACTGCCACTGAAGCCATTGTATGATGCTGCTTACCTTACGATGTACAATATCTGCTTCACTTCGTTACCAGTCCTGGCCTACAGCTTGCTGGAACAGCACATCAGCATTGACGTTCTCACCGCTGATCCCAGATTGTATATGTAAGTTGAAAAGCACAGTGGTATTTGGGGGGCATGGGGAGGGGAGGGAAGGGGGTAGGAGGAACTGTCCACCACTCAAGGTGACCCAGTTCCTCATGTGTTTGAGTATCCAGGGATCCCATTCCAGAGTTCTGATTTCCAAAGCTCTAATGTCAGTTTGTTGTCTAGTGAAGTAAGGTAGTGGGGGGAGAGTGGCTCTGGGGCCAGCCTGGGAATCAGGAAGCCTGAAGTTCAAATCTTCCTCTGGTTCTTACTAGCTGGGTGGTCCTGGGTAAGTTTCTGTCAGCTATGTGTCTCAGGCAGGTTCCTGGGATTTAGCTAAGGAGTAATAGTCAAAGCAGTGGGGTGCCATCAAGACTAGAGTATCGGACTTGGATTCAGAAAGATCTGAGTTCAGATTCTGCCTTGAGACACCTGATAGCTATGTGATACAGGGCATGTTACCTAACCTTTCTCTGCCTTGGTTCCCTCATCTGTAAACTGAGGGGAATAGAAGCACCTGCCTTACACAGGTGAGATTCAAATGAGATAATATGTAAAGCATTTTCATTATATAAATGTGAGTGATGGTGGTGGCAGTGGTCTAGGTGCTTACTGGTTGCAGCTCACACAAAATCTCAGGTTGTTTATGGATTTGCAAAGTGAGATAAAAAAAGAAATGGCTACTTGGACCACTTTCATGATTTTTACTTAAACATATAAGAAATCTTCAGTTGAGAATTCCTGGCTCTCCATCAAACTTGCAGGGTATTTGAGTAGAAGTTACAAAGAGACCAATCTAGGCAAGATGTCAGGAGAAATTTCCCAACAGTATGGGCCATCCCAGAGTGGACAAGGCTACCTTGGGAATGCAAATGTGGGTGGTATGTGAGTGTGTGTGTGTGTGTGTGTGTGTGTGTGTGTGTGTGTGTGTGTGTCCAAAGGTCTTGAAGCAGATGTGGTCTGACCACGTAGCAAGGTTTCTTTGGAAATTTGCATTGGACTAGATGGCCTAGGATCATTCCCAACTCTGTGATTATAGGGTCCATTTTTCTAGTATGTTAGGAGAGTGCCATTGGTATGTCCCCTACATACAGGGGGAGCCTCCCAAAGACCTTATGTTCATGAACAAAAGATTTTTACTCATTTTGATGACTGAACTCTACCTGGGTGGAATAAAGATGGTGAGAATCATTAGCCTCTAACTCACGTAATGTTCTAGAGACATTTTCCCCCTCTTAATCAGGCACTAACTCTACAGTTTTATTGAAGAGCATAATTAATTCAGAGAGTCAAAGAAAAAAATGGATTTGTCTTGAAATAGCTGTTTCTCCTTATGGATGGGTAAGTTGGAACTGTCCCCAGCAACTGGCCTATTATTAAATTGGCTTTTTTTTTATGTCAGGATTATAATGAAGGATGAAGATGTTAATCTAGAGGATTGCTGAGTAGTGGGTGCCAGTTACCTCCTTTATGAAATGAGAAGGTTGGACATATGACCTCCAAGTCTCCCTTGGAGACTGAAATCTAGGATCCTATGATCCCTATGTAGGGCAGGAAAGAGGAAAGATGAAGTTAGTAGATGCCCATCTGGAATGTGAGGAACTGGAAGAGTAAACCAGCATCTACCATATGTGTTGTCTTAGCACTAAAAGGGACATGGAAGAAATCTGGTCTGATCACTTCATTTTACAGAAGGGAAAACAGGTCTAGAGTGAGGCTGGGGCCTTACCCAAGGTCACTCAGGAAGTGAGTAGCCCAGCTGGGACTTAGCCTAGGGCTCCAGGTGTTCTTTCCACTGTTAGTGGCTTGTCTTTCAAATGCTGAGGGCAGAGTGGTGGTCAGGGGTGGGTGGGTGGGGGAGCAAGCTTATGTAACATCTCTGATTGACTGCACTGCAGATAGAGTTCATGAATTTTTGAATTGTCTTGCTCCGAGTTTGCGCTTTGCCAGAGATGATGCTGGAATCGATACTGTGTCCTAGCGACTCCCCCCACTCCAGCCAGCCTGAGCTTGCCTTCTGCCTGTTTCTTTGCCAGACACATCAGGTCCTGCTCTCCCCACAGTATCTTTGTATGCCAGAGGGCCTGGGATACCTCTGCTTGCCTTTCAGCTTCATTTTTAGTGACTCACCTGCTTGTAAAGGCTCCCACCTCAAATAGGAGATGTACTTGGCCTTTTTCTTATTATTTATAAAAGTGAAATGAAATGGCATATGGTGTTTCTTCTAAAGAGGAAGCAGGGTTATTCCTTCTTCCCCACTCTTTTCTCCCTGAAAATTTAGCAATGAAAGGTAGCCTAAGAACCAGAAAGATCCTCTTTTCAGATCACACCTCTCATATATATTATGAGACCCTGGGCAAGTCAGCTAATTTCTTGGTGCTCCAAGTCACTCTCCCAGCTTTACTTTCCAGATTTGCATTGGTGGAGGGAGATTCTCCACCTGAAACTCCCTATATTCTCTACACCCATGAAATCACAGGTCTGGACTGGAAAAAAGAAAAAAATGATTTAGCAAGGGGAAGAAATTGATCTCCCTGTCCACTGTGCTAAAATAGAAGGCCAGGCCCCTTTGTTATGTGACAAGTAAATTGACCCCAAACAAATAAACTTACTAATACACTTACTTTCTCTTCCCAGTTTTTGATTTCTTTTTTGCCTCTTCTCTTCGAATCATAAATAACTTACATTTCTAGAGCATCCTAAGACTTACAAAGTCCTTTCCTTCACAGCAGTCCTCTGATGTAGGTAACATGACCATTATCATCCCATTTTTCAGAGGAGAGAATTGAGGCTTACAGAGAGCAAGGGCTTTGCCCATAAGCACTACAGGAGTCAATGTGCATCCTGATGTTATGGATGTGAAAGCCAGTGGCATCTCGTTCCTGCTCTGCCACCCTGTCTCATGGACTAGCATGCAATGGCTGGAGGGCTGGATTTGGAGGCAAGAAGGCTGGGGTTCCAATCTAATCCCAGTTATTTCCTAGCTATGTGACCTTGGACAAGTCATTTCTGCTCCTCTGGGTACTATCTGTAAAATGAGAATGGTAATTCCCAGAGCACTGACCTCCTTAGGGCTGTTGTGAGATTCAGATAAGAGAATGCATGTGAAGAGTGCTTGAGTAATTTTAAAGGGCTGTGGAGCTGGCAACCAGTATTGTTGTTGGAGCTGGTAATAATTTTAGAGGTTGTCTAGATCACATACCTCCTTTTTTTTTGAAGCGGGGAGGCAATAGGGGTTAAGTGACTTGCCCAGGGTTACACTGCTAGTAAGTGTCTGAAGCCAGATTTGAACTGAGGTCTTCCTGACTTCAGGGCAAGTGCTCTATCCACTGCAGCACCACCTAGCTGCCCCCCCATACCTCCTTTTACAGAGGAGAAAACAGACGCAGGAAGATGATTGACACTTGCCCCAAGGTTGCTATGTTACACCTGTCCAAACATTCTAGAATCTTCTAGACCACTGGGATCAAACTCAAATAGAAACCTATCTCTGCTGACCTGTGTCTATTGATTTAGAAAACCACAAATTAACATTATCCATGTTGTATTGTATTTTAATTTATTTCTTGTTAAACATTCCCCAATTACATTTTGATCTGGTTCATGCCAGACCACACTCCTTTTACAGAGGAGAAAGCTGAGGCTCAAGAGAGGCAAGAGCACAGACCCAACCAAATGCTCTTTCCCTTGCATTACATCTTGTTGACCTTTCTTTTCTTGGCTTTGCTGTTCATGTATATGCATTACACAGTGGAAAGAGCACTGGACTTGGAGTCAGGATGACCTGAGTTAGAATGTCGCTTCCAACACTTACTAAATTTGTGACTGTGAGCAAGTCACTTAACCTCACTATGCCTCATTTTCCTCCTCTGTCAAATGATAGGATTAGGCTTGACCATCTCTAATATCCCTTCTAACTCTAGATCTATGATTGTATATCTTCTATCAATATTATTACAAAGCCCTCTGTGTGGCCACCTCCCTCCCTCCTTAAAAAGTTACTCTTCTTTCATCCATTGCCCCAATCTATGGCATTACAGTGACTGTTGGAAGCCAGTGAGTAAGCCAATCAACAAGCATTTATTAAGTGCCCCCTTTGTGCCAGGTGCTGTGCTAAGTAATCCCGTGGAGCTACAAAGAAAAATAAAAGAAATGTTTTCTGGTCATCTGTTGGGTAGGGCTTTGGGTCACATGCAGAGGACATAGGGAAATGAGAGGCACCCTTCGGTACTGGAGCAAGTGACTTAGCAATATGGCTGCTAGAATCTGGGGGGCAGGTGGCTTTGTTGTGGCCTTATTCTGTCCCTCCTGCCATCCTTCCTGGGCCATGACCTACAGAAGTGGTAGTGAGTAGCCTTTAATTTACTGGTACTGAGCAGCCTTTACTTTCTCGTTCCCAGAGGCCTCTGCCCATGATCTTTGTGGTCATTTTGCACCGTTACCTTGTGGGTACTCATAACTGAAATAGCCATGCTTAACAACAGTACTCAGTAAATATGTAGACACTCCTGAGTGCTTCTAAAAGAGAGCTTCTTTGTCTGCGTGTGTGAGTAACATCTTAGGAAGCCCTGGTAGTAAGTAAAACATTTGGGTGACTAGATACCTTTTGATAAATGCTGAGAAGGATTTACCACAGAAACTAAAGGCAGTATCCACATGGGCCCATAGTCTTTAGGTCTGGGATGGAAATGACCATTTAGCGTTTGGCTTCCCATTGAGGCAATGTGGTATAATGGAAGTAACACTGAGGTTGGAGTTGAAGGACCTCGGTTCAAATCCTGGCACTATTACTAGTTACATGACCTTGGCCAAGTTATTTAATCTCATTGGACCTCAGTTTCCTCATCTGTTAAATGAAGGGGCTGTGTATCTGATGATCTCTAAGGTCCCTTTTCCATGATCCTAAGGTATGATTTTTGAGTGATTTAACTAGTCTCTCAATCACCTACCATTCAATATGGCATAAAGGCCCAATGTTCAAACCATTACATTTTCAAAGTCAACAGGAAAGGCATAAAGGACATTTTCTTAAAGATCTGAATTTCTAAGAGAAGCTCAGAATTTTAAAAATTAGCATTTTATCAATGATAGTTTTGCCATAACCAGAATTTTAGGTTAGTATGATTGGTCAAGGCATCATCCAGATGACTCATTGGTACCCTTCAAGCCACCAGAGGGAGCCCTCCTCCAGTATAACCATATGCCCACCTCAGTATTTGCCCTTCATTTGGGGTATGAGTTTCTTGCGTTGTTCCCTTGGAATGGCAATCTGGGGAAAATGCTTTAACTTGCCTTCTTTCTGTACTGTTTCCTGACAGGAAAATTTCTGACAATGCCAAGCTAAAGTGGGGCCCTTTCTTGTACTGGACATTTCTGTCTGCCTTTGAAGGAACCGTGTTTTTCTTTGGTACTTACTTCCTTTATCAGGCCACAACCCTGGAAGAGAATGGAAAGGTAAAGTTTGGGCTTGCAGCCTTTATATACATCTAAATACTCAATGGGGATGTCATCTGTGACTGCTTGCTGTCTGCTAATCACCAGGAGGTGACCCTTACCCTTGACTGGAATCACTTGTAATAGGGGGGAAGTGAGAATACCTTTGATCAAACGTGAAGGAGCCATAGTATACTTTGCTCTGTGTAGATCTTGAAGTTTTCATCTAGCTCTAAAGCTGTGGCCTTAATTTGGTTGCAATTTTTGCCAAAATGGTCACTGGCTCATGACCTTAAGATTTTAAAAAAGAAAATACCTACTTTGAAGTCAAAGTTGAGATGTGCATAATTACTATTTCTGTTTAATTAAAATATTCAGGCAATATGAATTGCACGCTATGTCCAAGAACGTGTGGTAGAAATGGGGAGAGATGTAAAGATGGAGCTCATCTGTTGCACCCCTTTTGGTGACCTGTGAGTTGTAGCTCAGGCTATTGGGAGGTTTCACACAATGGGGTTGAGGTGGAGAGGAAGACTTCACCTTTCTTTGGGGTGTGCTCTGGCTGGCTCTCTAGGCAACCAGGGCTTGGCTATTCCATTTCCTTAGCACTGGCCTTCCCTACCCACCCCTATGGCTGTTGGAGCATAGTGACTGACCGCCCAGGCATGACCCTAAAAGGGGAGCTCCGAAGGTTGCCAAGAAACGCTTTCCCCTGAGAGAACAAGAGGCCCCCAGCCATACTTCTGAGAATTGAGTTCCAGCATATCACATCCTTTGCTTTAATTACATCCTGTCGACTTCACGGGGGGCCTTGTTAGAGGTGTTCCGTTTATACTCTATTGAACTCCATAATCTGCCTCCACCTGACCTTTGCGGCCTTGTTCACACTTCTATTTCCTTGTATTCTTCATTCCAGCCAGATTGTACTACCAATTGTTTCTCAGTCCTTTGCCATTTCTGTGCAGTCACTCAGACCATCCCCTGTGCTGGAGACTGTACTCTTTCCTCTCTGGGCTGCTTGAAATCCTTCTCTTCCTTCAAGGCCCAGCATATAGGCCTCACCTCCTTGAGCTGTACCCCCTACTCACAGCTGAAAGTGAGTTCTTCCTCCTCACGTTTTTTCCCAAGGTGCTTTGTCTGGCTTTCTCATTTAAGCCCAGCTACGTTGTGGCCTACTTCTCTTTGTATACATTTTAAACCTTGCTCCTTGAAACCGAATACAGAACCATTTTTCGTATCTACATACCCAGCATCTAGCCCAAGACCTTCCTTTTACATAGTAGGTGCTTTGTAGAGGTTTGTTGTTGAATTAATGAAACCCTAATTCCCCAACAAGTGCTAAACTTTAAGGTCTATCTATATAGATACAGATATATAGATATATAGATATAGATATAGATATAAGGTCTATAAAGTGCAGAAGATCAACGGATCAGAGTGACATTGTGAAGTGAGTGAGTGCAATCAAACCTCACGACTTTGGACTCATTGAAATTTGGCCATCTGAATCAGCAAACGTTCTGAATGGCCAAGAATAATTTGCAAAAAAGAGTCCAGTCTGATTACTTTCAGGTCCACGCAGTAACTCATTCTGTGCCCTACAAAGTGGCCAGAGGGGTTACTACCAGACCTGCCTTGAGAAAAACATTCTAAGCATCCTTTGTAATTAGCACATTAATTGTCTGCAAATAGCCTTGGGAAAAGAAATGCTTCCCAAATGGGTAAAAAAAAAAAGACTCCTGGGAGCTTGTTTGCCCTGTTCATTTGCTCAGCGGAGCCTTTTTTCAGCTTGTACAAGGGAAAACTTCAGCCTGGCTTATGTCCAAATTATTCCAAATGGATGCCATCTTATTGCCTCTGCCACTGTTCCAGTAAATGCTCGTTAAAATGACCAATGAGCACAAGAACTGCTCCCAGCAATTAATCCTAGCACCCATGCGTGATTTCATTGAATCTTTTCAGGGTTTTGTGGTTTGTTGAGGTTTTGGTGGTTTTTGTTTTTACTTTTATTAACTTTCATTTTTTTGCTTTGTTTAAATAAAAAAAGAAACTTTAACATCTTGTTTTCTGTTTTAATGCTATACATTCAGATCTTGACCATATTTGGTAAGCATATACATGTCATTCGTTGACTACATTTGGATCGATTCAGACTGCTTTTCCTTCTTGTTGGGCCAACAGTCAGTGGGCTTTTGAAGCCCACATGGTAGGTTGGAGCTGGAAAATGGGAAGCCCCCTCATGTTTTATTGCTGCCCTCATTGAGGAATAGAGCCCCCCAGTGGCTTTTTGGTTTTCTAGAGAAAGAGCCTATTTGAATCTTTAAAGACCAAAGTCATCCAAATGTTCCTGTGAACATTGCTGTCAGAGTGGGAGGTTTTTCTGCCCTTGCCATCCCTGTGATTTTATGCCTGGGTCTCATATGTAGTATGGAAAAGATTCAGCAGCAACATCACAGACAGATGTGGGGTCCTCCTTGGAGAGTACTGAAGGCCACACTCAAAAACTGAAATGTGATTCTCCCTCCCAAAGTGACTGGTTTTAAGTGATTTCAGTTGACCAATGAAATTTGAAATGGCACATGAAACTCTCTGATTGTTTTTTCAGGTTTATGGGAACTGGACTTTTGGAACTACTGTTTACACAGTCCTAGTAGTCACTGTAACACTGAAGGTTAGAGTTTTAAAATTACTATTATTATTGTTGTTCAGTTACGTTGGAAGAACATTTTGTCCTTTCAATTTGCTTCCTAAATCGGTTTCATGGTCTTTGTTTTCAAAGTTGCTTGGTATTCATCATAAGCCTTTTTTTCTGACCTCTCCCCAAGATGCCTAATATCCAGGTTTCATCAGTGACCATTCTTTCTTAGTATATTTCCCCTCTATTGTGTGTGTGTGTGTGTGCGTGTGTGTGCGTGTGTGTGTTCGTTTTCCTTTTCCCGTGTCTCCATACCTTGGCATTTTTGCAGGTGTTACAACCTAGAATTAGAAGAGTGTCAAGTAATGGATATCCAGGTACTCTTAAGAGTTAAAAAGACCTAGTCTTGATGCTGACAAATATTCGCCATGTTGTTCTGGAAAAGTCCCTTAATCTCTCAGCACCGCTGGCAGGTCTCTACAACTATGAGGTGCTGATCTGCAATGGTGGATGGTGTTTGCATACCAGGAGTTCTCATGCCAATTAAATTGCAGGCACAGGAAAACAAACAAACAACTTTTTTTTTTGCTCAGTGCTGTATCCCACACTGGGAAGCTCACTTTGGCTAAAACCATTCATGTAAATAAGTATTACTCAGTTATCCAAGATGAGCCTCAGTGTCCATGCTATGGGAGGTCTTCTTGACTCTAAGCCCCATACTCTCTCCACAACTCCATAACCATAACTTTTTCCTGGAATTACCATTGTCTTCACTATTTCTCTTCACTGCATCGAGCCTTTCTGTGTATCAAAACCAAAAGCAACTGAGCAAAACCAGCCAACACAATCACAATATCTGTCAGCACATACAATATTCTGCACACATAGTCCCCCTGCCTTGCCAGTGAAACTTCCCTTATCTTGGGAAGCACCTTCTTTCTCATCATCTTCTCAGCATCTCTCTGAGTTATGGGTATTTGGCCACATTGGTGGTATTCTTATAATATGACCGTATAAATGGAGAAACCAAGGCACAGATGATCAGGACCCTTTTGCAAATGGCAAGATGGAAAAGAAAACTCAGCTCTTCCAATTTCCATTCTAAGACATCTTAAACCCATGTAATGAAGAGAATGTCTATTGTACAGCTTTATGCTAAAAGTCCTTATATCCCAAATTGATAAGTCCTTCCTCCCTGGTTCCTGGTACCCTTTTCTTTGCTCCTTCCTCTTTTCACAACACAAACTAGGACCTACCCTATCATAGAACTTTGGTTGTATAGGGGACAGATTTTATCTAAGATTACCTTATATTCTTCCTTCACTGAATTTCTAATTTCCCCCTTTTTTCAGCTTGCCATAGATACTAGGTTCTGGACTTGGATCAATCACTTTGTGATTTGGGGTTCCTTAGTCTTCTATATCTTTTTCTCCTTCTTCTGGGGAGGCATTATCTGGTAAGTACCTGTAAATAAGTAAGTAACCCTGTAAATATACCTTTTTATCCACACCTGTATATATTTACACTTAAATACTTGCAATCCTTTATTTCTGGTAGGAGCTGAAAGGGTCCTCAGAGGTCATTGAGTCCAATCCTCTCTTTTTTTTGCAGAGGCCTAGGGAGGAAGTGAGTTGCCTAGGGTCACAAAGATAGTAAGCATCGGAGCTGAGAGTTGCACTCAGGTCTTCTTGACTTCACATCCAGTATACTCTCTTTGCTTTGTCTGTTGTATAACATGAAGTGAACCTAGCAAGGAATTAATGTAAGGTTCATAATTAATGGCTTATATTTACATAGCAATTTATGCTTAGAAACGATTTTCCCTAGGTTTCCCTCAGACAAAGCATGTGAAGTCAGCAGAGTGAATTATCGTTCTTTCCATTTTACAGTTGAGAATACTGAGGCTTAGAAGTATTAAGTAACTATAGTCATGCAGCTAGTCAGTGACAAAACCTAAACTCCAGCCTAAGCCCTCGACTCCAAGGCCTTTGTTCTTTCCACTATACTCTGAATTCTCTTTCAATTCAACAAGCATTTATTAAGCGCCTACTGTGTGCCAAGCTGGAAATTTAAAGACAAAAAAATGAAATAGTGTCTGACCTCAAGTAGCTTACGTTGTATTGGAGTATATCACATGTGTGTATACGTGTGTATACACACACATACACACACAGATAAGTCGGTGTAAAATATATCCAAAAAGTCAGTCCTTCAACAACCCATTTCTTGAATAGACTCATATGCCTTCTTCTATTTTTCCTATCATGAATTCCTGTTTTACTGTGTCAGGGTGACAAAGAACCCAGAATAGAGTTGATTTTCTGTGCACATAATAGGCAAATATGTGCCTCAACTTTATTTCACTATAGGCAACCATAATGTCCTTTAAAATTTTTAAAAATATTTTATTATTCCCAGTTACGTGTAAAAAACAATTTTAACCATCATTTTTTACAATTTCGAGTTCTAAATTCTCTCCCACTCTTCTGCCCCTCCCCCCTCACTGAGAAGGCAAGCAATTTGATAAAGGTTATTCATGTGCAGTCATGCAAAACATATTTCCATATTAGTCATATTGTGAAAGAAAACACAGGCGAAAAAGAAGACGAGAAAAATAAAGAAAGCAAAAAAAAGTACACTTTGATCTGCATTCAGACTCCATCAGTTCTTTCTCTGGAGGTGGATAGAATTTTTCATCATAAGTCCTTCAGAATTGTCTTGGATCTTTATATTGCTGGGAATAGCTACATCGTTCCAGCTGATCTTCATACAATATTGCTGTTACTGTGGATGAGACTATAATGTTCTTGAAGAGAAATAAACTCATGTCTTGGAACTTAGAAAACTGATCCAGGTGACATACCACTGTAAATTAGACTAGGTAAGCAGAAACTATTACTGGGTACATTTGGTCAGAGATGAGAGTCATAACGAGGGCCGAGTGACTGGGGCTTCAGCCTAGGGTGCCACATTTGGAGTGTGCTGATGACATTTGTTAATCTTCAGAAGATCAAAACAGTGTCACTTAGAACCAAGTTAGCAAGAAGAATTAAACTATAAACCTACCAGGTGAGAGGCAGTATGGTACATTAGAACTGGACTTGTAGTTGGAGGACTTGGACTATAATCCCAACTGTGCTATTCACTGCCTAATTGTCTTTGGACAAATCATTTAATTTTCCAGTGTCTGAATTTCCTTGACTATGTAATCAGGAGGGGGAGGGGACAGGATGAATTCAGATGTCCTCTGAGGTCCCTCCTTTCTCTAGACATAAATTCTATGGTCTTGAGTCATCTAGTCTTTCTAGGCTTCAGTTTCCTTTTCTGAAAAATGAGGAGGTTGGACTCAACCTCTGAGGTCCCTTTCAGCTTTAGACCTATGATACTGATGATGATGTTGATGATGTGATGATGGCAATGGTGGGGCTCTCTCCAGCTGAGCTCATGATTTATGGCGCTTGCCCCAGGCATGTGGATTTCTAGGGATGACTCCTATTTTTAGACATTAACTTTCCTATAGCTCCAACTGCAGGAGTCATTGTGCCATACTGTGGCTACAAAGGCCTTGGGCTTGGCAGGGAGAAATCTGATGTGCATTTCACTTGGGTGGGAGTTCCTCAAGAGTTGCAGAGAGGTTAAATGTTAGTGTTTTTGTTGCTAAGCCTAGTTAGCCCTTGATTGGTTCTCGCTGGCAATGTGTACATAGCTCAATGCTTTGACTAATAGAGCAAATTGCAATCATCTCTGTTGATGATGTTAAGTGAAATCCACTGAGGTTTCCAAACCCGCAGCTTGGCCAGGTGCCCATTTCTGGCCTCACATCCTTAACACCTAGCATCCTACCTAGTGGAGAACTGGTGCTTAATAAGGGTTTGTTGATTGCTTGATTCTTCCTCAAATTGCTTAATTACTTATTGAGAGACAGTGTGGTATAGCAGGCTAGATGTGGAGTGGGGAAAGCCTGGGTTCACTCCAACCTCTGAGGCTTGCTAGTTGTGGGACCTATGCAAATGACTTTACCTCTTTAAGCTTCGTTAAATGCAAAATGGGAATGATAATACCCATACCACCCACCTTCCAGGATTATTTTGAGGCTCAGATGAGATGATGTACATGGAACATTTTGCGAACCTTAGAGTGTTCAATCATTGTCTGATAGAACTTGACTTTACTTTCAGCACCTAG
The DNA here is from genome assembly GCA_028627135.1 of Pseudochirops cupreus. Classification (NCBI taxonomy): domain Eukaryota; kingdom Metazoa; phylum Chordata; class Mammalia; order Diprotodontia; family Pseudocheiridae; genus Pseudochirops; species Pseudochirops cupreus. The sequence goes on along the minus strand of CM053582.1, from coordinate 29,302,736 downwards.
GACAGCATAGAGACCATCAGTGTCTGTGGCTTGACTGATTGCTTTTGTTATTTGGTATGTGCTCCTGCCTCCCTTTCCTTATCTTCATCTTGTTGAGGCAAGTAGTCAGGGAAATACATTGAAGCTGGAAGGGACCCTAGAGATTATCTCATCCAACTCCTTCTTTTCACAGAGGTGGACAACTGAGGTGCCCATAGAGGGCAAGGGACTGATCCAAAGTCCTATGGTAGATTAGTTGCAAAACCACAACTAGATCCTGGCTCATCTGAGTCCCAGGCTGGTTCCCTTTTTACAAAGCCATACTACCTGATTGGCCAGGAGGGAAAAACGTGCCTTACACATTGTCATGGGCGTAGAGGGCCTGCAATAAACATTTGTTGATGGGCAGGAGACCAGATCAGTCTTCTAACTGGATGGTCTCTGTTTATAATAACAGTATATCATGATCTAAGAGATTAATTGAAGGACTGCATAACCTAGTCTCTTAACCAAGGACCAGCCCAGCTAAGGGCCAAGGGACTCATCACTAAAAGGTTGACCAGTAGGGAATAAAGGTTTTTGACCCTGACGACCCCTGTAGATTGGGGCTTCTTAAACTTTTTCCACTCACTTTCAGCCCTTCTTAAACTGTGGATTGTGACCCCATATGGGGTCACGTTGAGATCATCTACTGAGGTAAGGAGAGGGTATGATGTGCATCAGTGCAGGGAAGGACAGATCTCATTGGTGAGAGGCAGCATTGTGCCATGGGAAGAGTTCTGAACTTGGACCCAAAAGAACTGAGTTTGAATCCAGCCACTTTCTAGTTTGTGGAACCTTGGATATGGTCCTTAACCTCTCTGGGTCTCTGTTTCTTCCTCTGTAAAACAAGGGGATTGGATAGATGGTCTCTGAGGTCTATTCTAACTCTACTTCTATGATCTATGATTCTTGAAGGATAGAAGTCTGAGAACTGCATTTGAAATATGTTCTTGTCACTTGAGACATAATTAGAAGAAGTTTTCACTGTTCTGAAAAGGGCATTGATTTTTATTTCTGAAAGAAAGCCCAGTAAGTACAACCTTGGGAAATGAAGATAGGTAGGAAAATTAACTATATAGAGGGCCAAGGCCTAGAGTTGACAGGCTCCAAAATGTGTAATTATGGCATGCCCACTGTGAGCACAGGGTCCAAGGAAGCATTCTTTTGTTTTGGTTTTGCTTTGGGTTATTATTGAGAGATGCTTCAGTATTGGGGGGGGGTGCCAGGGGAGGAACAGATGGACGATAGTGCCATGGAAGATTTAAGACCTTTGATTTTATAGTTGAATGGTACTTCCCACTCCCTCTGCCAATTGTGACGAATTAAAAGTTCAAGAGAGAATTTCTGGGTAATTAAAATCATTTACCCAGAAACTCTCTCTTTGGAACTCTTCATTCATCACATGATGCATATTAGCGATTTCATCCGTAACACAACCTAAAGATTGTTGTCTGGAGGCACTAAGAAGTGAAGTTGACTTGTCCAGGGTCCCTGGGGCCAGTATTTGTCAGAGGCAAGACTTGAACCATGGTCTTCCCAAACCTAAGACCAACCCCCCCAGTCTTTCCACCATGCTGTGATACTGTGATGAATTTATGCCCTCATTCCTTGTACCAATACAGATCATAACTCCTTCATGTTTTACTATCCTGGACATGCCTTGTCCACATCTTTCTAGCTCTCCTCTATAGAAGAGCTTGTCCTGTGGCCTGGAGGCCTTCTCTCACCTCTTTGGGGATACCAAACACAGTGCCACTTAGGCTGTCCATCTCCAGTTTCTCTTGCTCACTATATGGCTTGCCTACCACCATTTTTTCATCATATATATATCAGGTGGTCATGCATATCCTCAGTTTTTTTCAGAATAGTAAGGAATTCAAGTTGGCTCTCCAAAGCTCATATCATCTGGCTAAGCCCAAAGCAAGTAAGTCACTCAATCTCTGTTTGCCTCAGTTTTGTCATTTGGAAAATGGGGATATTTCTCAAGGCTGTTGTGAGGATCAGATGAGATAATATTTGTTTAAAAAAAGTTCTTAGCCCAGTGCCTGGCACATAGTAGGCACTATATAATCCTTTTTTCTTTCCCTTCCCTTCTCTTCTGTGAACTTCAGTTTCCTTGTCTTTAAAATGGACATAAGGGTCGCCCCTGTACATCGGGGGGTTGTTGTACACCTCAGATGACAATATGGGGATCAAGCATCTTGCCAGAGTTAAGGTTCGATTTAAGTATGATCCATGCTTATTATTTTGCCTCTCAGCCTCATTTTGTCATCTGCAAAATGAGGATTCCAATTCCCTCTACAATCTCTAAGATCTCTCAGTATCAAAGCCTAAGATATGCATGTCTGATGGCAGCCAGATACTTCACAGAATCTGTTTTTGTTGTTGTTTAGTCATTTTAAAATGTGTCCAATTCTTTGTGGCTCCATTTGGAGTTTTCTTGACAGAGATCCTGGAGTGGTTTGCCATTTCCTTCTCTATCTAGCCCATTTTACAGATGAGGAAACTGAGGCAAACAGGGTAAAGTGACTTGTCCAGGGTCACACAGCTAGTGTTTGAGGCTGGATTTCAACTCATGAAGATGCTCTTATCTATTTAGATCCTCTGTCCAGTAGAATGGATCCCAATCCATTCACACTTTCTCATTCTCTGGGCTTACCGACACCCTTGTTTATCATAGGGTTGGCTTCAGTGAAGCCTTCCTCTGTTTCTTTTGTCATCTCGAGAATACTAATGGTGTTAGTTATCATTAGGTGATTAAGCTAGAGCTAGAAGAGATCTCAGATACCATCTCATTGGTCACTCCTTTCATTTTACAGTTGAGGAAATTAAGGCCAAGAGAGGTGATCTGTCCACCTTCTGTAATGATCACTCATTTCTTTGATGCCATTCTTTATGCTGGTTCTCCATCCTAATTCCCCACCTGCATCTAATTCCCCATTCTCCTGCCTGCTCATCCCCACCATGGCCTCTCAGCAATACTAATTTTTAATTCTTCAGAGTCCATCGTGTTCATCACTGAAAGAATAGGCATGGGGATAGGGACAAGACCTAGGATTTCAGTGCTATAAGGAATTCCCAGGTGAAGAAACTCTTTCCACCAGTTCAGGTTGGCACCTTTTCTGCAAGTTATAGTCTCAGAGAGTTTCCAGAGTCAGTCACTAAACATTTATTCAGCACCTACTATGTGCTAAGCACTGCACTAAATTCTGACAATACAAATACAAAAAAGAGAGCCTCTCCCTACTCTCAAAGACCTTCCAATCTAATGGGGGAAGGTGACACACAAAAACAAGTTAGAAAGGGGTGGGAAGGAAAGGGAAGCTACCTGGCAAGGGTGTGACAATGGAAAGGTCTGAAGAAGTGCAGCCAGGTGCTGGCCTGGGTACCCTCCTTAGATGGGAGATTCTGGGAGGAGCTCTCCAACCTCCACCCTCCCACCAGAGGCGGGCCCCACTGAGGAGTGAAGTGACTTGCCCTGGCTTACACACCAGAAGAATAGTGGTGTCCCCATCAAGGAGAAGTTTGGGGTATTAAAAGAACTGCAGTTTCCCAAAGACAGTTTCACCCATTTTCTTCCTCTTCTTGTTTAATTCTGAGCCCATTTTCATCTCCATGTCCATTTGCAGTGTCTGTCCAAGATACATCCATTGATGGATGAGCTCTATGCATTGTTCATCCAACTGTGTGTCATAGTCTGGACAATATACATTCTTCATCTACTGTTTTCATCAAAGCTTGATGTCTGCAGAGTCTCCTAGATGGAATCCATAAGTGCTCAAGAGCCCAATAAGACACATAGGAAAAACTGAAGCCCAATGATAGGATAATTTAAACATTTTTGGCCGCCCCCTTCATTTTTTTTTTTGCTTTTTGGAGGGGGGAAGGTAGAGCAGTTAAGGCTAAGTGACTTGCCCAAGGTCACATGGCTAGTTTTTTTGTGTTAAGTGTCTGAGTTCGGATTTGAACTCAGGTGCTCCTGACTCCAGGGCCAGTGCTCTATTCACTGTGCCACCTAGCTGCCCCGACTGGTATTATTTTTAAAAATGGATGGAGGCACAGCTAGGTGGCACAGTGAATACAGCACTGGCCCTGGAGTCAGGAGGACCTGAGTTCAAATGCGACCTCAGACACAGCACCAAAAAACCCCCCAAAAACAAACCTAACCGTGTGACCTTGGGCAAGTCACTTACCCCCAATTGCCCTCCAAAAAAAAAGCAAAAAAAAATAATACAAGTCTAAGAGAATCATTAAGGCCCTCTCTGACTTTGAGATTCTCTGATCTATACCAAGGAGGAAAAATATACATTTTTCTATATATTTTTGGCAGTAAAACTATTAAGTACTACTACTACTGTTAAAAATTACTAACAGTCCCATATCTCTTTAAGATTTGAAAAGCACCTGTTTATTATCTCATCTGATCTTCATAACAACCCCTGGGAGGTATTCCTATTTTACAGATGAAGAAACTGAGTCAGGCCCAGGTTAAGTGATTTGCCCACGGTCCTGCAGCTAGTAAATTTCAGACAGTATTTGAACTTGGGTCTTCCTGATTCTAGCATTCTTAACCCACTGAACCACCTAGATGTCTTCCAAGTATACACATGACTGAGTCCAAGTACCATGTGAGTATGAACAAGCTGGCAGAGCATGGCCAGAGACTATGAAATCCCTCGCTTAAATGTTGTCAGAGCTAATCTTGGGGCCAATGGGGTCTTGACATTGACTTCTGAGACAGGGAGTGGTGATGAGACTTTGGACATAAAGACTGATCCTACATTTTTATGTTATCTTTACACATCTTAGAAGCTTAGCCTTCTGAGTTGCTTTGGGCCTCAGAAATCATCTAGTCCAATGTCTGCTATAGCTTTCTGTCAAATGATCATTTAGCCATCACCTGGATACTTCCAGTGATAGAGATTTTGTTGTTAGGCAGTTGTTTCAGTTGTGTCTAACTCTCCATGACAGCATCTGGGGTTTTCTCTGCCAAGATACGGGAGTGGTTTGCTATTTTCTTCTCCAGCTCATTTTACAGATGAGAAAACTGAGGCAAGCAGGGTGAGGTGACTTGCCCAGGATCACACAGCTAGTAAGTATCTGAGGCCAGATTTGAACTCAGGTCTTCCTGACTCCAAGCGTGGTGCTCTATCCACTGCAGTTGCTCACCTAGATGCCCTTTATAGTGATGGGGAACTCACAACCTAATGAAACACCATCCTACTTGGATAAAAAGTTTTTCCTTAGAACAAATATCCAAATCTTGCTCGTGTGGGTCAAGAACCAGGGGGAACCTTGCAGAAGTCTAACTCCTGCATCTTCAAATGCAGAAAATGAGGTCAAAAGAGGTTAAGGGATACACAGCAGAATTTGAACCCAGATCTTTCTGACTCCAGATCCAATACCCCATCTACTTACTATACCATGCTTCCTCCCTTATAATTACTGCTCACTGTTCCTTGTTCTGCCCTCTGGGGCCAAGCAGAACTAATATAATATGTCTTTCATATGGCAGGCCTTCAAAGACTTGAAGAGATCAGCTATGTCTTCTTTTCAGGGTAGATACATTCCCAGTTACTTAAACCAGTCCTTGTCTTCAGTCCTTCCCCCACCCCCCCACCCCCCAGTTGACCTCCTGGATGTGCTCCATTTTATCAATGTCCTTTCTGAAATGGGATACCCAGAACCAAAACCTAATACTGCAGATGTGTTCTGCAAAGGCCTGACATGTCACTGTCATCTGACCCCATTTGGCCTTTGGGTTTGTGTGATGACTAATGTTAAGCTTCCAGTTCACTAAGTCCCCAAGGTCCTTTCCCACCATATATAACTGAATCTCCATTTTCTACTTGTACATTTGGCCTTTTGAACTCCAGTATGTAGAACTTTATAGTTATTTTTGCTACCTTTTGTCTTCTTTTATTCAGCCCCTTAAAAAAAATAATTGAGGCTTTTTGGAGGCCTGATTCTATCATCCAGTCTATAAGCCATTCTTTGCAGCTTGAAGTAATCTCCAGATTTCATAAGCATGTAAGCCGTACCTTCATCCAAATCACTAATTAACCCCCAAACCCACAACAAAATAGTGAACAGAACAGGGACAGAGCCCTGTGGGCTTCTGCTGGAGTCCACCCTTCATGGTGACATCAACTCATTACTTAAAAATAAGCTGAGAAGTAGTACTAAATATAGAGAATTATGGTATGCAGGGAAAGAGTGCCCTCTAACTACCTGATAGCTTTTCAGCTTTGTGTAACAGAGGACATTTAATTCATTTGTGACCCTAAAAACTGCCTAGACCTTGAGCATGACTTTAGTTCAAGTCCAGTTGTGAATTTAACAGTACTTTTATGACCTAATAGCCTCTCTTTGGCCAATAAGAAATTGATTATTGGCTGTAAGCTGAGAGGAGTAACTATCTAGAATAATTCCAATTTCCTTTGTGCTCCTTGGTAATAGCAAATCTGTTTCCTTTGCTTTTTTACATTAATATAGATATGATTATTGCATTTTACCTTCATGAGATTCCTCCCATCTCAACAGCCAGCTGAGAACATTTCCAGTTATCCATCTCCTGGTGGTCTCTAGGAAGGCTTGTTTTGGTAGACTAATTTGAACCCATAGTGTGAGAATTACTGTTAGCCTCATGGAGGGCAAACCTTTTCTTTCATTGCCTCCTTTACCATTTTTCTTAAATGTTTGGAAATATATTTTCATTTATTTTGTAAATATACATTAACATTTTTTAACATTCATTTTTTAAAATTTTGAGTTTCAAATTCTGTCCTGCCCCTCCCCACCTTGGGAAGGCAAGAAATGTGATATTGATGATACATGGGAAGTCATACAAATCATTTCCATATTAGCCATGTTGCAAAAGAAATCACACATGAGAAAAAAAAAACAAGAAAAATTAAGAAAGTTTAAAAAAGTAAATTTTTCCTAATTGTTAACTGCCACACTAGAATCCAAATAGATTTGGGCCTATGGTCATTATTTTCCATCTACCTGTCCATCTATCCATCCATCCAGCAAATATTTATTTGTGAAGCACCTACCACATGCTAAGGGCTTGGGTAACAAAGATACGGGAGCAATGGAAGGTCATATAGATCTATGGAAACACAACTTTCTACCTACAAGCTGGAGAATCAAGCCTAATATACTGTTGGTTTGGGATATTGCTTTATTTTTGGTATCAGTATTAAAGTTTTAAGTTTCATTAATGGGCTTTTTTATATCACAGTTATTTCTAAATAGACTTATACTTCTAGCTCTTATCCTGTATTAACAGTCATCTTCTCTCAACACCTTTGCATCCAATGAGCCTTCCTTTGTTACAAAGTAAAACAATTAACTAAAACCAACCAACATAGTGATTGAATTGGAACCTGTTTACAACATTCTTAGCTCATCATCTCCCACCTCTCTAATGAAAGAAGTCCATGTCCTCATCTCTTCCCTGGGCCCACAGTTGGTCCTTACAGTTACACAGCAAGACAGATGCCTGATAACTTGGATAACTTAGGGCCTTTATCAGCAAGGAAAGAACTCTGATATTAAGGCCTTCGAGATTCTCTGAATATGGATATATTGTATCAGAAACATACCCACTGGACACGGGATTTTGCACAAGGCTAGGGCTTGTCAACATGCCTGTTAGATACTTTCAGTTCTCAAGAGATTATGAGATGGCTTCTGGTTTCTGTGTGGCTTATTAGAAGCTTTTACATTCTTGGTGGTCATGCTCTGCTCTCTTGGTAAAGGATGGATTTTATATGTTTGAAGGTGAGTCTCCAAGTCATATTTATATTTATGAAAGCAGTAGGGGCAAATGGGATCCCTATCCTCCTAAAACTTGATCTGAATTTCTCATGAAATAAATACCTTGAAGCCTTGGTGTTTCCAGTGCTCAGAAACATTTACCACTTGGCAGCTGTGAGCTGAGGGCCTGGTTGTTTTCAACTCAAAAGTGTTTTACCATCATTTCCTTTCTTGACTAATTTTTGATTGTTTGTTTTGTTTATTTTATTTTCTCTTATTTTTTGCCAAGATGGGCAAGGGGTGGTGGTTTCTATGGACAAGTATTTATATTAATGTGCATAGTTAAGGTTTTTATTAAGTTTGTTTCCTTGACATCCTAGTGACTTTACAAGAGACAGCTGCTTCATTCTCTTCATTCTTCTTCACTCCAGGCCTTTTCTCAAGCAGCAAAGGATGTATTTTATATTTGCCCACATGATGACTTCTGTATCAACATGGCTGACAATGGTTCTTCTGATATTTGTCAGCCTTTTCCCTGAGATTCTTATGATAGCGGTTAAAAATGTCAGGAGGAGGACTCCCAAGGTAAGGCCTGAAACTAATTTGTACAGTTGTCTCTGAGCAAGCGTTTTCTCTGCCAGGAGTGAAAAAACAGTTGCTGTAGAATTGCATCCATCGCTGCATGTTAAACCCCTTCCTACAGGCCCATCTCTTCCATACCACCTCTGCATTAACAAGTATAGTTAAAACTGGGTTGCCCGACCAGATGGTAAGTAACCATGTAAATAGTTTTCTGTTATAGACTTACACAGTTCCTGGAGCCTAGGACCTCTTCCACATGGGAATAGTGCTTTGCCCTTATGGTTCTTACCTGATAGACAGTTGTCCTTTGGGTTCCTTGGACCTGAAGGCTGACTTTCTGGTGGTCGATTGGGCAATATGGTCCTCTTCAGTATACTTGTATCAAACCCAAAATGTTTTATGTTTTCTCTTGGAACAACTTCAGTTGTCTGAGGCTCATGAAATGCCATTGCCCTCTGTCAGCCTAATCACTTGGTCCTGTGTTGTCTGTCATCTTTTCTGAATATCTCAGGAAAACATTGAGAAAGGAAAAGGTAAACAAGGCTAGCAATAGATGATTTGAGCCCTTGCCCATTTTGATGAAGAGCTTCATTAAACGTGGCAGATCCATGCCTATGGGAGCTCATCTTATTAGTCAGACCCCCTAACACCAAGTTTCTGGTGTATTAACAGCAGCCAGAGCAAGGGAATATATTGAGAAAACAATTTTAAGCTGTGACCACATGGGCCCATATGACCAAATTGACTGATCAGCCACCAAACTGGTTAGACTGAATTTTTTTCTTCAAATTGAATTGCTATAATTTGGCATCATGTAGACATGGGCAGAGAAATCTTTACCAGGGAAAATAGGGCCTTAACATGATGCACTGTCCCAGGTCTGAAAAGGCATTGCAGCAGAAATGATCATGCTTTCACTTAATCAGGCCCTTGTGTGTATACACATGTACATTAGTGGGTGCAGGGCAATATATTAATTTCCCAAGGGTACCAATGGCCCATGTTCTCCTCCTCCTTTTTCTTAATCCTCCAAAGATTTTCGCTCCTTCCATCCTGGTTCTTAGTCTCCAGGATAAAGCAGTGATGTTTTAACAACTGATTCTACTTTCTGATCAGTCACTTGCTGGTGAAGATTGTTCATCTTCCCTATCTCTCTCTCTCTGGCTCTCCTCTAGAAGAATTCATGGAGAATTTGGGGCAGGAATCAATCAATAAATTAATAAACATTTATTAAGTGCCTACTGTATGCCAGGCACTGTGCTAAATGCTGAGAAATATGGTGATATAAAAAATATTTCGAGAGCAAAGCTGTTGAAGATTGTTTTTATTGTTGTAGTGGCTCTTCTCAATATGTTGAGTACTCTGTAGCAGAGGTGTCAAACTCAAATAGAAATGGATCCCTTAGAAAACCACAAATTGACATTTTCTCCGTTGTGGTGTATTTCTGTTTTGTGAAACATTTCCCAATGACCTTTTAATGTGGTTCTGGCTGCCCATCTTTGGCTAGTGAGTTTGACACCTCTGCTGGGATACTTCGAAATTTCCCTTTTGCCCCCAGATTAGGTAGGATAGAGGGTCCTGCCAACATTGCTCCCATCCAAGAATATAATCTGAACCCTAAGCTCTCAAAATCATAATAAGACAATTTGAGTCTTTGAAAAGAACCCCTTGTGACCTTCTTACATTCTTTAAACCTGAACACACATACTCTTCCAAGCTAAAGATAGCTCAGGAGCCCTTTCCCATGATATACTTGGGGCAGTCTCTATGCAGGGAGCTCTAGTGGAAGGCATAGAGTTCTTGTAACGTGCCTTGACTTTTCCATGGCATTTGCTAGACCAGTTTTACCTACATGCTTCTCTGCCCCTGCCATTAAGAGGGGATTCCTCTAAGAGGACTCCTCTTTCTGTCCAGTGTCTGAATGACGATATCGACTTTGAGATGCTGACTTCTTTGAAGCTTCAGAAAAGAAACCCTTATGGGGGCCCAGCAGTACTGCCCCTCCTCTTTTTTCTGGGAAAGAAGGTAGAAAGGAGAAAATGCCAAAGCAATTTAAACTCTTACTGATGGGTAAAGGATGGTGTATAGGTTGGAGCCCATGACTCTCCTTCCTCCCTACCCTGGGATTCTTTGTGGTATAAATGTGACCTTGGGTTCTTAAAGTCTGTGTCACCAACACCCACTCAAGAATTTCCTTTCAAGGCAAGTATTTGTGGTATTGAATTGGAGGTCCTCTACTGATATGGAGAGGGGGCACAATCTTCTTCACTGGAGGGGATAACCCATACCAGGGATATTATAAAGCCTGGAGTTACTGCTCTTTAGGTAAAGTAACAAGTCAGCCACTCTTGAGGCTCTAAATGAGGGTGATCTGAAGTTATGGTGAGAGAAAGAGAATCCTTAATATATCCCTGAATGTCACAAAGTATCATTTATCAAGCCATTGGTTGGCAAACTATGACCTGAGGGCCAGTATAATAAAACTTTGTTTAAAAGTCCAAAAGCCATCATTAGCTTGCAGGTGATGGGCTGAATTTGACCCATGGGCTCTAGTTTGCCAGCTCCTGCACTAAGTAATCAATAGGTTGGGGAATTTCTTTCACAGTTTCGGCCAAAGTGCATAGCAAGGAGCTGGTTTGGAGCACTTTCTAATGGGCCAGGATTCTACACACTTCACTTTGGCTCTATGGGGAAGGCCGCATCCTCTGACTCCTTGCCAAAAGGTGTCCACAATCAGAGACTCCTGGTTGGTTCCTTGGTCCCTCTGGTGGAGGATGGAGAAGGTTGCAACCACGTGGAACCAAGGGACTTACCAGGAGCTTTTGTCCATGCTTGCCCTTTAGTCAGAGGTCAGAGCCCTTGGTCCCCTCCATGTGGGACCAAAGTACATATATCCAGCTGTACTCCAGCTCTAGATGTGTATAAAGATACACATCTTTATCAGCAGCAAGTCTCTGAGTAGACCAACAGTTGCGATGCCACCAGCACCACAACCTCAGGCACAGAATCATTAGGATACCATAGAAAACTGCCTCCCCATATAAGACTCCTTAACTAGTTGAGCTCCTGCCAAGTCATTGGGTGACCCATGCTAAGAAGTGACCCTCAGGCCAGGCTTGCCTTAGACTCCCATCCAAATTATAATGTTTTAAGGCTCCTCCCTGACCCACCAGCAGAGGGAGCATCATGGAGAGATAGTCATCATGCTTTGTCCAAGATCCTTTGCTAAGGCATGGGTTTGACTGTTAAGAGGTAAGGGAAAAGTACAATTCCTCTCCCCCTCCTCCTCCTCCTCTTCTCTTCCCTCTGCCCCTCCCCACTGCCACCCCAGGCCCATATGGCTCTGAAGCCACCAAGAGATAGTGAGTAATGGAGAGGCCGAGAGAGTGTAGATTTGCTGGGGCGTCATGAAGTCTCCCTGCTTTCTTGTTGAAGACTGGCTCACAATGTACTCTGTTTTCTGTTTGGTATTTGGGCTTTCTGGGAAATGCAGGCTCTTTCGTTCTAGCAGTCATCCCTGATAGCTTTTCAGAGCAAGGGGCCTTCTGATCGTGGCAGGGGTTAGTCAGAAGGCTAGTTAAAAGTAATGAGAGGTCCAAGCAGGGGGGATTGGGAGCTGGGGGATGGTTGGTGGGGCAAGGAATGGGATCTTGCAGATATATTGATATATTCAGCCCTGGTTTGTATACCCTGCTCCAATAAGCTGTCTTCTCCATTTTCCCCCTCCAGGGAGGCCTGACAGTGGGTGAATTCCCAGGTACTCTGGATAATATTACTTTCAGCCCTATTCCTGTGTATCTAGATGATGCTATAGTACAGGAAGCTCTGAACCCCGGGATCTATGCCCGACTGCTTCTCCAGTTTCTCGTCCAACCATCGGACCTTTGTAGATGGCAGGGCTATGTATCCTACAGGGGGTCCCCCACCCACTATGCTCTCCCCACCAATCTTACAGCCTACCTTGAGTGCCGACTTTACCATCAGTTCGGCCCCCTCGACTCTAAACAGTGGCTGGAGGTGTACAAGAATGTCAATAGAGTTTTGGGCATATGCTGATAAGTTTAAGATTCCTTTCTCTGGGGATCTGCCACCTGGGATGCTTGGAGTGTCCGGCCATCCAGTCACAGCTGCCACTGCCTTCAAGGATGCCAGTACCAATGACCACCTAGTGCCTCTGCCGCTGTGTACTCTCACAGCAATAAAACTTCCGGTTAACAGCTTGTTTGTTTGGTGTCCTCTTTAAGGGGTAGCTCTAGTTGGGGTGGGAATTGGTGGGGGTTCAGAGAGTCGCTGTGTGCATTATTATATCCATCAGCTTCCCTGGGGCCCTCATTTTCCCCTACCCCCACTCTCACCCCAGGTCGGCATTGACAGTCTTTAGGGCATTAGGACGCCAATAGCATCTTTGAAGAGAAATAGAGAGATAGGCTCTGTCGGCTGTGACATTCAAGTTATCACAGATCATTTTCCCCATGGCTAATCTATAAACACGTTGACTACATCTCCCTAGTGGTGTGTGTAATTGGGGGGGTAAGGGTGGATTTGGGGGCAAATGATAGAGTCCTTCCCAAGCTGGCCTAAATTCTATCCAGAAATATGACCTTCTCCTCTGCTATTTAGTATTCATTTCTCCTCTCCTCCTCTCCCCCCACTTCCCCTGCCAAGAACAATGGGTTGCTTATTGCTGCACCTTTCATCTCCAACTTTCCTATCCCTTGGCCCAAAGCTGTCCACTCTCCTCCCCTCCCACCCGTTTGGCAAAAGGTAAGGAGTTTAGATGACTTAGTCTTTCCGCAAGTGAGTGGCAGATGGCAAATCCTTTGGGGCAAGCAAAGCCTAGAATCCTGAGGAATCTTGGTAAATCCCCATCTCTCACCTAGAGGAGATAGACTGGAAGGTAGGGGCTGCACCAAAGACCACATGCTTCTGGAACAGGCATCAGACATGAAAGGCAAGGGGGAGGTAAGTACTGCTTATTCCAAGGAGGCAGGTAATGATTTCACTTGGCGACCTGTGCTTGGGAAAGACACCACAGATGGTATCTTGATATGACCTGTTCTTTTGAGACTGGAGGGCCATTGAGGGAAATATGGTGGACTAAGATAGCAAGGCAACCCCTGCTTCCTACCTCCCCTGACTCACCAATGTGGCAGAAGTTCTCCTAGCCTCTTCATACACATAGCCAAAGCTTTGTATGATAGCATGTCTGTCTGGACTTGGGCAGTTACTTTTGAGATGTTTAGCAAGTGCCTATCCCTACCTATCAAATGAAGGGGTTGCACTAGATAATTACTTGGATCCTTTCTAGTTCTGACACTATGAAATCTGTGACACTTAGGAGAGACAAGACCATACTCACTTGTTGGTTGCAATCAGCAGCCAATATAGAAGTGGCCTTAGTATCGAGGATATTTAGTGTGGGACACTTATCTAAAAATGGTTTTGAAACAATTTAGGAAAGTCCAATATACATTCAGTTATGTCGAAGGAGAAACACACTGCTGTGAATTATTACGTCTCAGTGCAAGAAGATACTGGTTTAACGAATGATCTCACAGGTTTTCTCCCTGTCTGCTTACTGGGGGATGAGGGCTGGGGGGGGGGGGGGGAGGGTTGGTCACATTGCATAAAAGTATTTCAGTGAATTTGAAAACTTATTTGACCTCAAGCATTCAACCTAGATCATCTTATAGGTTGGAAACAACTTCCTTTGTGAAGTACCTTTCCAGCCTGGCAATCAATATTGGCATTTGATCTCCAGTGCTGAAGGAGGGAGCCATGGGGCAATGGAAGGAACACTGTCTTGAGGAATCATGAGACCAAAGTAGGATCCCCCACCCTGCCATTGCTTAGAAGTGGAAGTTAGGCCATTCTCTCCCCATCCTTGGGCTTTGGTTCCACCATATGTAAAATGAAGAGATAGGACCTAAAGAAGAAGGTCTCTTCCTGCACTGATACTCTACAAGTCCTAAGGAACATGGGAGCTTATCTGTCTCTGCCTATCTTTCTCTTCCTTCTCTCCCAGTCTCCTTATTGTTTCATCAGTGTGGGGGAGCTCCCAGTATAGAAACTCCCTCCACAGATACAGATTCATCATTGTAGGGAACATTTTTACAAATCTCTGAGTTCAAATCACCTGGAGCAATGAGAGTTTAAGTGACTTGCCCAGGGTCACACAGCTAATAGGCCTCAGAGGAAGGACTCCCTTATTGCAGGGAGAGTCTCCTAGCTACTTAAGCCATGCCTGATTTCCTTTATATTAGGAAGTGGAAATGATTCAAATATATGCTGAAAACCAGTGTGGGAAGTGTGATCATCTGGACCCCAGAGCAAAGTTTCAATAATATAGCCTTAAAAATGTGTGGCTAGACTTCCAAAAGCTATACCAACAATGGCCAACATTGTTTATTCTCAATTAGGACTTTGAATTATCAATAAAATACTCTGGAATTTTGATATACCAATATGTCTATAACACAAAAATTAGAAGAGGAAGACTAAGAAGTGGTTTTCACACAAACTCTTTGCTATTTCTTTTAAACATAGATATCAGTACAGTACAATTTGGCTCACTTAGGAATTAAAAGGCCTGATTTTAATTCTTTTACTAGCTTTGTAACCCCTGAGAAAATCATCTCTCTTCTCTGGGTCCTAGCTTCTCTTCTATAAAGTGGAGACCATGACACTTGGACTTCCCATCTGGAAAACTGTTACAGGGCATAAGGGGAAGAAGTGAGCTACCATTTTTATAAACCCAGAGGCAATGCCTTGGCAGGGGGACATATGCCCCATCAGGAAAGTCTCTTGTTTCTTTTGCCCTATTCTAGCAGTCTTAAAGGGCAAAGGCAGTGGGTCAGGTAATTGCCTCCAGCAGGAGGAAAAGGGCTAAGAAAGGACAGCCCCCTTCCTAGGAAAATTGCTTTCAGAAGGATTAAGGTGTTCAAAGAGATTTATTCATCTGATTCAGCTGCAGCTTTAGTCTCAGCAGCAGGAGTGGGCTCTGAGGCATTGGGGATGCATCTGTCAGCACTCAACCCAGAGAGATCTTAAGTGAATTCTAATCCCAATGTCATACAGTCATATGACCCTTTAACCATGCCAATAGCCAAGGTGGAAATGTGCTGCGTGATTTCAGAGGGCCATGGAAATTGAACATTGATTTAGGAGTTGATCACTGCACCCCCATCCCCCCCACTCCACATAAACATGCACACATGTATACACCCACACATAGACACACATACACATGCATTCACATATGCGTGAACACCCCTCTCCTCTTTACTTCCATCCCATAATGTCAATCTTAAATTGTTTATAACACCTTTCCACTGTACTCATTGCCTTCTTTACTTTTTTTTCAAAAATTTTATTTTTTCCATTCTGAAGTAATTGTGATACCATCCCAACCTGGTTTATTTCTGCATTCATTTTTCTCTTATTTCTAGGTGTTATTTTTATTACTGGAAATGGGTGAATTTTTTTTTCCAGGGGCCAGGCAGGGAAATATGGCCGGAATTGGACTTGTGACTGGGACTTTTGGTAGGGTCTGTCCTCCTCTTCCTCATCAACACCAGGATATTTGGCATAGTGTGAGGTTTGTAGCATAGGCAAGGAAAGTCAGAGTCAGGTTTTTGGAAGTATATTTACAAAGTAGGTACTGCTTTTGAGGTGAAGAAGCTTTGTCTGTTACCCAAGTTGCGGAGTTTACTCAGTGTGAAATTGACGTGTTGCCACTGTTAGTGAAGAGTCAAAATCTGTTTTCTCAAGGAGAAATATGAAGAGGGTAAAATAGCAAAGCTTTAAAATGTGCCGTTATTAGGCTATATTGGTTGCATACATTACTTTCTATATCTGATTTTTATTTACTGTAGTCTTTTATTAGCCATTGAATGAATAAAATGCTCTGGACCATTGACAGTCAAGAAAATATGGCTAAAAAGTAGCTTGGTATGTTGGAGCAAACACTGCGCTAAAAACCAGGTCATAGGGCTCATAGATTTAGAGAGGGACAGTGTATTAGAAATAATCTAGTCCAACCCCCTTATTTATTACAGGTAAGGCCCACAGAAGTTGAGCCATTTGTTCAAAGTCACATAGGAAGCACGTGACAGAGTTGGGATTTGAACTCAGGTTCCTGGACTCCAAATCCAGGACTCTTTCTGCCCTCCTCTGCCAGAGTTCTTTCCACTCTCCTCTGCTGTCTTTCTGGGTTCAGTTCCTGGCTTTGCCACTTGCTAGCTTGGTGACCTTAGGGGAGTCACTTCCCTTAATAAGGGCCTCCATTTCTTCCTCTGTAAAATGAGGGGCTAAATGATCTGTCTTAGGCCCAATATGCTATTATTCTGAATCCATTTCTAGATTTGAATACTGGCTTGGTTATCTGTGCTTTATTGGGTAATGTTTGGAGAGGCTAATTTTCCTAGGAAATCAAATGAAAGGATTCTCCCTTAAGACCAATGGAGTAAGAAGACAAAACACTTTCTTAGATAAGTGGGCAGCTTTAACCAGGACTTCTTCTAGGGCTCCTCAGTGAACACTTTAGCTGGCATATATATTAGCTTGAAATGGTGACTTGAGCAGAAGTTGTTAGGTTTGTCTAGTAGGAACCCAGTCTGATTTGTGTTGATTTTGCTAAGGCTGGCCCAGCTACCTTCCTCTGAACCAATGGTTATTGAGTGGCAGATCTGTCATGTTGGGGTCACTCAACTGGAGAGAGGAGGTATTCTAGTGTAGATTGATTGGTGAGAGTCTGTGGATTTGTAATTTGACCAGAGCTTTAGGAATTCGATTATGTTTAGATGGCTGGATTTTGGACAAGAGTCTACTCAGAAGGCAAGGTGATTTTCATTCAGAAACAGGGGCATTTTCCCTTACAATACAAATTGTTCCCATGGTTCTGTGATCTCCGCAGTTGGGAAGTTCCTTCCAGTGACAGAGATCACACCCCTTCCATGCTGGACCATCCTGGGTGACTCTAGTCCATTTCTTCCCATAAGGTTCCCACAGGAGTCTGCTCAGTGTGCTGGGGGCCTTCCTCTATGAATGGTGAATTTTAGCTCAAGATATGGAGAAAAGAATGTCACCCCATCTTCTTCCCAAACCCCAAAGACTAGTGACCTATTTTCCATTTTCCTATCTTGGCTACAGAAAATAACTTAATTTTCCAAGCTGACGTGTCATGTTGGGCTTAAAATTCTCAGAGTTGCTCTTGAAAAATGTTACATATTTACATTTCTTTGGTTTCTGCATTTCTCTTTTTCTTCCCACCCTTTGTGCATTTGTGACCAAGGTAACGCAACGCCTCCCCTCCTCAGGAGCATCTACTATCTTCATGCTTTCTCAAACTTCCAGCAATCACAGTTTCTCTTGGAGTGAATAAGGTGATTTATTTTCTTTCTGTCTACAAACTGCCTCGCCTTCTGCTTTGCTTTGCATCTTTATTTTGTCCTCTTTATGGAAAAAAAAACGACTCCTTAGGGCTCATTTCCACCTCCTCTATTGATGCATAATATATTTTGTCATCTTTGAAAAGATCATGTGTTTCCCCTTCTAAAATTGACAACCTGGAGAGGAAGCAATTTACAAGAACTTGGGCTGTAAGTCACTTGAATGGCTGCTAGGTACACAGCAGGGCTCGGAATTTTTTTCTCCTCCTCGAGAGGTAACTTGATGTAGTGCAAAGAGTGATGGACGTAAGAGTCAGAAGACTTGGATTTGTGTCCCATCTCTGCCACTCACTCGCTGTGTGGCCTTGGGCATTTCTATCAGCCTCAGTTGCTTCCTCTATAAGATGAGGATGATTGTATTTCCCCTGTGTAGTTCACAGGGCAATGTAGGAACTGGGAAAGGGCCTGTTTATCAAGATGACATCCTTTGCCCAGATTTTTACTTTGAGCACCCCATGTGGCCCTAGCGTAATGTACTAAATGGCAATGAAAAAGATGTTAAGGTTTATCAGCAAAACCTTACGCTTACCATGTTCTTTGCCAGTGCCATTTGCAGACACCCAAGTTGAACTTCCAGCATGAAAACCAGGTTAAAAGTTGAGTTTCCAAAAACCAAACTAGACTAGTTGTTCAGCCATGAAAATAATTGTTGAGCTTAGTCTTTTGTGTATTTGGTGGGAAATGACTAGTGCATGTTGTAAGTCTTTCACTGTGTGCCACCAGGTAGGTTGCCAGAACTTCAAATGCTCTTAAGTATTTTTGCCTCACCATTGCAGAAAAATCTGAACAGTAGAAAAGCATCTGATTCATTATCAGCCAGACCTTCGGTCAGACCTCTCCTTTTACGAACATTCTCAGACGAATCTAATGTATTGTAACAGGTACCTCCTCATACTAAAAAAGTAGGATGGCTTTTCATGACAAACATTAACACCATTAAGAGGAAAAAAAATGAAAATGTTTCTCCTTTGGTTTCTGCTGTCAGTGTGATGCACTTTGTAGTCTTTGAGAGGCATAAAGATGCAGGCCTTGGAATACAGTGAGCAGTTTTTGAAAATGTAGTTGAGCCTTGTAAAGTGTAGGAATGTTCAGAGCTTGAAAGGCAATTTGCAATTCATCCAGCGTTCAGTCATCACTTCCCATGTTCTAGGCATTGTCCTAGGTGCTGAGAAAACAAGGGAAAAAAAAATTTGTTTTTCATTTAGAGACAGCCCTTCCCCTCATGTAGCTTATATTCTACCGAGCCATTTTAACCAGCAAGACACATTTGTCATGGTCTTGTCACCGTTAAGCTGTGCTCATTCCTAATTTTTGTTGGTCTAAACATATAATTTGCATTTATATGAAGATTTGGAAAGTGGAAAAACGTATTCCAAGATCACATCTATAGAATAACAAGTTAGTTTTAGTGTTGCATGCTTGTTAGAATTATGGGATTACTGTTCAGTGTGTCTGTGCCTCCTCGTGCTGTTGGTCCTGTCTCCCAAGGTATGTTAAACGTCTTTGTAAATTACTCATTCTAAAAATGTCGCCAGATTAATCACTTTACCCTAATTATAGTTTTCTGTGTTTTGGGGCTTGGGATTTCTTTTTAATGTCAAGTTTTATTCAAGCTTTAAGTCTCTGTGGTAAAAACTTCCCAGCTATTTGGGACAATACTGGGATAAACATTCTAGTGGGTCCTTTTCTACAAAACAATATCGATTGGCAACATCTGGCTGAATGATTTCACCCGTAATATTGGGGCAGAATGAGTAAGTGCATGCTTTGCTGCAAGCTCATCTTTTGAGTTTGTTCCCTTTACATTAGGGTACATAAACTCCCTGGGGGAAATACTCGGGGGAGAGGTACTCACAGTACATCCTAGTTTTTTCTGTCCGTTCATGTTCATCTTCTGTCATTTCATTACTGAGCTCTCCCCTTGCCTGCTTGTCAATGGGAAAACGTCTACTGGCAGGTTAGGAGGTAGCCACTTATACATAGTACTGAAACAAAATCTGGCTGTTACTTTTTTTCCCCTGAATAAAAATGTAGGGCCACTTTGAGGATGATTTGAAAATCAACCTTATAATTTAGGTTGTGCTAAGGAGATGTTGGACACACAATTTCTTCCTTGGGCTCTTAAAGGGATCACAATTCAATTAAATAAGTATTTAAAAAGTGAAGTGGCCCTGTCCTCAAAGGGGTTACATTCTACTGGTCACAGATATGAAGATGCTTTCTAAAGTACAACGTACCATGGACAGATTTCCTTCTCCCCTCATGAGTCACATCCTGTTACCATTGAAAGCTACTACTACCTGGGTGACCTTGTGCAAATGACTTCCCCACCCTAAGCCACAGTTTCTTCCTTTGTGAAATGAAGGGGTTGGATTAAAGGCCCTTCCAGCTCTAAATCCTATGAACTGAGGAAGAAACCGAGTCCGAGGGATGTGAACAGGCTCATCTCAAGTTATGTAGCCAATAAGTGCCAAGAGTTAGAACCAAAACCTGGGTTACCCAACCCCCAGCCCACCATTCTTCCCACTGCTCCAGTGTTGTCCTTTGAGTCAAATGGTACTCTACCCTCTGTTGTCCATTAATCTCTGTCATCTGCTGCTTTATTGGGGGGAGCAGACAGTTTCATTTGGCCCAAGTGCTGCTCTGGGCCTCCTTTATCTTTTTGGGATGACTCAGCCACTGATTAGTTTTTCCCTACTAAATGAATTGGCTTCCCAATCCTCCTGACAGGTATTCATTGGCAGCTGGTAGTTTTTTCCCCCCTGGGATAGGCTTGTCCTGCATTGTTTTTATTTAAGGCTATATCTTGCTATATAGTTTCTTGGGCCTTAATTTCCAGGTCAGGTGTTGAGGCTGCATAAGGAACCCAGACTTAAGCTGCTTTGGGATTTACTCCTCCATTTGTATCCTGCTAGTGTGAGAATGGATGAGCTGATGGAGTTTTTCTTCCGTTTTGTTTTGTTTCACAAAAGTTAATGTGGTTGCTTTCTCTAGAAAGAGTGGCAACATGGTGAAAGAGCACTGGATTTGATGTCAGAAGACTTGAGTTCAAATCCCATCTCTGCTGTTTATTCTCTGTGTGATCTTGGGCAAGTCACTTCACTGGGCCTCAGTTTCCTCTTCTGTAAAATGACCCAGTCGAACTAGACGACCTCTTAGGTACCAGCATGCTCAAAATCTATGAGCTCTGTCCTAGATTTAAGAGCTATTTCAGTCCCTTCCCATCTGTTTGACCTTAGGCCAGCTCTTTCCCCTCTTTGACTGTATCTTCATCTTTCTACTTCCAAAATGATAAAGAATCAGACCATTTGAAGTTCATTAGATCATAGGTTTAGATTGAGAAGGTCTCACAGAGATCATCTAGCCCTTAGGATTCTAGATCTTGAGCTGAAAGGAACCTCAAAGGTCATCTAGTCCAAGCCCTTCATTTTACATGGGAAATCACTGGGGCTCTGGGGGGAAGTGACTTGCCCAAGGTCACACCTAGGATCATAGGTCTAGATCTGGAAGGAACCTCAGAGTCCATCCAGTCCATCCCAAACCCTTCATTTTACAGAGGAGGAAGCTGAGGCCCAGCCAAGGGAAGTGACTTGCCCAGGTCCACACAGATAGTAAGTGGCAGATCCCGGATTCTAACCCAGGTGCTCTGACTCCAGATCTACCCCGCCTTTCTTGGGTCAAAATTGTTAGGCAAACCTTGGAGCAGCCCAAGAGCAAAGTAAGTCTGAAGCTACTCAATCGTGAATGACAGAGGGTTGATTGTCTTTATTTGTCCTCTCCTCTTTTATTTTTCTCTTTGTGTGAATAAAACTTGGCGCTTTCTCAAGGCAGTACCGTAAATCTCTTCACAAAATGTTGTATTCGATAGACTTTTCCAACATGCCTACGAATTGGCTACGCGGGTTCGTTTAAGTGGACCTTTGAAATAAGTGTGTCTTTTGAAAATTTTTTCAGGCCTCAAATTTGGAGCTGCCTATGTTAGTGTCCTACAAGACTATTGGCAATGGTTACGTCTAAGACAAGATGCTGGAAGAGGCTGCTGCAAAAAATGTTATCATCTCAGGATACTTGAAATGCAACAACTTGAACTCATGCCTGTTTTCACTTCTGGGGCCCAAGAGGAAGGCCCTCTGTGAACCAAATGATTTTAAATCCTTAAATGATAACGCCATTATTGTAAGCAGTCTTGCTCCCCTGAAGTGTCATGGGGGGTGGGGTGGGTACTACTAGGGCAAAAGCCTTGAAAGTCCAAGAAATGCATACCATTGAGATTAGCTAAAATTCGATTGTTACTCAAGAAACTTTAATACAAATGACAAAATGGGTGCTTAAAACAAACAAAAAATCCTTAACTCAAGCAATGAGTTCAAGAACATGGAATTTAAGTGCTGTAATGTAGGACTCATGTAATGAGAATGAATGCATTTTGCTGACATTACTTTTTTGCCTGGCAAAAAGAAATAGCCTGTCTCAATCACTCGTTTTTGTTTTCTCCTGCTGAATGAGATAAATATTTAAGTCATCAAACTCCTCCAAAAGTAGTATATGAAAAGGTTGGAGTAAATGTTTTTCATTGTGAAACGTGTTGATTGCAAAACCCCCTCTGTGTATCGGGGGAGCTGTTAAGTGTTTTCTGTTTGTGCATATGCCAAATTGTGTCCTGCTTTGACAAACTCGCTGGAAAAACATCTATGTCAAACACCTCTGTGGAGAGAAGGTTAGCAGCAGATAATTCAGCCGAAGAAGGAAACTTGGTCCTTGCCTTTTTCTGTTCTGCTGATCAAAAATCACTCTGAGTGGTTTTATTAGATTTGAAAATACTCCGTCACTGTTTCATATCACATAAGGTTATTTAAAGTCATTTTGAAGCAAACAGAACACATAAGTCATTGCTATGGACATGAGAGAGGAAGGTGGGTAAAAACTATATTTGCACAAAAAATCAATGTAATCATAACATTGTATGTTTTATGTTGAGAAGGAAGAAGTTTATGACGTCTGTTAGAAACCTGCTGTCTGTGAATTAATGTCACACTAAGATTGCTGCTCAACCCCTTAGACCATGACAGAGTCACCATGAATAGAAGACTTTCTCTCTTTTCTCATCTGGCTCAAGTCATGGTAGACCCCAGTTCCGTTGACCTGTATGGAAGATGTAACCCCTATAAAAAGTTAGTAGAAAACATGGGAAAAAAATGAGAACTATATACACTTTGTTTTTTCTTTTTAACCAACCAACCAACCAACCAAATATGTATATATATATTTTTATAAAGGTGATTACATTTGATTTTTAAATTGAAACAGTCTTTTAGAAATATTTTCATGTCAGTTTCCAATTCTGTTTGATTCGCCATCTGGCATATCTATTATTGTTTTTAATGTCTTTTATCTTGGTTTAAAAATCTGATTGGTGCAATTTCTATTGATACATTTAACACGGTTTCTTCTATCGTTTTTTGTCCATGTTTATGTGGAGCCTTTTGTAAATGCTAGGACTGGTGCAATTTTGGTTATTGGACCCCATTCCAGTCTTGACTGATCATTTTTTCCTGTTTTCCTAGGTGCTCATTCATCAGTGTTACATTTGTGTATTTTGTCAGGTATAGTGCAATGCCTACCGAAATGTGCTAAGAACAGAATGAGAAATGTTAAAATGAAGGGAAAACATTTGTTCTTTGGGGTTTGATTTTGCCTTTCTTGTGTCGGGTAAGAGAAAGCAAGCCCCTTCTCAGGGCAATGGGTACCAATGAAGAGATCTGGATCTGGAGTCAAGAGTACCTGGGTTAGAATCTGAGCTCTGCCACTTACTATCTGGGTGACCTTGGGCAGGTCCCTTCCCCTCTCTGATCCTGAGTTTACTTCTTTGTAGAGTGACAAAAATGGATTAGATAGCTTCAAATGCCCTTTCTAGCTTGAATTTCCCATTATATGAACTGTGGACACTGTGAATACTCAACAGAGAGGAATGAAAGATTTCTTTCAGAACTGTTGTGCAGAACTATTGTAGATATTTATACCAGTGTGGTTTAAAAAACCCCAAAGGCAGAATATGTCTCTATTTCTAGGGGCTTCAAGCAAGAATTTCAAGTCCCATTTTAAAAGTAAAAGAAAAGAAAGTTTGAAGCCATACTTCTGCCATAGATCATAGTCATGAATTCATTCAAACAATATTTACTATGTGCGAGGCACATATCATTTATCATGTTGCATTGCAGCATGCAATTGGGCATGGTAATGGATCCACCATCGTACATGCCTGTTGTAAGCATCTGTCTTTTTTTTTTGTAGATTTTATTAATGAATCAAAAGAGCCCAGCATAGGGTCATTGTTGGGGGGGGTAGGGGAAGTAAAAAAAAGTATGGGAAGAATGCTGTCCAGTGTTGCTAGTAATAGTTTGCAGCTCTTTAGCCATTCTATTTAAGCCATGCTGGCAGGAAGGGAAAGGCATGATGGAATGTGCTACCCTGGGTTCGCATAATTTGGAATGATCTGAGGTAGAATTTCCATGTCAAATTGTTCAGAATTGTTCTCCAAAGTAGGAAGATGGGATACACTAGTGAAGACCATGTATTCCTTAGATACCAACTACATTCACACCAGCGAGATGTAAAACTGCAAAACTCCTCAAGGTGCTTAGCTGTGGAATAGGCTGCTCCTGTGCCCGTATCGTTTATCGATGTGTAAGTCTCGTGCATTGTGCAGCTTGCAAGGGTGGAATTCCAATATAATGGGTATTTTTTCCACCTAAGCAATTTTATACATTCACATGGTGGCTTTCTATAACAGATTGAATGTGAATGCTACTTTTTATGAATGCAAATCGTCTTTTTCATTACCAAAATTTTTCGTTTGACGTAATCAATAAACTTTGGTATGATCTCATTAACTTCTTGGCCTAGTTGTTTTTTTTTAAGATGCCAGGTTGGCAGTCGAATGGTCGGGGAGCTTAATTAAGTTTCATCTGGTCGGGGGGAGAGAAGTAAGAGTATTTCATTCTCCTGCAAAGTACATACAACTGATACATAATGATAATAATACAGGAAGAAGTCTGTATCATCCCTGATATCCTACTACTGGATTTGTCCTGGAGACATTTTCATCTATCCAAGAGAAAACTAGCCTGTGTTCTCATACGCTTGTTTGATTGCCACCCCCCACTCTACTCCTACCCCTCACCCAATCCAGTCGATTTATACAACTGTGTGAAATTTTGCCAGATACTAAACATAAGAATAGTAGCAGGATGATGATTTGTTCTAGGATGATTTCTGTATGCGCTCCATGGAACGTGAAGAAGAGAAGCATAAAACAGTAGCTCACCATTCAATGTAAATCTACATGATGCTCTAAGGTTTGAAAAGTGCTTTACGTCCACTAGCTCATTAATTATTACCAATAAGTTTTGCAAAGTGTTTTATATGCACAGTCTTATTTAACACCAAAACAATAACGGCTCACATTCAGAGTGTTTTATGGTTTGCAAAGAGCGTTTTACATGATACATGATCTCATTAATTCTCAATAATAACAGACACTTAAATTGCACTTTAAGTTTTGCAAAGTGTTTTCCATGCATGATCTCCTTTAGCAGCAAAAATAATAGTAGCCAACATTCATGGAGCACTTTTAGGATTTGCAAAGAACACTTTATATATATGATCTCATTTGCTTTTCATGACAAGTCTGTGTGAGGTAGGCACTATTATTATTTCCCATTTTATAGGTGAGGAAACTGAGACCACTGAGGAAATGAAGCCACTTCCTCAGGTTCACACAGATAACTGCCTGAGGCAGAAA
The DNA here is from genome assembly GCA_028627135.1 of Pseudochirops cupreus. Taxonomy (NCBI): domain Eukaryota; kingdom Metazoa; phylum Chordata; class Mammalia; order Diprotodontia; family Pseudocheiridae; genus Pseudochirops; species Pseudochirops cupreus. The sequence continues at coordinate 29,277,119 of CM053582.1, read as the reverse complement.
TACCAACCAGGTCTTCCTGGGTCTAAGTCTGACTCTGCTTACTATACCACATACCATTACTTTGAAATATATTCCTTTTTTATCTTTTCATAAAAGCTATACCCCCTATGTTACTGCAATGGCCATTATTGGGAATCTAGGCCTAACTTTAATTTCATCATCTGAAAATTGCCTCTTCATATTCTGTGACCTTTTATCAATTGGGGAATGACTTGTATTCTTATAAATTGGACTCATTATGGGATATACACTGTGGTATTGCTGGATCAAAGGGTATGTACAGTTTTTTAGCCCTTTGGGCATACAAGAACTTGATTTTTTTAAAAAAATGTTTTGACGACTATTTCAATATCACTGGTTTCCTTTTCAATCTTCTGCATTTTATTTTATACATTTAAAAATATTGTTCTGAGGAGTCCTTAGGCTTTACCAGGGGACAAAGAGATCTACAACACAAAAGAGGCTAAGAAACCCTTACCATTGATGGTCTATCATCTGTACCAATGGAGGCTGTTCAGGGAAAATACCTTTTACATATTTTATACTTTGGTCCCAGTCCTCCAGTCTGATCTGAAGGATAACTACGGATGCAGAGATGACCCTAGATTTACCCAGTGGAGTGTAGTCTTTGGAAGGTTACTAAATTGGGGAGGCTTTGAGTACAGGCCTGTCAGTAGGCTATGTGACTCTGTTACCTGAAGACCAGCTTGCCAAAGCTCAGAGAGGCTCATCACTAGAGGGCTGTACATCACTTGATGAATCTTTCCATCCTGAGGATTCGTGAAGATGGTTTAGGATGGTATAGGAGGTTGTGAAACCAAATAAAGTCAGGTTTTTTTCCCCAAAACAAATCCTATGAGGCAGATACTGAAGATAATACTGGTAATAGTAAAATAGTACCCCTATTTTACAGCTTATTACATCATTAGATCTGGAGATTAGAGAACTGGAAGGCATCCTGGAGGTCACCAAATCTAATTCCCTTTTCACAGATTAGGAAACAGACAGAGAGGTGAAGTGGCTTGCCCAGTGTTACACATAGGATCCTAAGATCATAGGTTTAGAGCAAAAAGACACCTCTCAGAGCACCTAATCCAGCTTTCATTTTCACAGATGAGGAAGTTGAGACCTAGGGAGGTTAAGCCTAGAAAAATGTAACTCCTGCCCCATCTCAAAATGTATATCTAATATATACATTACAATGCTTCCACAGTCAAGGATGGTAAAGAAAGAAAAGCATCAGAGTTGTCTGTCTGCCCTACTCCAGGTGTAAACTACATTCAGATAAGTATAACAGGTTTCAAAGACCAGGCAAGCAAGCAAGAAGCAAACATGTATTAAATGCTTACTTTGTGCTAAACCCCAGAGATACAAATACAGACCAAAAAAAGACAGTCCCTTCTCTCAAGGAGTTCATACTCTAATGGAGGAACTCATACCCAAGAGTGCTGAAAATTGGGAGGGGAGGAGTCTGTGGGTACACATAGGTGTCAAAGTCAAGGGGGTCAAAAATAGCTGGGAGAAGAATGATGGATGACTGATCTGGGCCCCTCCCCAAAATGGAGACCCCAAGAAGGACTCACCAGAGAGAGGGGGCTGGATTTATGGAGTGACATTTCAGGATGAGAAGGCAGAGGAGGAGTGGAAATTCTGGAGAGTAGTAAGCGGAATCCAGAGGGGGAATTATTGCATATGAATTCATATCCCAATTTCTCTGATGTGTAAAGATCAAAATTGCAATGATTTTGCCATTCCTATAAAAGAAATGAGTGAGAAAACGGAAACATAGAGATTTCATTGAAGAGATTTGCTCAAGGTCACATCTTGTGACTGAACTGACACTTGAACTGAGATTGTTGAAGTCCCAGTACAGCTTTGGTTTTTATGTCATCCCTATTTTTGAATACATCTCTCAGGCTCCTTCCGCCTCCCCAGTAAGCCAGTCATTATAACAAAGAATAAAAAACAGCAAGTGAAAAAAATAAGTACATCCCCTTTTCACTAGACCAATCTGTGTCTTGAACATGGATAAAAAGAACAATTCAAGCCAGAGATATGTATTGACAATGCACAAGGTATTGTGCCAGCCTGTTAGAGACCGTAGTAACTAAAAAGCAGGAGCCTTGTTCACTGATGCTGACCAGTAGTATTGTCCACTATGTTCAATTAGATGGTAAGAGGCCTGAGTGGAGGGGTGGATCCAAGATGGCAGAGAAAAGGCAGAGACTTGACTGAACTCTCCCAAATTCAGATATCACCTCAGAACGAATTCTAGAGCAGCTGAACCCACAAAAGGATAGGGTGAAACAATTATCCAGTCTAAAACAGCTTTGCAAGAAGTCTGTCACACAGGTGAGAGTGGGAAGTGCAGAGCAGCACATGCCTGTTAGTTCAGACCATGCCCCAGCAAATTAAGGGGCGGGGCAGGGTGTGATGGGGAGTGGTGGACTGGAGTAACCCTAATTCGCTGTCAGTCCTTAGAAGGGAAAGGGGTCAAACAATTGGTCAGGAGATTCCAGAGGTCCCTTTTTTGGCATTGGGTGCAGGACTCTATTACGTTGCTCAAGAGAGGATCCAGGTGCCAATCCCAGGGTGAGGAGGAGCACTGGCACACTGGAGCTTTTGGCCTTAGGAGAGTAGGGCCCCTGGGCACAGAAGAGTGCTTAAGGTGGCTCACAGGCCAGGAAAGTGGTGGATATACCTCTCCTTAGGTCATACAACCTTGAAAGAACTGAAAACTTACAGGAACCCCTGAAGAGAAGAACTCTTTTAAAAGTAGAATTAGGCAAATGGAAAAAGAGGTACAAAAGCTTGCTGAAAAAAATAATTCCTTAAAAATTAGAACTGGGCAAGTCGAAGCTAATGATTTCATGAGACATCAAGAAGCAATTAAACACAATCTAAAGAATTAAAAAATAGAAGAAAATGTGAACTATCTCATTTGAAAAAGAACTGAGCTGGAAAATAGATGCAGGAGAGATAATTTAATAACTATTAGACTACCCAATAGCCATGCTAAAAAAAAAAAGAAACTAGACAACATCTTTCAAGAAAGTATCAAGGAACACTACCCTGATATTCTAGAACCAGAGGGTAAAATAGAAATGGAAAGAATCCACCAATCATCTCCTGAAAGAGATACCAAATGAAAACTCCTAGGAATATTATAGCCAAATTCCAGAGCTCTCAGTTCAAGAAGAAAATATTGCAAGCAGCCACACCGGAACAATTCAAATATCATAAAACCACAGTCAGGATCACCCAAGATTTAGCAGCTTCAACATTAAAGAATTGGGGGACTTGGAATATGCTATTCCAAAGGCTAAAGGAGTTAGGCTTGCAACCAGCAAAACTAAGTATAGTCCTTCAGGGGAAAAATGGATATTCAGTGAAAGAGAGGACTTTCAGATGATGCAAGAGCAGTGCACAGAGACCCAGACAAGGCCTGGTCAACATGGTGGCAAGTTGATCCAGCGACCACAAGGGCTGTTCCCAGGCCTATTCCCACAAAGGAAAGTTGATCCACCAACTACAAAGGCCTATATTCCCAGGCAGGGTGAGGATCAAACGGAGCTGGGTAAGAGACAAAGGCAGGGCCTGCAGCAGGGGCAGCACCTACTCCTGGGACTACCGATCCACAGCCTGGAAATTTAAAAAGCCCCTATCTGAACTTCCAGGGACCAGGATGGAAGCATGATCCCTGGCTGCTCCAATCCCCACCTCTGACCCTGAAAACACAGTAATTATTGCCCCAGAGAAAAATTTTAAACAGTAAAGGCTTAGGAACCCTGGAGGAAGGGCATGGCTAAGGTCCTGCCTCAAAATGAGAAAAAAGCAGGATACAAAGACAAAGACTCTGGAATCCTATTATTGTGAGAGGGAGGAACCAAATTCAGAAGGAGACAGTATTGACACCAAACCCACAGCTGAAGCCTTAACGGGGATTATGAATTGGTCTCAAGCACAGAAAGTATTCTTAGATGAGCTCAAAAAGAATTTTGAAATCCAGATTAGAAAAGTAGAAGATAAAATCAACACTTCTTTTAAAATCAAAATTAGAAAAACATTACAATGAAGAAAACAGTTACTTAAAAAGAAAAATGTGTGAACTAAAAATGAAATCTGAACATATGGAAAAGGAACTTCAAAAACGGAGGAAAATAATTAGCTAAAAATTAAGAGCAACCAAATTGAAGCTAATGACTCCACGAGACACCAAGAATCAGTCAAACAAAATGTCAAGACTGAAAAATTAGAAAAAGAGGTAAAATATCTCAATGGAAAAATAACTGACCTAGAAAACAGATCCAGGAGAGATAATCTGAGAATTCTTGGTCTACCAGAAAATCATGTTGAAAAAATGAGTCTGGACAATATCTTCCAAGAGCTCATCAAGGAAAACTGTCCTGAGATCCTAGAACCAGAGGGTAAAATAGAAATTGAGAGAATCCACCAGACACCTCCTGAAAGAGATCCCAAATTGAAAAGTCCGCAAAATGTTGTGGCCAAATTCCAGAACTATCAGGTAAAGGAGAAAATACTACAAGCAGCAAGAAAGAAACAATTCAGATATCGTGGAATCACAGTGAGGATCGCACAGGATCTGGCAGCTTCCACGTTGAAAGACTGGAGGAACAGGAATATGATTTTTTACAAGGCAAAAGAGCTTGGGTTACAACCAAGGATCACCTATCCAGCGAAACTGAGCATAATCTACCAGTCAAGGAGATGGTCATTCAATTATATAACAGAATTCCAGACAATCCTGATGAAAAAGCCAGAGCTCAATGGAAAATTCAACCTTCAATTACAAGACTCAAGAGAGACATAGAAAGGTAAATAGGGAAAACACACACACACATAACTTGTTATGTAATAAGAGTAAACTGTTTACATCCCTATATGGGAAGCTGATACCTGATAATATCGTGAATTCTATACCTATGGTGACATCTAAAAGGAATATAGATAAATAGAGGGTGTGGGTATAAATTACACAAAATGATGATAAAAAACCTTATTAAGAGCTGCAAAGGGACTGCAATGGAAGAAGAGGAAAGAATAAAGCAGAAAAGGGTAAATTATGCCACACAAAAAGGCATAAAAACATTATAGTAGAAGGAAAGAAGGGAGGGAGATGAGCATTATATGAGCTTTTCTCTCATTGGTTCTGGTGCAAGGAGGGAATAACACAATCAGTTAAGTATAGGACTCTG
>CM053582.1:29246381-29271403 GCA_028627135.1 Pseudochirops cupreus | reverse complement strand
TCTGGATCAGTATTGATTAGAGAAATGCAAATGAAAACAACTCTGAGATACCACCTCACACTATCAGTTTGGCCAATATGAGAGAAAAGGAAAATGATAAATGTAGAAGGGGATGTGGGAAAACTGAGACTATAATGCATTGTTGATGGAGTTGTGAACTGATCCAAGTATTTTGGAAAATAGTTTGAAACTATCGCCAAAGGGCTATAAAACTGCATACCCTTTAATTCAGAAATACCACTGCTAGGTCTGTATCCCAAAGAGATTAACAAAAAGAAAAATCTCTATGTACAAAAATATTTATAGTTCGTGTTTTTGTGATGGCAAAGAATTAGAAACTTAGGGATGAGTGTCAGTTGGGGAATGGTTGAACAAGTTATGGTATATGATTTGGTGAAATACTATTGTACTATAAGAAATGATAAGCAGGATGATTTCAGAAAAACCTGAGAAGACTTAGATGAACTAATACTGAGTGAAATGAGCAGAACCAGGAGAACATTGTACACAGTAATAGCAATACTGTAGGCTGATCAACTGTGAATGATTTAGCTATTCTCAGCAATACAATGACCTAAAACTATTCTGAAAGAGTTATGATAAAAAAAATGCTGTCCACTCCCAGAGAAAGAACTGATAGAATCTGAGTGCAAATCAAAGTATAATTTTAAAAACTTTGCTTTTCTTGGGGTTTTTTGGGATCTCTGTTTTCTTTCACAGCATAGCTAATAAGGAAATATATATATATATATAAATTGATTTGTTTACTTTTAGTTTACAAGATTCAGTTCCACAATCCTTTGAGTTTCAAATTTTTTCCCCTCCCCCCCCGCCATGGTGGCATACAATCAAGTATAGGATCTGCCAATACTTTCACATTGGACATTAGTCTGGTTGTATGGAAGGGTTGTAACGGATGGAGTGAACAATGGGAAAGAAGAAATAAAACCAAACATGGAAAAGAACGATAGCATGTAGATTGCTTCAGTCTCCATTTAAACTCTGTTCTTCCTAGATCTTTCTCTGAATGTAGATATTTCCTTCTGTCAATAGGGAAATATCTTTTGCATGACTGCACATGTATAACCTATATCAAATCACCCTCCTTCTCAATGAATTGGGAGGGGGAGAAAGGAGGGAGAGGATTTGGAACTCAAAATTTTAAAAGAACGAGTGATAAAAGTGTCTTTAAATGTAATTAGGAAAATAAAAATATTAAATAAATATTTTTTAAAAAGAGGACAGAGTGCTGGTTTTTGAAGTAAGAAGATTTGGATTCAAATCCTACCTCTGCTACTTACTGTCTGTGATATCTTGGGTAAATAGCTTTTCCTTGATAGAGCTCAGGTTCCTTGTAGATAAAAGGAGGAGGTTGGACTAGATGAAGGCTATGGACAAGGAACTATGAAGAATCTCAAGGAGAAGCCTGTCAAAAGCTGCAGACAGGTCAACAAGGATGAGCACCTAGGGGTCAGTTCAGTTTAGCAATTCAGAAGTTATTGGTGGCCTTAGATGAAATAGTTTCAGTATAATCCTGGGTTGGATGGCATAAGCTTTTATTAAGCACCTACTATGTGCCAAGGAAAGTGTTAAGCACTTTACATTTGCTCCTCACAACAACCCTGTGAGGCAGGTGTTATTATTACCTGCATTTTACGGATGGGGAGACTGAGACAGGTCTTCTTGACTCCAAGCCCGGAGTCAGGTGCACTGCAGCGCCACCTAGCTGCCCCATTTGGTTGATGGTGATGATAATAGCACCTATATGACTCTTTAAGGTTTGTAAATTACTTTTGCTAGGACCCAAAGAGTGTTTGACTATGAAAGGGATGAAAGAGAATGATAGTTTAAAGAAATGGCAGGGTAAAGGGAATTATTATCTTTTGTTGTCATATCACCTTCATTTCTTTTCTTTTTTTATATCAAATTTTGCTATAAGAATTATACTGACTGTGGAACTGAATGTTCTAAACCAGTGGTTCTCAACCTTTCTAATGCTGTGACCCTTTAATACTCGTACGTGGGTGCATCTGCAGGTGGGCTGACCCACCTGGAGATGGATAGAGGAGTGGTGTCTCTGTTCCTAAAACCATTGGAAATATGTGTTTTCCAATGGTCTTAGGCGACCCCTGTAACCCCTATGAAAGGGTCATTTGACCCTCAAAGGGGTTGCGACCCACAGGTTGAGAACTGCTGTTGTAAACCAAAAGTACATAAATAAATTTTTAAAAATAATTATTCATACTTCATTTTTCCCTATGCACTTTCTTGTTTAAATTACTTTAAAAATTTTTATGGGGTGGGGGAGGAGAGGGAAGGGGAGAAAATTTGAAACTCAAGGGATTGTGGAACTGAATCTTGTAAACTAAAAGTAAACAAACAAAAAAAAAGAAAAAAATTTTTACATTCATTTAAAAATTTTGAGTTCCAAAATTCAATCTCCACCCCGCCCCCCAGGCCCTCTCTCACCCATTAAGAAGGAAAGGAATATGATACCCATTATACATGTGAAATCATAGAAAACATATCTCCATATTAAACATATATCAACTCTCTTTCTGAATATATCTCTCCCTTCTTCCCTACCCAGAAATCCATTCCTTCTAACAACATTTTAAAAAGAAAGAGAAAAAAAATCAATTTAGCAAAACTCACGAACACATCAAATGAATCTGTCCACATATGTGATAATTCACACCCCTGTAGTGCTACACCTTCGCACAGAAAGGAGGGAGTTGCATTTTCTCATTTCTTCTCTGGTGCCAAATTTTGCCATTACAATTACAGAGCATTCAGTTTCATTTTTAGTTCTTTCTGTTTTCACTATTATAGTCATTGTCTTCTTGGTTCTCCTCACTTTATTCTGAATTAAGTCATATACATTTTTCCTGTTTCTCTGAATTCTTCATAGTGATCACTTCTTACTACTGAGTAATGAATGGTTCTTTACATTCACATACCACAATTCTTTTAGCCATTCCACAGCTTTTTTAATGACAAAAAATATTCATTCAGTCTTTAGTGCCTTTCATATGTGTATATATACACATATACACACATACATATATACATACACATATATATACACATACATACACATGCATACACATACAAATATACATATACACACACATATACACATATATACATACACATATACATACACATACACATACACATATACATATACATATACATATACATATACATATACATATACACACACCTAGCAGGGGGCTCTTTGGACCAAAGGGTATGGATATTGGAATAATAACATTTTTTAAGCATAATTCCAAGTTGCTTTCCAGAATGCTTGGACCAATTCACAGCACCAACAGTGTTTTGCATGGCTATCTTTCCACAAAACTCCCAACACTGACTACTACCATCTACTGTCTTCTTTGACAATTTGTTGGACGTGTGGTTTTTTAGTGTTGTTTATTTTCCTTTCTCTAATAATTAGTGATGTGAAACAATATTTTATATGAATTTTAAAGGTTTGCAATTTATCTTTTGCGAACTTTTTGTTTGCTTACTTTGCTTTAATGTCCAGTGAGGAACAGCCATCGGTCTTAAATATTGGTGTTAGTTCATCTGTATCTTGCATATCAGACCCTATTTTTCCCTTACTTTAGTTGCATTGCTTTTATTGCTGCAAAAGCCTTTCAATTCCATGTAATTGAAATAATCTATTTTTCTTTTGTGATTGTCTCTATCAAAGGAAAGATTTTATTTTTCTATGAAACACCTAGTCTGTCATGTAGAGCTTTCACCCGTTTCATTCCTCTTTCTCACCTCTTCTGATCAAACAAACAGAAAAAGAAAGAAAAGAAGAACAAAACCCGAAAGGAAGTTTTGAAAGGATAATGGAGACCTAAGCTTTTTTTTAAGGCAGTGGGAAAGAAGTGAGTAGATAGAGACTAGAAATGAGGGTGAGAGGGAACGATCTCATGAATGGAGCAAGCTCCCAGAGGTGACAGCAGAATAATGCGGTGGATGTTCTAAGCAGTGACTTTAACAAGAAAGGTCGCCTCATTTTTTTGAGGCTGGAGGGAAGGACAGGAAGGTTTCAAGGTGTGGAGGAGAGGAAACCCTGGTTTCCGTTTCCTTAGTAGAGTAGGATGTAACATCATCAGCAGAGAGAGAGAAGATTCAGGGTAGAGCTAAGACTTAAGGACAGAGGTTGGACACAGCCTCCATGGGGAGGATGCGGCGTAGTAGCATTTCCGACTCATTGACACTTCAGGCCTTCAGGGGTACTTCCGTGCTTATTTGATTTGATTTTCACAATAACTATAGGCAACAGGCTAGTTTTATTTCCATTTCCCAAAGGAGGAATTTGTTATTGTCATTTAGTTGCTTTTCAGTTGTGTTCAAACTCTTTGCGACCCTATCGGAGGATTTCTTGGCCAAGATACTGGAGTGGTTTGCCATTTCCCTCTTCAGACCATTTTACAGATGAGGAACTGAGGCAGACAGGATGAAGTGACTTGCCCAGGGTCATACAACTAGTATCTGAGGTCACATTTGCACTCAGGTCTTTGTGACTGCAAGCTTGGCACTTGATGCACTGCAGCGCCACCTAGCTATCTTACAGATAAGGGAACTGAGGCTTAAAGTGACTTGTCTGCATTCATACAGCTTAGTGTCAGAGGCAGGGTTTGCATGTACACTCAGGTATTCCTGACTCCAAGTCCAGACCCTTAGGCACTCCATACCTGGCTGCCTCTCTACTTCATAGGGAAGTCTAGCTCAGACAATAGAGGCACCTAGATGGTTCGATGAATCAGGGGGCAGGACCTGAACTTGGAAAGACTAGAGTTCAAATCTTGGAGCAGCTAGGTGGTACACAAGTCAGGAGGACCTGAGTTCAAATTTGGCCTCAGACTCTTGACACTTAACTAGCTGTGTGACCTTTGGCAAGTCACTTGACCCCAATTGCCTTGCCTTCCCCCTCCAAAAAAAACCTAGATGCTTGTTAGCTGTGTTACTCAGGGTAAATCACTTAACCTTTTTCTCTGCCTCATTCTCTTCATCTATAAAATTAGGCTAATAATAGCAAGTACCTCCTAGGGTTCTTGCAAGTACAAAGTGAGATATTTGGAAAGCTTATTGCAAACCTTAAGGCACTAGATAAATGCTAGCTTTTAGTATGGTGCTGATTTGCCCTCACCCTAAGAGCATCAGCCTGTGGCCTGCTTTTTTGAACTGTTCCATTTGCAGACGATATCCATCTTGCATGTACCTCTGAAAAGCTTGCATGGGTTTTCTTCTTTGCTCTCCACATCACCCCCCCTTTTCTGCCTCTCATTCTCTAATCTTTCTTAGAGTAGCTCAAGGCTTTTGTCTAGCACTGAGTGAACTAGTATAATGTTTTTCTTCAGTATAATCATCCTTTAATACTTCAAAGGTGTGTGATTTGGTTGGTACAGGTCCTCCTTCCACAGAGGCAGCTCTCAACGCCTTTGTTACTGAGTAGATGGTCTTAGAGAGTTGCTCCACTCTTTTCCAACATAGTGGAAACAAAGTACTTTCCAGGGGGTCTCTATGGTGACATTGGAAAAGCATCTCCCTTCCCCCACTGACTGCCCTCCCATCCTGGGAGGTCTCTTAGCCCCTGGAATGTTTTATCCCATTTTGAGGAACAGCCCTCCACTAGCTTGCCCAGGTCCCTCAGACTTTTTCCCTTATTTGCAAACAATGATGCTGTACTACTCAGCTGAGGTTGCCCCTAGCAACAGACTCAGCTCCCAACAAAGCCTTCCAGAAGCTATGCTCTCCAAGGGCCTGTGGCCCTCCCTGGGAACGTTGGGAACAAAACAACACGGAAATCTGGATTTGGAACAGAGATTTCATAGAGTGGGTTTTGTGCTAGGATGACCTCAAGGGTCATCCAGTCCAACTCCTTCATTTTACAGGGGAGGAAACCAAGGCCTAGAGAAAGAATAGAGTTAAAACTGGAGGGGGGACCTTAAAGATCATCCTATTCAGGAGTTATTAACCTTTTCTGGGTCCTGGACCCCTTGGGAAGTCTGATGAAGTTTATGGATCCCTTCCAGGAATCATATTTTTGAATATGTAAAAATAAAATCCATGGGATTATAAAGGAAACCAAATACTGAAATTTATCGACTTTTTTTTAAGCTCATGGATTCTAGGTTAAGAACCCTGATTGAGTCCAGTCCCTTTGCTTTACAAAGAGGGTACGGTCCCAGAGAGGGCCTAAATAAATTGAGAACTGGAATGAGCTTTGGAACATCAGCTAATCTGACCACCTCATTTTATAGATGATGAAACAGATAGAGGGAGGAGAAAATACCTCGTCCACAGTCATGCAACGTATTAAGAAGCAGAGGTTAGGCTTGAGCCTTGGCCCTCCACCTCCAAATCCAGTACCCTTTGCATGATACCATGCCTTCCTTTACCTGATTTGTGAGGAAGGGATAGGGAGCCGGTACTCCAAAATGTTTCAAGTCAAGCAGTGTTTACTACCTAGACTGTGTCTAGCAAAGTGTTGAGAAATAACCTACATTTCCCCCCCCAACTGAAGTGTGTCCTGTCTGTCAGGGTGGTCTGTTCTTTGAGGGCTTTGCTCCATTCTTACCTGTTTTTCTAGACAAGTAAATGGAGGAGTCGTGTGGGCCAATGCTGTTGGAGATAGCTTTTTGGTCCTACAAGCACTTATTAAGCACCTTACTATACGAGTCTGGCATTGTGTTGGTTCTTGGGCCCTAAAGACAAAAATGAAAACTCAACTCAAAAAGTTGATATTCTGCTGGGAGAAACAACATGAATAAGTCAATACAAAATAATTTCAGGAGGGAGAGAGCACTAATGGGGTGGTGCAGGATAATGGAAGGCTTCATCATCGGTGTTTTCAATGCCGATGTATCGTTGATTTCATTTATCTCATCAGCTTTTCAAAACAGGAGAGGATTAATAAGCATCCAAAGTGCTTCCAACCATTTTATCACTCAGTTATTATGATCATTTTGGAAAGGTGCATGAGCCAAGAAAGACTAAGTGAAGATGATTCTTAAGCCAAGTTCAAGTGCACTATTAAAATTTAGAGTTTCCTGAGAACCTGAAACCTGAAGGTATATCCACTTTGTAAATTTAACATCTTGCATTTTTTTTTTCACAGAAAGGAAAGGTTGGTGAAGAAGCCAATTCCGGTTGATTTCTGCCCTAAAGAAAAGACATTTGGGGTCATATGGCACTATTCAAAGGATTCTGGGTTAGAATTCCAGTTCTGCTGCTTACTCTTTGTGTGACTTTAGGCAAGTTCTTGGCTCTCTTTGAGCCTCAGTTTCTTCCTCTGTAAAATGAGGGGGTTGGACTAGTTGACCTCTAAGGTCCCTTTCAGCTCTGTCTCTGATCCTATGATGTGGCAAGCTTCTGGGGACTTTATTTTTGGCCGCAAGGGCTCTTTAGCTTTTTCTTCTTATCATCCCTGATCTCAGGTTCCGAGTCTTCTGGCCATTGCTGGACCCTGATACATTTTGGCCTCCTGGGTTTAGAGGTCCTCTTACACCTGAATTCTAATTGCCTCCTTTCTATTAATTCTGGGTGCTCTTCCTTCTTTCTCCTTCTTTCTTTCCTTTTCCCCCTCTCCTTCTCCACACACTCAAGACAAAAAGAGTACATTTTCTAGATTTAATTAAGAAAAAAAGATTGTAAAAATTCACAAACAATATAGTTATTAATAACTACAAACATGTACACACAAGAAATCTACCTAGTCTAGACTAGATAGTCTGTGCCCTCCAAGTTGTCTCATGATAAATTTCCCCCAGGCTGAGATTGACCATCCTGGTTTCCCCCTTGGCTCAGAGTGACACCACTGTGCCTGACTTCGTCCTGACTCCAGAGGAGATTGGTATCTTCCCTTCCACTTTGAGGATTGCTAACTTTTTTAGGTTGCTGGTCTGAGCTCATTGGTCCATTTCTTCAGTCCTAGGATGGTTGCCAGCAAATGAAAAAGCCTTCTAATGGCATCATTACTTAACACACTAGGAGCTTCTAAGGAATGATGGTGATGCCATTATACACACTATCTCTTTGGAGGTACTATCTAATGAAGGTATCCTGTTGGCCTTCTATCAAGGCAGCTCCATGTAGTAGGAGGAGACCTGGGTTGGAATCCCAGCTTTGCCATTTACTCACTGGTTCACTTGGCCTTTGTGACCCTGGGTTAGATGAGTCAGAGGAAGTGACAGGACTTGGGTTCAAATACCAGACCTAACACTTGCTCTCCATGTGACTTTGGACTGGTCATTTCTGCTCTCTGGGTTTCAAATTCCTATTCTCTAATAGGAAGGAGGTTGAATTAAATGGAATTCAAGGTCTCTTCCAGCTTGAAGTATGTGATCTTATGGCACAGTGGGCCAATGGGGCTTCATTCATAGTACCAAGCAATCCCATGGCTAACCAAGTGTCTAACATCACTTCATCCTAAGGGACAAATAAGGAAATCAAAACAGGCAAATGGAAGTGTTCCCATCATCTGATAATCAGAGCAATTCAACCCAACATGTAGTTTACTTCAGGTGCCTCAGTGGCTGGAGCACCAGGCCTGGAGTCAGGAAGACTCATCTTCCTGAGTTCAAATCCAGCCTCAGACACTTAGTAGCTGTGTGACCCTAGGCAAGTCACTTCACTTTGTTTGCCTCAGTTTCCTCATCTGCAAAGTGAGCTGGTGACTTTGCACAGCCCTCCCTCATTCAAATCTAGTTTGATTGCAAGTCATGGTATCATCTTCCTGATGTCATGGTCCTGTTTGAGAACAAACGATAAACCACACAAAATGAACTGGAGAAGGAAATGGCCAACCACTCCAGTATCTCTGCCAAGAAAACCCCAAATGGGGTCACCAAGAGTCAGACATGACTAAAAATGACTAAACAGCAACAAAATGCATGTTTCCAGTGGTCCCAGGATTTTGTGCACTTTGAGTTCCTTCTTTACTATCTGGCGGCAGTTGTCATTGTCCTCTTCTCGCTTGATTTCTGACTTGCTGACTCTCATTCATTGCAGGCTCAGAACATAGATGATCAAGCTTCTTAGAAGTGTGCCTAAAGTAGCAGCAGATAGACTGAGTGAATACCTGAGCAGGCCTACTCAGAGTGCAGTTTGTGACCTCTGATTTGGCTGCTCAGAAGCCTCTTTGGTTTATTCCTCAGCTCTGGTTCAGATAAGCAACATCTGGATAAGTAAAGTGTTTTTTAAGTTGTACTTTAGTCTTTGCCAGATGCATACTTGTCACAAATTAGTACAGCATTATAAGATATTTTCTTATACTTTTCATAAAATCATAGACCCATTAGGTCTAGGTAGGCCCTTAAAGAAAATTCAGCCCACACATGGAAAAACTGAGGTTCAGCCAAAGCAAGTGACTTATCCATGGTCATGCTACTAGTGAATTGCAGAATTGAAACCAGACCTTTAGTCTCTAAAGTCAGTTAAGTGATATTTCTCTTCACTATGTTTCTTCTTTTGTTTTTTTTCCTCCAGTGATGAAGTAATTACTATTTCCCAATTCAACCTGCTCCAATGCAAGGCTGTCCTAATTACTAATTATTAGCAAGTACTTTCTCATGTCTTAACTTTCACCCATTGGTTTTCATTCTGTCTTCCAAAGCATTGTGGGGGAAGTCTAATTCTTCATGATTACTCTTTCAAGACCATAATTACCTGCCCTATCCTTGGTTCCTTCCACTGTACCCCATATGACCTTTCACAGTCTTGGTTACCCTTCTCAAGCTTGTTCAGGCTTTCCCAGATTGTAGTACATAGCCTCCATCTGACTCAAGTCTTTCCTCTTTTCAGTTCCTCTTACACACGACCATCAAAGTTTAAATTTTTTTTCTGAAATCATAGATCTGACCATATCACTCCCCTACTCATGAAACTCCAGTGGCTCCCTATCACTTTTAGGATCAAATGCAAAGGCCTCTGTTTAGCATTTCAAGCTTTTCATAACTTGGGTACAGCCTACCTTTCTAGCCTTATTACAACAGCATGCAATATGACAATATATGCAAAATATTAGAATATGTAAGTTCAGTCAAATTGACCTTGTTGTTTCTTACACCCAACATTCCATATCCCATCTGTGTGCCTTTGCCCAGGGTGTCCATCATACTAAGTGTACTCCCTTCTCACCTTTGTCTTTAGAATCCTTCATTTTCTTCAAAGCTTAGTACTCATGTATTCTTCTTCATGAAACCTTTCCTGATGCCTTTCATTGCTAGTATTTCTCTATATCCACCTCTACAAAATTCTTGTTTATTTTGTATATACTTGTATATTTACATGTTTCCCCTAGTAGAAAATTAGCTCCTTGAGGGAGGGTTGTTGTTCAGTCATTTTTCAGTCATGTCCAGACTCTTCATGGCCCAGTTTGGGGTTTTCATCACAAAGATACTGGAATGATTTGCCATTTCCTTCTCTGGCTCATTTTACAGATAAGGAAACTGAGGCAAACAAGGTTAAGTGACTTGGCCAGGATCACATGGTTAGTAAGTATGTGAGGCCGGATTTGAATTTAGGGAGATGAGTCTTCCTGATTCCAGGCCTGGCACTCTATCCACTGCAGCCCCACCTAGCTGCCCCCTTGAGGTGTTTTGTTTTTGTCTTTGTGCCACCAGCACTTAGCACAGTGTCTGGAACATGGTAAGTAAAGAAGGGAAACAGGATTATGAATGGCCTTGAGTCACAGTCACATGAGGATTGATTGAAGGAATTACGGGTATTTGGCCTGGAAAAGAGAAGACTGAGAGGGTATGAGAGCTGTCTTCAAGGATTTGAAAGGCCCTCACATGGAACTGGGATTAGACTCCCTCTGTTTGGTCTCTGGCAGCTAGGTGGCACCAGGTATAGCACAGAGATAGAGTGCCAGGTATGGGTTACTAGATGCCAACTCTGAGATTCTGGGACTCTGGGAATTACTGGACACACCTTTTGTACTTCTTGTTCATGTTGACCATATGCTTCAGCCTGCTTGAGCCCATCATGCCACTCTCAATTGACTTTGGGGTTGTCCACAATTTTCATTCTTCTGAGATCTCAGTATTCTACCATTGCTAGTCACATAGCACCATGGGAAACATTGGTGTGAAAAGATTGGCTTTTATGTCAGTGAGCTGCTGGGGATTGCAGAAAGCAGTGTGGCATTTCCCAGATTCCATTCAGCTTCCCTTCTCCCTCCTTTTCAATTCTGAGAGCAGCTCACTGATTCTCCACATTGCCTGCTCAGGAAAGAAGTCTAGAGGTAACAATCAAATGGGGTGCTTATCCACATATCTGGCGTAGTCTGTCAATGATTAGACATTGATATTTGGTGAATCAAAGCAAATAAAATATTTATAGGAGAGGTCTTTCTTAGGCTTCCTCTGTTCCACTTATAACACCTATCACAGGACAGATGGCTGCATTCAAACCAAAATATAATCTTAAAGGAATAACAAGTTCTATTAGAATCTAATTATAGACTTTAATCTGAATTTGAGCTGAGTTGAAGAATCCAGGAACCTCAGATACCATCGAGTCTTACCTATATCTAAACAGGTGTCCCCTTTACAATCTACCTGAAACTGGTCATTGCCCTTTTTCTTGAAGACCTCCAAGAAGGTAGCACCTCCAATAACAATGATGAGGCCATTATAGAGCTTTAAGGTTTGCAAAGCACTTTACATATCGTCTCCTTTGAGCTCACAACAACTTCGTAAGGGAGGTGCTATTATTAGTCCCATTTTGCATATAAGTAAACTGAGGCAGAGGTAGATTAAGTGACTTGCCCATGGTCACACAACTAGCTAGTGTCTGAGGCAGTTTTTGAACTCAAGTCTTTCTTATTCCAAATTCAGTGCTCTACCACTGTGCCACCTAGCTGTCTCCAGTGGTTATGGACAGCTCCAATTGTTAGGAAGACTTTTCCTTACATCAGGTCTAATCCTGCCTCTCTAGAGCTTCCCCCATGTACTCTTGACTCTGTCCTCTAGAGCTAAACAGAACAAGTCATTCCTCTTCCATAGCCCTTCAAATACTTGAAGACAGCTAGCTATGCAGGGGTGTGCTGGAGCTAACTGTAACTGGTGAAGCTGATTGTTAAATTTTCGCTGTAAGCATTTATATCTCAGACCTCCACAATCTACAAATCAGGACTTGATTTATTGTTTTATTCATTGTCTAGGTGTAAGAAAGTGTTAATATTGTAAATTAAATTTGCCAGCACATCCCTATATTGCTCTACAAACATTGTTTGAGCTCACCAGGAGTGCAGCAGAAGGCTCAGGGAATGAAGACATCACCACCCTGGAGACCTGGTAATTGCAGGCTAATAATAGTAAGAGGCATTTACATAGCACTTTATGGTTTACAAAGTACTTTACATCCATTATTTCACTTGAGCCTCACAACACCCCCGGATCATCATGCCTTCCTCTAGGTTAAACTTGCCAAGTTCCTTTAGCCAATGTTCACATGACCTTAACCTAAGCCCTTCACCATCCTGCTTGCCCTCCTCATATGATATTAACCTAAGACCCTTTACCATCCTGGTTGCTCTACACCAGAGGATCCCAAATCTCTGATGTCTGTCCTACAACATGGCCCCTAGAACTGAACACCACAGCCAAACGTGGTCTGACTAAGGTAGAAGACAGCAGAGTAATTGTCTTCCTAGTCCTGGACACGTTTCTTCTCTTAACACAGCCTGTAATCACACTAATAAAATTCAGTGGTGTTAAAATGACTTGAAAACTTGAAAAGATTTATTTTTTTCTAAATTGGAAGTCATGACCCACATCTCAAGTGACTAAAATATTAGGAAGGCAAGATTACTTACGTGAATTGCCAGATTTCCAGAAGCTTTATTCTGAAGGTTGAAATGGCTACTTTATTGCTTCATTTTGGCAAAGAAAAGCAATGACAGATTTTTATCTCTGGCCCCTTCCTCCTCAACCCTTGGCTCTAAAGTATATACAAAACTTCAATATTGATTTCAAGTTTCTTTTACAAAGAACTGAAGAATGGTTAAAGCGGTAACAACTGTACTCTCTGATCTCAACATTGAATGGTCCTTGGGTAGGCCCCTGTCTCTTTTAGCCTCTTCTGCATAATGAAAGAGTTGGATCTCTAAGGTCTCTTCCAACTTGAACAATTCATGATTTAAATTTTATTTTTTTAAACCCCAGAAAAAGCTATTTGTTGGTAGGGTGGGTGTGAGTGGGATGGGTGGGAAGTGTAATAAGTTTAAAGATTTTAGAACCTCTTTTTCATAACTACGCCCTGCAGCATGAATTGTGGTCTCATGTAAATTTCAAGTCAGTTGATCCCGTTGCATATTCAAATAGGCCATGTTGATGTGGGAAAGCTGCGTTTTTTTGTGTAAAACACTGAACAAGGTAAGTGCTATCCAACACCCCAATGCTGGAGCTCTACTGTTCATTTAAATTTTCATTTTTAAATAAGGCAAATCTTATACAATTGGGTAGATATTGCTTCTGAAGTTACAAATAAAAATACCACTGTGGATGAGAGGCAGCCTGGAACAATGAATAGAAGGCTACCCTTGACGTTAGGGGGACCTGGGTTCAAGTCTTCCTAGCTATGTGACCTTGGGCAAGTCCTTAACACCTCCGAGTGCTCCCAAGTAGGTCTTTAAGGCTATCAGGCACAAACATTTGCTGATTCTTCTACCCTAGTAGTTGCCATATGGATGAAATTACAGGTCCAGACACTTCTCCCAAATGTGCATGATGTCACCATAATGTGAGATTAAATAAGAACTCATGTATATGTTGCTTTAAGGTTTCATCATTCTGAACAAATCCATGATGTAGGATGGACAAATATTATCATTCCCATTTGACAGATGAAAAGGTTGTAATACTGAGAAGGAAAATGTTTTTCCCAAGAGCATACAGATAGTTAGTGGCCAAGCTGGACCACAAAGCCAGGACTTTTGATGTCAATGCTGCTTCTCTTTCTGATGCTCCTTGCAGTTTCTTTCTGTTAGCACAACAGTGAAAGCAGTGCAACTGAAACTCAAGAAAAGGAAGGAAAGAGGGCTGATGCACCAAGAAATTCATTGTTCCTTCCTGCTTACCCTATTAAAGCCACAGGGAGCAATTCATAGTGCTATTGATCCCTTCATTACAGGGACAGATTCATATAAACCTTGAGGAGACAGTGAGGGATGGAGCCAGGTAGGACTCTGAGGCATGGCTATAGTGCTTTGAGGTTCCTGCAGTTAGCATCTCTGTTTTGTCTTGGTTGGCTCGGTCTCCTGAGAAAGCAGCCAAACGAGGGGGCAATGCGTGTGTACACCTTCAGATATTTTATTTGTCTACAGGTGACCGTGTCTCTCTTTAGAATCTGAGGACCACAGAGGAGAAGCCATGATGAATCAGTGCCTCAGTTTTTATGGACTGTCTGATATCTGGATATCTGATTGGAAAGCTTGAGGCTTCTCCCCTGCCCTTTAAAGGTTTGCCTGGCCAAAACCACATCTGCCTCAGATTCTGTGCCCTGGGCCTGGCACCTCAGCTCCACTTCCTGTTTCTGTCAAAGTAACACATCTCACCACCTTCTATAGATTTAGCCCAGGCAGTCACTCCTATACATGTCCAGCCCATAAGCCCCAGACTGGGAAGCCTATGAGAGCATGATGACAGCGAATCTTTGTAGTTCATAAGAGAAGCAACTGAAATGAAAATGCAGCAGACCCCTCCCCAAACTCATTACAAAATGACAGGTTGACACTGTCACTTTCTCCTTATTTAAAAAAAAATCCCACACAACAAATCTGACCACATTTTGAACATGATCTAGTTTAAGCATATTTGGGGGTAATTTTAGTGTCTTTGTGAGCAGATTGCTACATTCAGACAAGTAGCTTTATTTCAAATATCTAGTTGTTATTTTGGGGAAGGTTTATAAAATCGTTTAGATTTACTTTCCTGGAGGAAAAATAGAAGCATACCTCTTACCATTTAGAGCAGGAAGAGATCTTGAGAAATCATCTGGCCGAACTCACTGTTCTCAAGCAGGAAAGGTAGTAGTAGTCTTATTTTACAGATAGGGCAACCAAGGCCCTGAAAAGCGAAGTGTCTTATCTAAGGTCACATAATTAACAAATCATGGATTGAGAACTGAAACCTTAATCTCTCTGAGCCTCAGTTTCCTTGATCAGATATAACTATAGACTTAGAGCTGGAATGGACCTCAGGGGTCTCTCATTTGCCAGAGGAGGAAACTGAGGCCCAGAGAGGTTAAGTAATTTTTCCAAGGTCATAGGGGTAGTAAGTGGCAGAGCTGAGGTCTTTAACCAACTGACTACAAAGAAAATATAATTTTCAATGCACAACTCCATCTCCCGACCACCTCTGAACCAGCATATGCCCTGTAGCTCATGTGGTCATCTGTGCTCCTGGGTGGGGTGGGGGGAAACTTGGGGAACATATTGGGAAGCCAAGCAATGTTTTGTTTGAACTAGACCGTGGCTTAGAAAAGGGTAACTCTAAAAAAAGAAAAGAGTAACTCTGGGTTATAGGACCAGAGAATTTTGCATCTCTGGCCAATACACACTTGTTGCCACCTGCATGTTGGAGGTCTGACCCCCACCCTTTCCCCCTTCCCCCTTCCCCAAGCCTCTTATAGTTCCTTCACAAAGCTGCCTCTTCTGAGATGAGAGGTGGGGTGGGGGTGGGGGAAGGCTACTAGCAAAGCAGTGGTATTCATGTCTCCCCACCCCCACCCCTAGTCCACTGAAAAGAAGTTGCCAAGATGTGGCTTTAACTATGTAATTTGAGTCTGGTCTCTTTGAGGCTTATGTTTTCTTTCAATTCGCCTACTGTGTTCTCTTTGGAAATCTTTCTTTGCTTGGCCATTGTTCTATTGGGTATAGATTCAGGAGGAATCCTGGTACAGGGGGCCTTGTCATTGAATTTCCCCCAAGCTGGACTATGCCAAATGGACTTCTTTGGGCCTTACATGACCCATATATTCAGTCTGGTATAACTGGTTTCCTTAGGTCAAAGGGGGAGCTTGGTCATCTTTTCAGATGCCAGGTCTTTCTTCTTACACTGGTAAATATTTGATTGGGTGGTGGAGAAATTCTGTAGTAAATAACCTTTTCCCATTTGACAGATGAAGGCTAAATTCATTCTGGCCAAGTTGGAGAGAAACAAATGGAAGGCTAAGCTGGAAGTTAAGAGAAAGCGTGATTCCGAATCTGTATTCTAGACTCAAATTCCCTCTCCTCTCTGCCCTGTTCCCATATCACTTTATATTTAATATGTAAGATGCTCTTCTGGTTAGAAAGAACATTCCAGATTCTAAATATTATATACAAAGATCAGTGTGGTGCAGTGGATAGAAAGAGCCAAGGCCCTGGCTGCACATCCTGGCTTTGGCTTTCTACACTAGCTGTGTAGTCTTGGACAAGTCATTTCTACTCTGGGCTTCACTGGCTTTTGGGGGTAGGACTAGGTTGCTCTTCCAAGAGCCTTTCTAGCTATTGAATACTGTCACCATTTCCACAAGGGGTTGCTTGTCCTGTTACTGTAGAAGCACTGGTTGGAACAGATCTAACAGTTCTTGGGCACGTAAAATCAACAACTAACCAACTGAGATTTTACATAGCAGAGCAAGGCTTGTGAAGCCCTTTCCTCAAAGAACCCTTGGGAGGTGGGAAGTGCCAGGATTATTGTCCCCATCTTACAGGTAAAGAACCTATAAAAGTCCAAAGTGGTCAAGTGACTTTTACAAGGTCATAAAACTGGCAAGGTCCAGAGCCAGAACTTGAACCCAGGTCCTCTGACCCCCTCAAGGTTCATGCTTTCTATTCTTAGCATGTAATCCCTCTTACTAGACCGAGGACTCCATATTGGCAGGGATTGTGTCCTATCTGAATGTTGTCACTCCCCAGCATCTAGACTTGGACTATGCACAAAACTGGTGGATACCTACTGAATTTTTGAGCCGCAAAGACTGTAACAGTACCTAGTAGCGTTCTGGGCACATCTTCTAGTAGCTGCTTAATAAACCACCATTAATTGATTGAAATAGCCCTTTTATTTTGTAAATCTTTGTCCCCAAGGCAATGTTTTCCTTTCAAAGCAATATTTTAACTTATAACAAGTGAAAGATTAGCCAAAATTCCTATCACAGAAAATGTCCCAATATAGGTATGAGCTGAAAGAACACCAGCCTCATCAGCTCCCATGGATTTAATTGATATCTCTGTGCAGATGACTCCTAAATCAATCTAGTGGGCTCTTATCTCTTTCTTGAGCTCTAGTCCCACATCACCAATTGCCTATTGGACCTTCTGATATGTATGTCCCATAGGCATATACCTATTCAAATTCAACATATCTGAAACAGGATTCATTATCTTTACTTCTCTTCCCTCCCCTCACCCACCAAGCCTTCTCATTTTCTGAACTTCTCTAATTCTGCCAAGGGTGCCACTGTCCTTTCAGGTACCCAGTCTGACAATCTCATTGTCATCCTCAGCTTCTCATTCTCACCCACCACATATATCCAAACAGTTTTCAAATCATGTTGTTTCTACCATTACAACATTTCTCTTACTTGTCATCTAACCACTACCCTGGTTCAGAATATCTTTGCCTCTCACCTGTACTATTCAATATCCTCCTAATTGATCTCCCTTCCTTAACTGACAGCTAAGTGGTTTGGTGGATAGAGTGATCGACTCAGGGTCAGGATAGACCTCAGTTCAAATCTGGTCTCAGATACTTAGTAGCTATGTGATCCTGGACAATTTTACCTACCTCAGCTTTCTCGTTTATATTGTGGGGATCATAATGGAACCTACCTCCCAGGGTTGTTGTGAAGATCTAATGAGATAATATTGGTAAAGTGCTTTGTAAACCTTGAAGTGCTTTATAAATGCTAGATATTATTATTAAGGCTCTCCCCTCTTCATTCCAGCCTTTTCACAGTGCTATGTCATTCACATATTTAATCAATTCCACTGGCTCCTATTACTTCTAGGATCAAATATAAACTCATCTGTTTGGCATTTAAAGAGAAATAGATAAAGAATTTATTTAGCACTTAGCAAAGCCCTTCACAACTTGGCTCCAGGTTTATATACTCTTCCTTTTCACACTTCTGTGATCTAGCCAAACTGACCTTTCTGTTTCTCACGCACGACATTCCATCTCTCATCTCCATGGCTTTTTATGGGCTGTCTCCCATATCTGGAATGCAAACTATCCTTACCTCTACCTTTTAGAGTTCCTGCTTTCCTTCAAAATGCAGATCAAGCACCAATTTCTAGATGAAGGCTTTCCTGATTGACTCCTCCTTTACTTATCTGCAAGTGCCTTCCCCTTCCAAATTACCTTATACATACCTATAACTTTACATACTATGTCCCCTGTTAGAATATAAGTTCCTGGGGAGCAAGGACTATCTAAATTTTCTCTTCCCTAGCATGATGCCATAGTAAATATGTTAGCAAATGTTTGCTGAACTCAATTGAATTGAGCTACTACTACTACTATTACTGCTACTACTACTGCTACTGCTGCTGCTGCTATTACTGCTACTGTCACTACTATTACTACTCTACTGCTACTGCTACTATTGCTGCTGCTGCTGCTACTGCTGCTACTACTACTACTACTACTACTAGTACTACTACTACTACTACTACTTACTACTACTACTACTACTGCTACTACTACTGCCACTACTACTACTACTACTACTACTACTACTACTACTACTACTACTATTACTACTACTACTACTACTATTACTACTACATTATAGAAGTTTCCATGATCCCCATCTAGAGTCTTAGTTAAGCACATTTTAAAAGTTCTTTATGATACAAAATGAAGATGTTCTTTCTATTGGAGAGGTGGGGGGACTATGAATATGGGATGTTGTATGTCCTGTTAGTTGCATTTGTATCTGCTGCTTTTGCAAAGCTGTTTTTCTTTGTTACAAGGGAAGGGTGTAGGGGGGCTATATTTGGAAATGACTGTGATGTCAAACAGAAGACATCAATGAAACAAAACAAAAAAAGAGGGGGGATAGGTCATAAAGAAAAGGGAGAGAAGTTTCCTTACTGTTCCATTCTTTGATGGCCGACCTCCATGATCTCTGCTTATTTTGACTTCACTCTTGTGACCAGAATTCTTGAACTCTGTAGCTTATCTTTAATACAATGGTAATGAAGACCTAGGAGAAACAATTTCGTTTCTTTGTGCTGAGATGCTTTCTGAATTATGATGCCCTTCCTCATCATTCATGGAACCCTCTTCTCAGCTCCTCACAAGCTCTTCACCAACTCTGCTTGCTGATTCATGTAAATAGAATAGAACACTGCAAAAGAGTTTTGGACCTCATCCCAGGGGCACAAGCAGGGAGGTATTAAAGGGCCTCCTACTAAAGGATTTCTGTCAATCAGTTCTCATAGCGCTGACCCTGAGAACAGCATCATGAGGAAACTACAGTAGATTTCAGTCTTGAGTAGATCTGGACATGGAGGACATGCAAAGGATAATGTTCTGGGTAGTAGATAGAGTGAATGATCCAAAATCAGTGACTTTTGAGTTTGGATTCTATCTCAGATTCTTATTGGCTGTGTGACCCTTAAGTGAAAAGCCCTTAACGCCTCTCAGTCTCAGTTGCCTAATATATAAAAGAGAGCTGAAGGGTGGCTAGGTGGCACAGTGAATACAGCACCAGCTCTGGAGTCAGGAGGACCTGCGTTCAAATCTGGCCTCAGACACTGAACACTTGCCAGCCATGTGACCTTGGGCAAGTCACTTAACCTCAGTTGCCCTGCCCCCCCCTCCAAAAAGCAAAAAAAAAAAACCAACCCCCAAAATAATAAAAGAGCTGATTATGAGTACCTACCTCACAGGGTTATTGTGAGCATAATAGGAGATAATATGTAAGACACTTAGTAAAGTTCTATATGAATGTTAGTTCTTACTGTTAGTATCTCAATATTTCAATGGACCCATGATCTTATTGGTTCAATTTAATCTTGAGCACCTACTCCATATGAGGTCCTGTCTAAGATCTGGATATACAAGAACAAAACAGAAATAGTCCTTTCCAGCAAGGGGCTTACGTTCTGCCAGAGAAAGGGGGAATACAGCATATCAATAGCTAAGTATGAATGTGATTGCTGGAGATGGGAGGGAATATTGACAAATAGGGGGTCAAAGAGTGGCTTTCCCATGAGAAGTGGCATATGAGTCTAGCCTTTAAAGAAACTAAGATTCATGTACTACTATCACCATGAAGAATGACAAACCATTCATATCTTCTCATCCCGGCCTTTAAGAGATGTTCTTTGGAGGAGTCACCCTAGGGGGCTGGACGCATTCCTCTTGTTCTTTTAATATTTCATGAATGCCAGTATGACCCTGGGGGTGGTGGTGTCTATTTCTTATCTCTCTCATGATACATGATTAGCCCACATCTATTTCCAGTCATACATGTCCCTGATAACGTGTTATGCCAGTCCTTAGTGTCAGAGGCAAAGATATAAGTCAATTAACATAAACATTTGTCAAGTGCCTATTATGTGCATACTGTGCTAAAAACTGGAGATGCCAAGAGAAAAATGGAAGAGTCTCTGCCCTCAAGGAGCTTACATTCAATCAACCAACAAGCATTTAATAAGCACTTTCTATGTGGCAGGTATTTTGTACTTTGGGTACGAAAAAGGGTAAAAACAGGCCTTGCCTTCAAGAAGCTTACATTCTAATGGGGGAGAAAGCATGTGTGTGTGTATATGTGTGTGTACAGACATACTTGCATATATGTATATACACATTTACACATACCTATGTGTGTGTACATACAAGATATATACAGAGTAGATGTAAGGTAATCTTAGAGAAGTCTCTGCAGGAGACCAAGAAAGGTCTCTTGCAGAAGGTAGCTTTTGTGCTGAGTCTTGAAGCTAAGAATTCTAAGACATGTGTGTGTGTGTATACGGACATACTCACATATATGTATACACAAATATATACATGGAGATAAGGAGGGAATTCAAACTCAGGTTTTCCTGATTCCAAGTCCAATACTCTAGCCCAGGAATTATTAGCTATTTTTGTGTTCTGGACCCTTTGGGCAATCTAGAGAAGCCTATGGATCTCGGAACATTGTTTTTAAATGCATAAAATAAAACACATAACAAGACCAAGTAAGCCAATCAAATTGAGTTATATATAAAACATATACTAATATATATGTATGTGTGCATATGTATGTGTGTGTGTGTCTATATATACATATCTATATCTATATCTATCTATCTATCTATCTATCTATCTATCTATCTATCTATCTATCTATCTATCTCCCTAAGTTCATGGACCCCAGGTCCATGACCTCTACTGTAGCTTTACTCTGCCACCCTGACTCTCTGCCAAGTGTAAGGTGGGAAAAAGCCAATTCCACGATTTCTTAAAGCCAGATTGTCTCTAATGAGAAGGGAGTCATAGACCAGGGACCTAAGGACTCAGTGGCTGGTATTTGAATCCATAAGCATGTGTACTAGGTAGCAGTCATTAAATTGTGTTTGCTCAAAGCACCCTACAATGCTAAGGGAGCATATATAAGCCTGGCCTTTGGCAACTCTCCTCTGTAATATTTTTCTCTAACAAACTCTGCTCAAGGACTATGACCTACATACTCCAGTAATAACGCTTTTCTTGAAAGCCTTTTCAAGCTTGAACCTTTTTTCTCATTGCATCCCATAAACCACAGTTTCTGTGACAGCTATTTATGAAATGTAAATTAGTGACCTGAAAAGAGAGCCTTGCACCCGTGTTAAGTGGTCTGTATATTTTTATGTAAAATTTTGAGGCCAGTATAAATCTGTACCCAAGGAAAGAAGCTAGGAGACTAATAACCCAAAGGAGAGATTGTAAAGATTGAAGGTCCATTTAAAAATCGGAAGCTTTTGTAGGATTATAGAGACTCAATTGTGTATCTCCCTGAGATGTTCACCAGTCCTTCTCTTGGGCAAGATGATGGAAAGCAGAGATGTATCATGAGAAGCACTCTTAGCAAAAGCCATTAGATAGTTTGCTAAGGGTTGCTGCCGGGAGGATCTCATCTGCTTTATGGCCCTATGTTTATTTCATTTTCAAATAACTGAAGCATCGAAGGAAGTCTCAATGATAAGGAGCCTGGATGGTTGGGCAAGAAGTGGTGCAGGTTTCTTTCATGCATGAATCCATTCATTCATTCATCAAACATTTATCACAAATCTACTTGTACAGAGTCCTTTGAGGGTGCTGGGGGAACTCTAAAAACTGTAGATAGTGTGCTCCAAACTCTCCTTAAGGATCAGAGTCCTGCAGTAGAAGGAAAGCTGGATTTGGAGGAGAACCTGGCTTCCAATCCCAGCTTTGCTACTTACTACTTGGATGTGACCTTAGAAAAGTCCTTTCCCCTCTCTGGGTCCCCATTTCCTCCTCTGCAAAATGAAGGGTTGGACTGGATAGCCTCTGAGGTCCCTTCCAGCTCAATGATCCAAAGTTCCTTCCCCTCTCAGGGCCTCTGTTTCCTCTTTTGTCCTCTGAGGGTGTTGAACTTAGCCTCTGGAGTCCCTTTCCACCTCCAGATCTATTATCCCATGCCTCTACTGAATTCACAGTCTAGTAGGGAGACAAGACCTCAACAGAAATGATGAGGAAGCTGGGAAGGCTTCCCGGAAGAGTCAGCATTTAAGTTGGTTGCTAAGACAACTTGAGGTTCATGTTGCAAGGAGGAGCAATAGAGTACTTTGATGACTTCCCATGTTGAGGCACAGAATGTCAGGGCTAGAAGGAACCTTAGAAGACCATCCCATTCTATTCCTTTATTTGGCAAATGGAGAAACTGAGGCCCAGGGAAGGGACGTGGCAAAACCAGAAGAAGAGACCTTGAAGAATGGCTTTCCACTACAACACTCATTAGAAAGACGATTTTTTTGCTCTCCCTTGTGCTTCTGTTTTCCCCTGCATCCCCCCCTCTCTAGCCATCAATCAATGACTCCCCCAGAGAGATATTAAAATACACACTTGAAAAGGTTGGCCTATACACCATCTGTTCACTAACTTGACAGAGAGTATTTAAAAGGGTAAAGGTTGAAGAAAGAAGGGCTCCTCACAGTTTATGCCAGGTTTAGGAGGCATCCCTATATGAAAGCTGCCTCAAATTCAGCTCCCTCCCCTTCCCTCCCTCTTATCAAAGGCAATCTGAAGCCATAGGGTGGTAAAAGTGGGAAGTAATGGATTTGGAGTCACACCACCCAAGTTCGAATCCCAACTATGCTACTTCCTGTGTGACCTTGGATAAATCCTTTAATCGCCCAGACCCCTCTCTCCTCTCCCTCATCCTTTGTGAAATAGGATCCCATGAACCCTTTTCACTAGAACAATTTTATCTCCATCCTTACTCCTACTCCCAAAACGGAAGCTGCTCCTCATTCAGCTTTCACTGTTTGGGTTTGAGTTTTATTTATCTGTTTGAGCACCCTCCCTGTTCCTTTCTTCCAGTCCCAGCCTTCCATCCCCGTGGTACCCTTATGGCTCAAAAGTCCCAGAGAGAGAGGTCACCAGGCAGACTTTGTTCTGCCCTTTGGTCAGCAATGGTTGGCGGGTAGGGGCTTGGATATTAGCTCCTGGGCTCCCTACTCCTAAAGCTGGTCCCAGAAAGTGCTTACTGGGGGAAAGGCGTTCAATCCTCCAGCACCCTGATCTCCCAGGTGTGGTGATGGTGGCGTCAGGGGGAGAGGAAGGATTCTGCAGGCTGGTGTTATGTAATTTAGGACTAGAGATTGTCAGAGCTAGGCCACCCCTCCCCATTTTACAGGCGAAGAAACAGAAGGCCTGAAAGGTGAGGTGATTTGCTCCAGGTATACCCTGGTTAGAATCAGGGTTAGGACGAGAACCTGTGTCCTGCCTCTCAATTCTGGGTTCTTCCCGTGCACCTGGTCCTTGGCTAGGAGTGGCTTTCTCAGCACGCTGGTTATGGAACACATTTGATGTTCAAGGCTCTCCAAGGAGGAAGGGACCACTAATGGAGTCCTGTGCACTGGGGCATCCCTGGACACTCCCTTCTCACGCCTTCTCTCTCTCTCTCTCTCTCTCTCTCTCTCTCTCTCTCTCTCTCTCTCTCCCTCCCTCTCTCTCTCTCTCTCTCTCTCTCTATCTCCTCCGCCTTTCTCCTGCTCTCCCTACAGGGGCGGGGAGCCCTGGGGAGCCTAGAGTAGGGCGGTAGCCAGAGTCCTGCCATCTCCGCCCAAAGCAGCAGTAGCTGCGGCGTGAGCCCCAAACTCCACTCAAGTTTCCCCGGCCGGGCGGTGGCGGAGGTGGTGGTGGTGGGGGGCGGTGCGCAGAGGGATCCGAGCCCTGCCAGCCTTGACCCTCACACGCGCGAAGCCGGCCCCCCACCCCGTGGGGCGGGGCTAGGGGCGGGGCATCCATCATCCCCGCCCCCTCCGTAGCTGCCGCCTCCTCCTTCCAGTCGGCTCCCTGCTCGCAGCCCGGGAACTGGGGCCAAGCAGTAGACAGCCCCTCGCGGGTGGCAGCAGGAGCAGGCGGCGGCTGTGGCAGTGGCACTGGCAGAGGCAGAAGCAGAGCAGGCGGCTGCGGCGCGGGGGCGGCGGCGGCGGCGGCTGCGGCCCAGGCGGGCGGACTGACGGGCGGGCTGAGAGAGGCGCCAGGTAGGCAGGCAGAGAGGCAGGGGAGGGGGCGATCCAAGATCTCGCCTCCTGGAGGAGGAAGACTAGCTAGACGGGGTGGGGCAGAGGAAGATGGGGACCACCCTGCAGTGGACCAGCAGCCACCGCCGCCGCACCTGAGCCTCTTACCGGTTCCCCCGCCAGGCCCGCCCCCTCTTCACGAGCACAGCCTGGCAACCCAAGCAAGCTGCCACCCTGGTTGCAGTGCAAGCAGACATGGCCCTGACCCTGACCCCCGAGCGCATGAAGATATCAGAGGTGGAGATGGAGTGCTACTACT
>CM053582.1:29230469-29246281 GCA_028627135.1 Pseudochirops cupreus | reverse complement strand
CCCCCCCCCCCCCCCCAGTTCCTCGGGCTTAAATGGGTCAGCGCAGCTGGAAGCGAGTCTGGGAACCTCCTGCGGCGCACCCACTTCATTGGGTTCCCCTGTAGTGGCACTACTCGAGAGAGAGAGAGAACACGTGGGCGACACAGCCACCCCCCCTCCGCTCAAAGAAGTTGCATATTTTCTTGGGGATCCCTGCTCCCCAAATCTAGAGGGCATGAGAAACACGTGGGAGGGATTACGAGTCCAGACCAGGCTCCTTGGGTTAGGACCGGGAGGCAGGTGCTGCCGGAGGAGGAGGAGAAAGGGCGTGAGCCCCTCCGCTTGGTACTGACCCTGTAACTTGCCAGCTGGACTGATGATTTGGCAAAGGGGGTGCGTGTGTGTGTGTGTGTGTGTGTGTGTGTGTGTGTGTGTGTGTGTGTGTGTGTGTGTGTGTGTATAAACTCCCTTGCTAACAGCTCAGTGTAGTTTAAGCATCTGTGTTAGGGACCTCGGGGCTGGCCGTTAGCCAGCAGTGATGCAAGTATCACACACACACAGTGGACAGGTACAGCCGGGGCTGGTGCTGCTGAGATACCCCAGGAGCTCCCGGTACCACTCCCAGGCTCAGGGAGCTTAGGAGACATGGAAGGAACTTGAAAGCATCGGGGGCCCCTGGGCTCCATCACCAAGCATTTATTAAGTGCTTATTGTGTACCAAGCACAGTGCTAAGCAATGAGGATACAGAGAGAGGTGAAAATAGTCTCTGCCCTCAAGGCACTTAGATTGTAGTGGAGAAGACAGCATACAGATTAATTTATTCATACAAGATTCATGTAGAGGAGGTGGAAGTTAGCCTTAGAAGATAAGGCAATAGGGGCTGGAAGAGAGAAGTAAAAGACTCCTATAGGAGGGAGCACTTGGACTGATTCTTAAAAGAAAGCCAGAATTCTTGGAGTCACTGGTCAGGAGGGAGAGCCTTCCACATTTGGGTACAAAGGCCGGGAGATGGGAGATGGAGTGTGGTGCTGAAGAACAGCAAACAGGCCAGTGTGGGCGGGTCCTTAGACTGAATGCAGGGGAATAATTTGTCAAAAGACTGGAAAGGTAGGAAGGATCCAGGTTGGGAAGTCACTTTAAATGCCAAACGGAGGGGTTTGTATTTGATCCTGGAGGTAATAAGCTCATCTTACACTAGGCACAACTGATGAGACTGGCCCAAGGGCACAAGGGTAAGTAAGTTGGCAGAGCTGTGATTTCGACCCAGATCATCTGGCTCCAAGTCCAAGTGCACTGCATACTGACTCTGCCCCCATCCTGCTTGGGAGCCATGCCAAAGGGTTTCATCTATTTCAGAGGACATGGCAAAACTCTAGGGCTTAGCTGAGTCTCTTTAGAGAAAGGTCCTGAGGACAGCGGGTTTATGTATAACCTCTTCTGGAATGTCATTCTGTCTGAAGAAAGACAAAATAGAGTTTCTGTATCAAGAAAGGCAACTGTAAAACATGCACTGGCTGGCACTGGGACTGGATCACTAGACTTGAAGTCAGGAAGTGCAGAGTTCAAATCTTGTCTCAGACACTTTACATGCCAGACTTGGGAAGTAACCTAAATGATTCTTCACCTCTCTGTAATCTGTGAAATAGGACTACTAATTGCACCTACCTCACAGTACTGCTGTCAGTAAGCATGAATTCAGCACTGCGTGCCAGGAGCTGTGCCAAGTGTTGGGGATCCAAAGAAAGGCAAAGATGTGGTCCTTGGCAGTGGTAGTTGAACACCCCCTGACTGGAATGCATTGTCCCCTGCTAGAATCCTTGGCTTCCTCCAAAGCTTACCTTCTGTTTCATTTCCTCTGGAAAGGCTTTCCCATTCCTCCAGCTCTTAATGTGCTCTCCTTCAGTATGTGTGTACTTAACTGTTTTGATGCACATTGATTTAGAGCTGAAAGACCTTCGAGCTCATCTAGTTCAACTGTCTCTTTGACAGCTGCTGAAACTCAAACCCAGGTAGATGAGTTCACTTGGCTGAGGCAGGGATACAAACTCAGGTCCTCTACCTTCAACTTCAACCCTCTTTCCACTGTTCAATCTCCATAGTCAAATGGAAGCACCTTGAGGGCAGGGGCTGGCTTTTTCTTTTGTCTTGATATCATCAGCACTTGGCACAGTGAGCAGTGACAGTGAGGGGTGGGGGCAAATTTCTAATATATAATCTCAGAAGTTTTCCCAGAGCATTGAGGTGAAGTGACTTACATTGGGTCAAATGGCCTATGTGTTTCAGAGACATAGCTTGAATCTAGGACTTCTGACTCTGAAGCTGGCCCTCGGTCTACTATACCATGCTCTCTCATCTTGCACACAGTGCAAACGCTTGCTGAATTGGATTGTCCCATGGACATCTTGCTCAGGCCCTGGCCTATAGGACCAAATTCTTTGGGCTTTTGTTCAAGTCTCTCTCTTGGGTACTCCACAAATGCTAAAAATGTCTCAACCGAGAAAGGGGGAGAAGGCTGCAGGGTTAATGACTGCTCATTCATTAGAGATGGTTCCATCGGGTAGCATAGGTCAACATTTCTCCATTTCAGAAGGGAGTCACAAGTGGGAGCACACAGGACACAGTCCATCTTCCCCTTTATACCAGGTCACCTAATGGCCCTTACCTTTTATTGCTACAAACCCCACTGTAAGCTAAAGTAGGGAAATGTCTGTGCTCCTTCCTTTATCAAAAAAAGCTCATTTGATGAATACTTAGAAAGATAATGATGAGTTCAAGCTTACTGTTTTTATAAATGAAAGCAGAGAGGATTCCCCGCTATGGCTGGACATGACTTTTTTTTCTTGGCCTGGGAGTATTTTTTTCCTTTCCCAACTGTGAATCAATATACTTCTCTACTTTGCAGACCAGTGGCATTTAGGGCCTGTAGTCTCAGTGTTGTTTGAACACAGCATTAATGGAGGAGTTTTCAATGCTGAACTGTCCTCAACATCAAAATAAAACCGCAGTCCACAGCAGGCTTAGAATTATCCCCTTTCTGTGATACCAAATTAGAGTGATCAGTGATGCTATTTCTCTTTGCTTATTATCTCATAGATCAAAGGATTTAGAGCTGAAATCAAGGGTTCTTAACCTAGGGTCCACAGATCCCCAGGGGCCTGTGGATAGATTTCAGGGGATTCACAGCTTGGATGGGAAAAATTTCATCTTTGCTTTCACTAATCTAAAACTCAAATCTAGCATTTTCTCCAATTTTTAAAAGAACTTTATTCTGAGAAAGCGTCTATAAGGTTCGTCAGCTCCCCAAACAGTAGATCACGACACAAAAATATTAAGAACTCTTGGCTTAAAAAAAACCTTAGGGGCCATCTAGTCCAACCACGATTATTTTACAGAGGAGAAAACTGAAGCACAGAGAAGGGAAGGGACTTGATAAAATAATTGCTGATTTTTCTGCCAAAGTTTATTTTGCATACGTAATTTCTTTTGCTTTTCCACACAACCCGTGTGAGGGAGGTGCCACTAGTGCCCCCATTTTGCAAATGGGAGAAAGCAAGGGTGAGAAAGGTTGCCCATGATCACATAGATTGTAAGCATCTCGGGGATTTGAACCCTGATATTTAGACTTTAAGATATCACACTCATTTGGTAACAGCTTCTTCTATGTATGCTCACCCCAAACTGCTATAAAGCCCTTCTATGGTGTGAGATTCTTCCTAGAGTTAAAGTGGAAGAGATTATTAGGGGCAGAACAAACCTGGGGTATGTTTCTGAGTGAAGTAGTCTTCATCTGGACTGCTTAGAAATGAGAAGCTGAATGCTTCATTTATAATTTGAGTTTGTAGGTTAGGACTCTGAAATCTGTACAGTACACTAGTAATCTTTCCAAAAGATGGGAATCAGTGGAGATGGAGATCATCCATAGGAAGCTAAAAGTTTTGCTTAGTTTTTTCCATCTTGTCTCTTTTTGTATCACATTTGGTTCAGGGCACGTTTCAGGGCTTGCCCCCATGTCTACCCCAAATGAACTCTCCTTTGATATAATGGCTGTGCCTACTGGGGTATGCACCTTGATGTTCTTGCTGTCCCTTGTCTCTCTGCCAAGAGGTGGCAAATCTGGTTCATGGTATGTTCTCTTTGACTGTTCTTCCATTTCTTGTCATTTAGAATGAATTTACCTTGTTTTAAAGTGATTGTTTCACTTACATGATTGCTGTCATTGTTGATACTCTCCTCAAGGTTCTGCTTTTTGACTACACATCCCATGTTTTTCTAAATTCCTTGAATGTGTCTATTCTTATTACATAGTAATATTTGATTGCCTTTGTAATCCACCATTTGTTTAACAGGTCACCTCTTTGGCTTCCAGTGACCATAAATAAGTCTGGCTATTTCATCAGATTGGTAATTGTCACTTGCACTTGAATCTTAGGGATTTTATTCCATGAGATCTTTGGAATTGGCATTGCTGTGTTTTAGGTTGCGATTATTGATGACAAAAGTCATGCTATTGTTTTCATTGTCAAGTTGGGCATATTTCTTGTTATGTGTGAAAGGATGACAACGCCTTCTAGTGACTAGTATTTAATGAATGAAATCTCTGGCATCAAGTATGTAAGGGTATGTCAAAGTCATTCCCTAAATTATAAATGGTATTGAGTAGGCAAAAAGCCTGTTGAACTTGAAATGAGAAAGACCTGATTTTGAATCTCATCTCTAATACTGACTTTGTCTCCATGGGCAAGTAACTCTACCCCCTCTGAACCTCATTTGAACATCCATAAAATGGGAATATTGAGGAGCAGTAAGGCTCAGAATATAGAGAGCTAACCTTGGAATGAGGAGGATTTAGATTTAAATTCCAATTCATATACTTTCTATCTAGTGATCTAGCTAGGGAGAAGTCATTTGACCACTTGTAAACTCTGTTGTATCTGTATCACTTTGTGTGACTCTTTCCATGCTTCTCTGAATTCTTTATTTCTGTGGTAGCTACCATAAAATATAGGACTATATTAAAGTTAATGTCGGTCAGGTGCTTTGCATATTTAAAGGGTTAGGAGTTAATGAATATAACTTTTGGGAGTAAATAACACCTAGAGACAAAGTAGTACCTCCCTCTCCAGTTAAATTCACTAACTTCTAAATCTTTAAATATGCAAAGCACTTGAGTAAGCAAATGATGGTACATGATTTAATGTACTATAAGAAGTAATAAATATCAACAATTCAGAGAAATTTGGGAAGATTTATACGTACTGATAAAGAGTGAAGTAGGTAGAACCCAGAAAATGATATATTCGACAATTACAACAGCATAAAAGAAAACAAAACCAAACTAATTATAGTGATCAAGCTTGGCCCTGGAGAAGAGATGAGCAGATTTGCCTCTCTCCCTCTGATTTGCCAAGGCAGTGGTCAGGCAGAGGCAATTGATGAGAATATTACATATACTATCAGACTGGTGTGTTGATGAGTTGCTGGAGTGTTTTTTCCTTATATTTTTTATTCTAGTTACAAGAGATGTCTCACTGGCTCGGGGAGGGGGAAGAGATATATTTGGAAGTGAAGGTGACATGAAAACAGAAGATATTTTTAAAAGTTATTTTTTTAAAGAGTTAGTGCTTGTAAAGTACTTTTTAAATGGTGAATTATTATCTGAATGTCAGCTGTTAGGCTTGTAGCCCTTGGAGACCCAGAGAGAGAAAGTAAGTTGTCCAAGGTCATGCAGAGCCAGGGTTTGAACCTATATCCTCTAACTCTAAATCCTTTTCTGCTCCATCACAAATCAGTAGAACTGGAAGGAGCCTTAGCGATCATGGAAAAGTATCTTCCCAAGCCCCTTATTTTGCAGAGTGAGAAAGCTGTGGCCCATGTTTACCCAGATCTTGAGTGTTAGAGCTGAAACCAGTTCCCATGTAGCTGGCTTCATAAACCAGGGTACTTTCTACTCTAGCAGCTAATCTGTTGGACAGCCATTTTCCTGGAATTTCTCCCCTCTTGAATACACTTAGTAATCACTTATTCCTATAATTACAGAAATAGATGACAGAAAATGGCCATGTGCTTATAATAAAATTATCTTCTGAACTGGCCTTTGGAGATTGGGCTTAAATGAATATTTCTCTGTACCCTAAGATATGTACCTTTTTCTCTACCTGGAGATAAAAGAGAGGAAATTAGAAATGTTCTGCTTTCCTGAGAGTCAGAAAAATATAAACTCTGTTAACAAAATGTGGTCTCAGATAAGAATCTCCCCCACGCTTCAAAAGGGAGACTGCTACATATTGCAACAGGTCACAAACTCTAGCTGATAGTAGGAAATCACTAGTACAATATTCAGTGTTATCTTTAATGTGACGTGATTAGGACTCAGGAACACTGTGTTCTTCTGGCATCACTTGGAGATGGACTGTATCAAATTTAAGACCTGGGTTGAAATCCTATCTCAGATGCTGACTAGCTGTGCAATCTTAGGCATATCACTTCAGTTTTCTCATCTGTAAAATGGGGACCCTCAATAGTACTTCCTTCACCTGGGGAGGATCAAATGTACATTTCTCTCTCTTCTGCCACAGAATACATTGAAAGCCTTTCTGTCTTTTTTTGATGCTCACAGGAGCTACTATAGTACACTGGGCTATCCAATTCAATAAATATTACTTGATTAACATAAATATGACAGTGCCTGCTATGCACAAGGCATTGGGGTACAAAGAGAATGAGGTACACAATTCTTGTCCTTAGGAAACTGCTCTTGTATTGGGGGGAATGAGAGGGCTATGCCACGTGCACAGATAAGTATATAAAACAAGGGACAACTGTTCGAGAGACATTGGAGGAGGGAGAGAAGGCTTTCTGCTGGGTGATCTGGGAGGCCTTGCCAGATGAGGTGGCATCTGATTAAGGCCTTGAGAATACAAAGGCAGATGGGGGAAGGGGAATGTCCCAGGCATGTGAGATGTTGAGTTCAGACAACAATCAGTAGGTTGGTTTCCCTAGGGTGGAGAGCGCATTTAGGAGGGTCATATGAAATAAGGTTGAACAATTGGTATCAGCTTATTTGTGGAGATCCTTCATTTCCAGGCTAAGGGCATTTTATTTTCTCCTATGGGCAGTAGGGGATCATTGAAGAATTTTGAGAGGAAGAGTGTCTTGTGCATCAGGAAGATTATTTTGTGGACACGGGCCTAGAGAGGAAAGACACTAGAGGCAAGGAGACCAGTTAAGGAGCTATTTTAATAGTCTAGCAAGAGGCATGGAGGACCTCATTCATAGCAGGAATGGAGAGCAGGGGAAGAGATGTGAGTGGAGATATTAGGATCAGTGGAAGTTGGGGTCTATTTGAACACTGAGGGGTATGGAAGAGAGGAGAGAAAAGATGTCTCTGAGCTTCTAAGTCTGAGTTGGCCAGGAGGATGGTGGTGCCATAAACAAAAATAGGAAGGCTGGGATAAAGGGGCAGATACTGTGGAGAAAATGATTTTCGCATTTGGATGAGTTGAGTGGTAGGTGCTGGTGGGATAGATTGTGTGCAGCTGTCTAGCAGGAATTTGGAGATGTGAGGTTGAAGTTCAGGGGACTGACTAGGCATGGGTCTGTAGACCTGGAAGTTTTTTACAGTGGGATGATAGCAGAACACAAGATGATAGAGGAAGTCACCAAAGGAGAGAATATAGAGCAGAGATTCTTAACCTTTTTTATGTCCTGGACCCCTGTGGCAGTCTGGTGAAGTCTGTGGACCCCTTCTCAGATGAGGGTTTTTGAATTCATAAAATACAATATATAGGATTTCAAAGGAAGCTAGTAATACTGAAATATAGTTATCAAAATGGTAAAAACAAAACAAAACAAAACAAAACTCACTGACTCCAGATTAAGAACCTTTGGTTTAGAGCAGTGGTTCTCAACCTTCCTAATGCCATGACCCTTTATTACTTGTATGTGGGCGTATCTGCATGTTGGTGGACCTGCCTGGAGATGGATAGAGGAGCAGTGACTTGGTTCCTAAGACCATTGGAAATATGTATTTTCCGATGGTCTTAGGCGATCCCTGTGATCCCTGCAAAAGGGTTGTTCGACCCCCAAAGGGGTTGTGACCCACAGGTTGAGAACTGCTGGTTTAGAGGAAGATACCTATGGTTAGTGGGCATAAACTGGATGAAGATCCAGCAAAAGAAACTGAAAAGCAATGGTCAGGTGGGTATGAAGAGGAAGCAGTACTGTGGAAGTCCAGTTGAGGTGTGACAGTATTGTACAATGTTAGAGATGGCTGGGAATCCAGAGAGGAGCTATTCCAGCTCCCTGATTTTGTAGATGAGGGAACTGAGGTCCAGGATGTCTATAACCCACAGCCTAATTCAGAGACAGGATGCAAACCCTACCTGCAAATCAAGACTCTGTTGCCCAAGCATTATCCTGTGCTTTCAGGCCCTGGAAATACAACAACGCAACAAAAATGTTTTATTGTTCAAGGGGTCTCTGATCTCATGGATATAGGTATTTCATCCAATAATGCTGGTTTCTGTCCATCTCTTACTGCCCATAACATGGTTTATTTCCTTGAAAATCTGCATTGCTTTTTTAACAGATGAATTACTAAGAACAAGCTCTCTTTCCTAGAATTGCTTAATCTAATTACCAATTTTAGCTATTGAAAAATCAGGCAGAACTCTTTGTCATTCCTGTAAGTGCTTCGCAGCTCTAATAGGCATGGCTCTCAATTCTTAGAAATTACCCCAAGGTACTGGGTTCTTTTGCACTTAATAGTATTTTATTTTTTTTCCAATTACTTGTAAAGATGGTTTCCAACATTCATTTTTGTAAAATTTTGGGTTCTAAATTTTTCTCCCTCCCTTCTCCCCTCCCCAAGACAGCAGCAATCTGCTATAGGTTATACATGTACGATCACGTTCCACCTATTTCCACATTAGTCATGTTGTGAAAGAAGAATCAGAACAAAAGGGAAAAACATGAGAAAGAAAAAAACCCAAAAAACAAAGTGAAAATAGTATGCTTTGATCTGCATTCAGACTCCATAGGTTTTGGTTTTTTTTTGGACATGGATAGCATTTTCCATCATGAGTCTTTTGGAATCGTCTTAGATCATTGCTGAGAAGAGCAAAGTCTATCAAAATTGGGCATTGCACAGTGTTGCTGTTGCTGTGCACAATGTTCTCCTGGTTCTGCCCACTGCAATCAGCATCAGTTCGTATAAGTCTTTTCAGATATTTCTGAAATCCCGCTCTTCATTTCTTATAGCACAATAGCATTCCATTACATTCATATATCACAACTTGTTTAGCCATTCCTCAAATGAAGGGCATCCCCTCCATTTCTAGTTCTTGGCCATCACAAAAAGAGCTGCTATAAATATTTTTGTACATGTGGGTATTTTTCCAATTTTTATGATCTCTTTGGGATACAGACCTAGTAGTGTTATTGCTGGATCAACGGGTATCCTAAGGTACTTTTAACTTATTTTACAAATAAATGTTCTTGTTCCTACTGTGTCTTTTCAAGAAGGTCCCTAGGATTTCTCTCTCTTACTAACCAAGTCATAGCAGTCCTCCCCAATGGAGAAAGTGAGGAAAAGCTTCATAGTAGATAAAGTGCTGCATTTGGAGTCAGGAAAGATCTGGGTTTGAATTCTACCTTTGACAATGAGTAGCTTTGTGACCATGGGCTAGTCATTTCCCCTCTCTCAACTTCAGTTTTCTCTTCTGTAACATCAAGATTCCCAGTCCTATATCTGCTTTCCAGAGTGTTTTTTGAGGCTCTTTGGACCTCAGTTTTCCCATCTATAAAATGGGAGCAGGAATACCTGGTATGCCTACCTTGGCTCTCAGTCTCCTAATCCATAAAATCTAGATAGCGCCAAATGTCAGGGTTGTTGGGAAGATCAAATAAGATCATGTCTGTAATGCACTTTACAAATTTAAAATACCATGCAAGGGTTAGTTATCATAAGATGAAAATCCTGCTCTCCTTATAAACTGTTAGAGGTTCTGGTAAGTCCTTTCTTTTCTAGCCAGGGCCCTAAAGCAGTTCAAAGCCCCCAAAGTAATATCCATGCTTCTTGTTCCTGAAGCTGCCTATAACATTTCATTTGATAAATGGGAACCCCTAATTTCTTTTTACTTTTACCACTGATAGTAGCAATGTGATGCAATGGTTAGAGCTCTAGGCCTGGAGTCAGGAAGTTCTGAGTTCAAATCTAGCCTCAGACACTTATTAACTGTGTAACCCTGGGCAACTCACTTAACTTCTATTTGCCTCAGTTTCCTCAGCTTTAAAATGGGAATCATAATAGCACCTATGTCTAAGGGTTGTTGTGAGGATCCAATGAGATAATATTTGCAAATTACTTCATGCTGTGCCTGGCATGTAGCAGGCCCTTAATAAATGCTTATTCCTTCCTCTTCTCCCCAGGTTTCCATTCACTTCCTGGTATTCCCAACACCTCCCAGCTTCTTTTCAGCCTCTAGAGACAGGACAGCTCAAGAAAGGCCCTGCTTGTAAATATGCAAACACTCTGAGCTGACCAAACAGCTGTTTCTCTATTATACTGCCTTGAACAAACATCCATTTGTATAACCCTGCCTTCCACTCTAAAAACAAACAACAAGTCATAGTTTCCCAATCTCCCTTTGGTAGAAGGAAAGCTCCTTGAAGGGAGGGAAGACATTGTGTTTCACCAGTGCATCTCCAGCCTTTTTTATAGTAGGTACTTCTTATGTGTCAGATCAAATTGAATTCCTGGGAGACCCAACTAGATTTCCTTTGCTTCCAGTACCTTTCTGCTATAGGATCATGACTTGAGAGCTCCAAGTGATCTACCTAATCTAACACCTTCATTTTAACGATGAAGAAACTAAGGCCCAGAGAAACTAAGGGTGCCTGGGGAGTTAATTTTAGGGCTGGGATTCAAACCCAGGACCTCTGATTCCAAATGCAGTCATCTTTTCTTTTTTTAAAGTTACTTTGCAAAATTTGTATTCATCTCTTTAGTTACATTACCGTCTTTCCCCCAATTTATCCTCCTTTCCTTTCTCTCCTCCCTTTCCCTCCCTCTCTCCCCTCTGTCCTCTCTATCTACCTCCTCTTTTTCTCTCCCCCTCCTTTCCCTCCCTCTCTCTGTCACTCTTCCCTCCATCCCTCTCCATTGTTTTCATTGTGTATGACCTTTTCCTACTTCAACTGATTTTACCTTCCTTGGGCTCTTTCCACTGGCTCATGCTTTCTCCATCTTGTTTGACAGGATGTACCCTATCAGTTCCCAGATCTGGCTTGGACTAGATGTTCTATACTGAGAAGTGATGTGGTACAATGGAAAAGGAGCTGGCCTCAGAGTCAGAGGACCTGGCTTCCAGACCTTGTTCTGTCCTTTACTAGGTGACCTTGGTTAAGTTACTTCCCCGCCCTGGACCTCCACCTCCTCATTTCTAACATGAGGGAGTTGAATGAGATGTCTTCCAGGTCTGGATATCTAATCCTATGATATCTTGAGACCGTTTCCAGGCTTATCATCCCATGATTCAGAAGGGACACGGATGATGCCTTTTCTTAAAAAAATAAAAGAAACCAGGGACATCTAGGTGGCACAGTGAATAGAGCACCAGTCCTGGAGTCTGGAGGACCTGAGTTCAAATCCAGCCTCAGACACTTAACACTAGCCATGTGACCTTGGGCAAGTCACTTAATCCCATTGCCCTGCCTGCCCTACTCCAAAAAGCAAAACAAAAACAAAAAAACCAAAAAAAAACCAAACCAACTAAACTGAAATGCACCATAAATCGTGGTCATTTGTTTTAAGTCAACTCTAAGGCCCCATCTCTTAGTCAACATTCTACGAGAGAAAAAAGATCAACTTTAGGGGAATGAAACAGCTTCCTATGGAAAGAGTAAAATGAGTCAGTGATTAAGGCAGTATAAATGAAGTTTAAAATATTGGGCCTGAGACAGTTGTTTGTAGAATTCTAGAGTATCTTGGAGGATACACTCATAATTCCCTGGCTCTTCTCTCTAGTCAAGCTTAATCCAGGAGTGAGCAAAATGCCAGAATGAACGGGGAGCCCTGAGCAAAGTTCAAACACTTATGTGGTCTGTTAGGAACATCTTAGAGCTGTTGGAGACCTTGAGTCGTCAATGCCTCTCTGGAGCCATTAATATGGAACGTTTATTTAGCATTTTAAGGTTTGCTAGCTGTTTCACAAATATCTCCTTTAATCCTTAAAACAACTGTGGGAGATAGGTGCTTTTATTATCTTGAATTTTTACAGTTGTGGAAACTGAGGCAGCCAGAGTGTCTTGCCCAGGTTCACAAAACTAATAAATAGTAAAAGGTCTTCTTGGTTCCAGGATCAAAGTTCTGTCTACTGATTCACCTAACTGCTATTGCAATTAGACCTAACCATCCCCAACAGATAGGGATTGAGATTTCTTCGAAGACTACTCACACCACCTTTGCCCCACCCAGGAGAAAGATTGTACAACTTCACACTGGAAACCAGTTTGGTGTTAACAATCCTTAGTGATATCTTGTTTAAGTTGGATCCTTTTTCCTTCTCTTCTGGACTCAGCAACGTGGCTCCCTGATCATCCTTGAAAGACAAGCTGGTTCTCTGCTTTTCAGTTTAATGTGGAATTTACCCCAAAGTTAATTTAAATAGGGGAAAAAAGAGAAATGGCCTGCAGTGAGGACTGGGCTGAGAGAGATGGTTTACCACCATATACCACCACCTTTCACAACAAGTCTTTTAACATTGGCATTTTGATAAATATAATTTAAAATGAGAAGTATTGTAGTGCCTGAGACAGAAGACTCACCTTGGAGTCAAGCACCTCTAGCACATACTGACTGTGTCACCCTGGGTAACTCACTTAACCTCTTACTGTTCAATGTAACTCTCAACTCTCTAAGAATCTTAAGTTTCACAATAGTTGCTGGTCAGTGTTGGTAAAGGGAGTTTCTATAGTAGGAGTTATTTATATCGATGACCCCACAGGCATGGACCAACACACACATGTACACACGTGCACACATACACGTACCCCAAATTTGAATCCATTCAAATCTCTAAGTTACTACAGTATCGTTCTAGTTTGTCTTTCCAGCCTTTTATTCCATGATTCCCCTTTTCATACCATGCATTCTAGCTAAACTGGAGTCACTCAGCATTTTCCCATTGTGTCCTTTCTCCCTTCATGCCTTTACTCATGTTGTTTCTCTACCCTTCCCTGTGATGCCCTCTCTTTGCTCAACCATGTCTATATGTTGAAATTATACCCATCCTTCAAGGCCTAGCTCAAATACTACCTTTTCCAGGGAACCCTTCCTGGCCCTGCCAAACTAGAAGTGATTTGTTTCTCTGCTGTACCCTCATCTCACTTGGTTTCTCTCTACTCATCACTCTCTTACTCACCATATTCTACACTTATTATAACTATTTGCATGTATGTCTTTTTCTCCCTTGCCAACCCCAAACTCCACGATGGTAGAGATTTTATAGTAATTGACCACCAAATCTCTATCTAATCTTTATGAATGAATGAAAGTGGCCTACCTGTGTTTTGCCTCAGGCCAGACTTGTTTCTCAACACTTTCCCAAATGCTCTTTTACGCGACAGTAACTTCTTTGGGAGGCATCCTGTGACGTTTCTAGAATAAGAGTTTACTATTGCACCACAGGAGAAAGAAGAGGCCTTTTCAAACAGAATTCATAATTAGTTTAATTACTCCCTGCGTCTGGGAAATTGTGAACCAGT
Source organism: Pseudochirops cupreus (assembly GCA_028627135.1). Classification (NCBI taxonomy): domain Eukaryota; kingdom Metazoa; phylum Chordata; class Mammalia; order Diprotodontia; family Pseudocheiridae; genus Pseudochirops; species Pseudochirops cupreus. The sequence goes on along the minus strand of CM053582.1, from coordinate 29,232,537 downwards.
GGCCCTCTGGGAGATGAGCCTGCTGTGCTTAATATGGGCTTTTGAATCCATTTCAGATGGGATGCTGTCCATTCCCAGCAATGCAGTGGAGGAACAAAGAGGGCCTCTTAGCAAGAGGGCAAGTTGAGGAAGCAGGACAGCTTTGTGACTCGTCCTGTATCTGATTTTCTCAGTTTGATGTCTGATGTACACACTGAGTTTAGTTTTGGAATTCTCAGCAGATCTAGAGGATAGGGATTCTTCTCTATTAATGCACCCAGTGGGTACTTGACTCTTTGTAGTTGGTCACAGACTTAGAAAGATTATACCATATTTAACAAAAATTTATTACATGCCTACTGTATGTTAGACACTATACCAGGCAGGCAATAGGGACAAGGACAGACTGAAAAAACACTCCCTCTCTTCAAGGAGTTCACATTCTACTGGAGAAAACAATGTGTACATAGACAAGTCAATATTAAGTCATTTCAGGAGGGAGAGAGCACTATTTCTTTGCTTTTTTTGGAGGGGAGGCAGTCAGGGTTAAGTGACTTGTCCAGGGTCATACAGCTAGTAACTGTCTGAGTCTGGATTTGATCTGACTCTATGGCCAATGCTCTATTCACTGCAGCACCACCTAGCTACCCCGAGAGAGCATTATTTCAAAAGATCAGAACTCTCCTTTCACTAGTGTAGCTTGCAGTCCCTTCTTGCCTTAGTATTCAGTTCAGTGAGTGACTATCCCTCTCCCCCCCACCTTCATCCTGCCTCCCCACCCCCCAAAGCCTTCTCTGGTGGTCAGTAATATGCCAGTGAGCTCCTTTGCCCTTGGCTAGGGTGAGCTTCTGATGAGATCCACACTGCCCATTGCAAGGCTCTTAACTGAATGCTTTCGGTCTCCTGGCGTTCTCTCTATATGAGCCGTTGCAGTAGGCATCGGAACATCTAATAATTCCTATCATCTATATAGCACAAGAAGGTCAACAAAAGGCCTTCAGCTCATTTTTTCATTTAATCCTAAGAACAGCTGTGATCATGATGTCCAGGAGATCACATTGTCCAGCCCCTTCATTTTAAAGGGCAGGAAACTAGAGCCTACTTTGTTGTTGTTGTTGAGCTTTTTGTAGTTTTGTCCAGCTCTCTGTGACCCCATTTGGGGGTTTTCTTGGCAAAGATAACTGTAATAGTTTGCCATTCCCTTCTCCAGCTCATTTTACAAATGAGGAACTGAGGCAAATGGGGTGAAGTGACTTGCCCAGGGTCACACAGCTTAAGTAAGTATCTGAAGCTAGATTTGAACTCATGAAGATCAGTCTTCCTGATTCCAAGCCCAGTGCTCTATCCACTGTGCTACCTTGCTGCCTGGGGCCTACTTAGGATCATAGATTTGAAACTAGAAGGAACCTTTCAGATCATCGAATCCAGTCCTCTCATTTTGTAGATGAGGAAACTGAGCCTCACAAGTGACATGTCCAAGGTCACATGGTATAGTAAATGACAGAGCCAGGATTTCAGCCTGGGTCCCCCTCACCTCTTAAGTCCAGCATTCTGTTCACTATCCACTCTATCCTCCCACCTTACTATGACAGGGTGTTGGGCAGTGATTTTCAACCGTTAATGAAAATAAAGCAGAGACCCTACCAGAGCCTGAGACTTTTTTAATTTCTAAAAATAAGGGATACCCAGCTTTTTACACCCCCAGAATTTTTTGGAAAAACTGCAACATTTGTCAGTGTTTTAAAGAAGTCAGTTGATAACAGGGCCCTGCAGAATGGGATGATGATTCCCCGGTGGAAAAGAGAGAGATATAGACATTTAGACATCACCCTGACTAGGAATCTGCAAAAGACCATCTGCTTTGCCAAATTAGATAAACCAGTTTATCTGAGGGCATCTTTTAGGGAAGAATGTCACGGCCAAAGAGGCAGACTTTGGGTCAACTCATTTCTGGATTTGCATTATTATAGCAATAATGGACATTTCTATAATATTTTAAGGTTTCCAAAGTGCATTTATACCCATTATCTCATTTGATCCTCATAACACCTCTGGGATGGGAGGTGTTCCATAGTTGGAGAGGTGTTAT
>CM053582.1:29169295-29230369 GCA_028627135.1 Pseudochirops cupreus | reverse complement strand
CCCCCCCCCCCCCCCCCCCCGCCTTGTCAGTCTGGTGAAGCCTTTGGTCCCCTTCTCAGAATCATAGTCTTAAATGCATAAAATATAATACACAGGATAACAAAGGATCCTAAGGGTTAATGAAAACAAAGATGTTGATCAGTCTCTCTACAATCTATCCATGGACTTCCTTGTGGTGGTGGCAGCAGCTGTGCTGGGGGATCAGCTGTGGACCTCAGGGTAAGGAATCCTGCCTCTCAGAGCTTAATCACAGTGTATTGGAGTGGAACCAGACCTCCAAGAGCATGTCATAGGATCTTATAGTTGAAAGAACCTTCTAGAGATTATTTCTTCATATCTTTGGTGAAGCTTTGAGATAGTGCATTTACTCATAATAACAATAAATTAGTGATGTCAATATCATAAAATGCTTTACAAAAAGGACCCAATTTGAGCCTTATGACAACCATGGGAGGGAAGCACTACAGGTATCATTATATCCATTCTACAGATGAGGAAACTGAGGCTCAGAGAGGTTAAGTGACTTGCCCGTAGTAGAATAAGTGTAAGCATAGCAGTCTGGATTTGAACCCAGGTCATCCCATGTTCTATGATCAATTGGAAATTAGTCATGGAGTTTTAAAGATCAATAAGGCTGAGAGCATGTAGTCCTAGAGAAATGGGATGTTACAGTTAGAAAGATCTTTACACATTATTTCACTAAATTCTATCATGTTACAGAGTGGGGAAACTGAAATCCAGAGTGGGGAGATGGATGCCCCAAGGTTTCATGGCAGTTGAAGAATCAGAACTAAAATCTGAGTTTCCTGACTCCTGTTTGGTGTTCTTTTCACTGTGTCCCACTTTTACTGAAGCTTTGAAATAGAAATATTTAAATTTCCCTTAAAATGCAGCCACAGGTTTTGGATTGATTAATTCATTAGGCTGTGAGCATTCGGCATGTTCCACCCCAAAATGGCAGCTCCTGCTGTTGCATGGGGAAAACATGCTGTCTTTGCTTGGTGTTTTTCAATATAAAGGTGACAGAAGGAAAAAGGGCACTGCTGCCAATCCCCCATAATTAAACACCAAGAGGAGACAGATTCATGGAAAGGTAAGCCATGGCAGCTGTGGCAAATAACGGCTGCTGGCCCTCTTTCTACCCACTGCTTCTTCTCATATGTGTGTGACTTTGTTTTTCTCTCTGTCTCTCCTTTGCTGTGCCTCTGTCTGTCTGTCTCTTCCCTTCCCTTCCTCTTCTTCTTTTTCCCCCTTCTCCCTTTCCCTCCTTCTCCCTTTCCCCCCATCTCCCTTCCCCTTCTCCCTTCTCCATCTCCCTTCCCCATCTCCCTTCCTCTTCTCCCTTCCCGTTCTCCCTTCTCCATCTCCCTTCCCCATCTCCCTTCCCCTTCCCCTCCCCCTCCCCCTTTTCCCTTCCCCTTCCCCTTCTCCCTTCCTTTTCTTTCCTTTCCCTTTTGTTTTTTCTTTTTCTAGAAATCTCTTTCCCTTCCACCCCATACAACTGAGCCTTTCCTAGTATAGGAGAAGTTAAGCAAAAAACACTCAATACAATAACCTTGTCTGAAAACGTATCCAGAATTCTGCCTCAGTAGTCCCCTGTTCTGCCCCTCTGCTTAGCAATAAAGCATTTATTAAATACTTATTATGTGTCAGGGATTGTGCTAAGTATTGGGATGCAAGGAAAGGTAAAAGTCAGTTCATTTTGTCAAGAAAATTAGTCTATTGGAGGAGACCACACACCAATAATTCTGTACAAACCAAAGATATCCAGGAGAAACTGGAGGTAATCAACAGAAGGGAGGGTCTAGCATTTTAGCTGAGACTTGAGGGAAGGCAGTGAAGTCAAGAGGCCAAGATGAGGGAGGGAGAGCATTCCAGATATGGGAGACAGCCAGGGAAAGTGCCTGCAGTTGGGAGCTAGATCAAGTGTCTAGTTCTAGGAACAGCAAGTGTGCCACTGTCACTGGATCCTGGCATATGTGAAAGGGAGTTAGGTGTAAAAAGACTAGAAAGGTAGGAAAAGGCCAAACAGGATTTTATATGTGATGCAATGGAGTCGATTGGGGGCCGGTGGTTGACACAGTAAGTCTTGTTCTTTAGGATGATCATTTTGCCAGCTGAGTGGATGATGGACTGAAGCGGGGGAAATCATTTGGGGTAGAGGAAACAAGTGGGGGCTATTACAGTCATCTGGGTGTGAGGTGATGAGAACCTGCATCTGAAGAGAGACAGGAGTGCTTGCAAGAAGAGTTTCAAAGGTAGAACAGACAGGCCTTGACATTGTCCCTCCGGTTAAAGGAATTTACATCTAATGGGAGGAGACAAAATAGAAGGGGAGCTGGAAGGTTGGATGTTTCAAGATCTCTCTTTTCCTTTTCACCCATCACTCACCAAGCACTTATTTAGCACCTACTGCATGCTTAATTGGCATTGAAGATAAAAATAGAGACAGTCCTTGTCCTCAGGGAGCTTAGAATCCACTAGGTCAGTGGTTCTCAACCTTCCTAATGCCGTGACCCTTTAATACTCACATGTGGGTGTATCTGCACGTGGGCAGACCCACCTGGAGATGGATGGAGGAGCGGTGTCTCGGTTCCTAAGACCATCGGAAATATGTATTTTCCCATGGTCTTAGGTGACCCCTGTGAAAGGGTTGTTTGACCCCCAAAGGAGTCGCGACCCACAGGTTGAGAACCGCTGCACTAGGGGGAAATAGATAACATATATACTGATAAGTAAATATGGGAAACATACAGAATAAATCTGTATCTGTATCTATATACCTTTCCCCAACTCTTTGCCTTGAGCCTCTCTCATTTCAAAAAATAAAATAAGTGTTATTTGGTACCTTTTGTATTTCTATCTGTCATTAGCTTATTTTCCTGTCTCAGGCTGGTGATACATTCATTCATTAGTTGTGCCCAGGAGGGATCTGTTGATCAAATTGTGATCTTATTGCTTCCCACCAACCGAGCTCCCGCAAAAGTACATAGCATGCCTGCCTTTCAAAACAGAGACACGACAGGGACAGCACATTGAGGCCCATGTCCGCAGGCTCCTGGTGGAAATAAAGCAGCCCCATCACTGACATGTAGGGAAGCCTGAGCCTGGTGGAGGCCCGAGGGGATTAGCTCAGCATGCGGACCCAGTCTGCTGCCCTTTGGAGCAGTCTGGAGTCGATTATCCCTCATTTGAGGAATATCTGTCCAGTCCTCTCGGCCGATTAAGTGGCTGATATCTGGGAGGCGAGGGAGGTACAGCTTGTACACAGTTGTCCTGGCTGTGTCCTAATTAGAGAGGGACTCAGGCGCCCCATCACGTCTTTGAAGGCTCCTGACTTCAGGCTGTCTTATATGCCTTCCTGTCTGTGCCACCCTGTGACACCGTGGAAAATTGGGAGATGAAAATGAATACAAATGGTGCTGATTTACCGAGTTAGTGATCGTGGAGGCTTTGTCAGAAATTCTCCTGGGGTGGTACTAGGAGGGGGCAGCATTGTCAAAATCATTCATGCTACTGATTGCCCTCTTTTCTTCATATTCAAATGATTTTCCTCTGATAGTTCATTAGGGTTGGACATTTAGACTTCTACCCTGCCCCCATCAATGAGAATGACACCTGTCATTTGCACTATGGAATCATAGAATCATAGACTTAACCTTGCTAGTCACTGGGTTCATTTCCCTCCACCCCAATATTTCTTACAGGAAAGGAAAGAAACTAAGACTCAGAGAGGGGAATATACTTGTATTAGATCACACAGGTAATAAAGGATGGAACTCAATTTGATGCCAGGTCCTCTGGCTCCATTCTCTGGCTTTTTGCTGCCTCCCATTCAAAATTAGGAATAAATTATATTTTCGGGGGGTGTTGCTTTAAAGAAGTTGTTTTTAACAGGTTTTATTGGCAAAGATTTTGTATGAGCAAAGGAATGGAATGGAAAATGATTAAGAGTTGTGAGTTTGGGACCTGAAGATAGGTGTAGGTGAACGTCTGAGATGGCTTGGTGGCTGTAGCCTGGTGAGTAGTTCTCTCCTGCAATTAGATACTAAGACTTTACTATTCCTCTGTCTCTTAATCCAGTCAATAAAGGAGCATTTATTAAGTACCTGCTTTGTGCCAGGTAGGGTGCTAAGTGCTGGGCATGCAAATACAATGAATGAAATATTTCCTGTTGAAAATGAGCTTGTCTTAAGAGGGGAGACAATAAGGCCATGTGTAAGTATATATGGGGCAGCTAGGTGGCGCTACAGTGGATAGAGTGCTGGTCTGTAGTCAGGAAGACTCTTCTTCCTGAGCTCAAATCAGGTCTCAAACACTTACTGTGTGACCCTGGGCAAGTCACTTTATCCTGTTTGCCTCATTTTCCTCATCTGTAAAATGAGCTGGAGGAGGAAATGGCAAATCACTCTAGGATCTTTGCCGAGAAAACTCCACATGGGATTACAAAGAGTCCGACAGGACTGAAACAACTGAAAAACACAAATAAGTATATACAGAATAAATATAAAGAGAATAAATACAAACCAATATGAAGCAGTTAAATCCAAGGGAAGAACACTAGCAGTTGGGAGTGGGGATTGGAAAAGGTTTCATGCAGAAGATGGTGCCTGAGCTGAGTCTTGAAGGCAGAGAGGGATTCTATGAGGTAGAGGCATGGGGGATAGAGAGCTAGCACAAGGGCAGAGAAATGGGAGTTGGAGGGTCTTGTGTGAGGGGCAGAGTTGTCTGGATTACAGAATACAGGAGGAAGAATATTGTCCAATTTGCCTGAAAAAATAGATTGGGACAAGATCATTTAAAGTTTGAAAGGTTAAAAGGGGCAATTTTTAATATGATCTTTGTAGGAATAGGGAGCCACCAAGTAGGGAAGTGACTTGATTGGCACTGGACTTTGACAACAATGTGAAGGATGGATAGGAAGGGGGAGATGAAGCAAGAAGGTCAGTTATGAGACTGCTCTGATAATCTAAGGAGGAAGTGCCAGGGAGTCAAAGAACATACTGGATACATAAAGGCAGGATAAGGATGTGGGAGTCAAGATGCCTGGAGTTCACAGTGACAGAGATAGGATTCATATTGGCTTTGAAGCACGTTGCACTCACAATCTCATCTGATTTGTTTCTCATCCCAACTCTTTTTCGACTGGTTCTCTTATTATCCTTACTTTACAGATGAAGAAACAGGTTCAGAGAGTTAGCAACTTGCCTGGGTCTCACAGCGACCAAGTGTCTGCAGTAGGATTTAAACCCTACTCCCGTTTTCCTTATTCTAAAATTAGCACCGTCCATTGTTTTTGTGACTCTAAGCAAGTCTCTTACCTTCTGCGGGGCAATTCATAGGTTTGACCCCCAAAGTAAAATAAAGTAATGTAATTCATGTCTCTGTGACTTGTGTGAGCCTCCCCGTAAGCTGCTACTGCACAGCCAGGCTCATGGAGGGAAACCTCAAAGGGAGAGTGGCCAGATGGGGCAAGGAAGTTGCTCTTGGAGGGAGACACCCTCGGTGGGATCCTGATGCTGCCACTTACAGTGTGGCACCCACCAAGCTCTGCTCTGTTTGTGAAATGACGGGATTGGACCACTCCATTAATGGAACGATAGTGATGCTGGTGCTGGTGCTGCTGCTGCTGCTGTTTCTGCTGAAGATAATAAGAGCTGGCACTGACATGTCATCTTTAAGTTTCTCACGTACTTTGCCTCGTTTCATCCCTACAGCCACCCTGGGAGGTAGGTGCTGTTATTATATCCATTTTACTGATGAGGAAACTGAGGAAGACAGCAATTAAGTGACTTGGCCAGGTCACACAGTTAAGTAAACGTCGAAGGTAGGATATGAACCCAAGGTCTTCCTGACTCCGAATTCAATACTCTATTTTTTGTGCCACTTAGAGACCTCTTGTCCTTGAAGGGGACTTGAAGGTTCTTTACAACTCTAAATCTTTCCAGTCTCTCTGTCTGTCTGTCTGTCTGTCTCTCTGTCTGTGTCTGTGTCTGTGTCTGTCCCTCTCGAGATATGCTCATTTATAAAGTTATGTGGACACATTTATGTATATATCCACATATTTAAAATTAAACCCTACATGGATATTTATATATACACAAGTCAACATATGCATATCTGTCCAGTTCTGCTCTTTCTTTTTTAATCATGTTTGTTGCAGCCATAAGAAACATGTATCCTTTGAGTTAGCATTTGTGAAGTCCTACCATGTGATCTTTTGCAGGAGTAAAGTAAATCACAGGATCCTAGATCCTGAGTTGGAAGGGACTTCAGAGGCCATTAAGTCTAATCCCTTCATTTTTCCTGGGGAAACTGAGGCCCAGAAAAGTTAAGGAACTTTCCCAAAGTCACATGAGTCCTAAGTGCCTGAGGGGGAGATGGAACCATGGTGTTCTTTCCACTGTGCCATGGAATGATACGGATCTCTTTTTACTTGTCTCTTTCTCTGTATCACTGCTAGTCACTTTACTTGTTAAGCCTTTAAATTAGGTTTTAACTAGATGTGTGCATTCCTTGTGTCTTGGGAACTGAAGGTAGTTTCAAAGAAATTTATTCCTGATGGGGAATTGGGAGACCTGGGTTCTAGTTTCAGTATAACCTGCAAGGTGCTGACCCCTCTGGGCCCCAGTCTCTTCATCTGGAAAGGGAGGGTTGGGACTAGATGCATTTTCAGGTCCCTTCCACAGCTCTGGAATGTTGTGATTTGCACTGAGCTTTGCTATTTTTAGGGAGACCTTGTGTCTGTCAGATGACAGTCCCCAAGCCAAGATACAAGAGGAAGATGGTGGCAAAGTAGGGAATCTATCTGTTTGTCATGGATACAGCAAGTTCTGACATTAGTGGGTCATCTTCTATAGTTCAGGTTTTAAATAGCTGCTCTCTGATGGGATGATGTGCTAATGATGATGGCAAAGAGGTTTGTGGGGCTAGGGTTGGTCTGAAGCTCATGCTCACACCTGGTCCCATTCATTTGTACTTCTGGTCCTGACTGGTGATTTGATGAATATAATATTTCTTTAAGTTATTCTTTTTCTAATTTCTTTAAATTGGAAACTTTCCATGTCTGAAAAGTAATTGAAACACTCAAAAATCAATATAACATCCCTTTCTTTCCCCTCACAGTTGTCTTTAGGCAGCTAGGTATCAAAGTGGATAGAGAGCTTGGCCTGGAATCACAAGATCTGAGTTCACATGTAGCCTCAGATACTTGCTAGCTGTGTGACCCTGGGCAAGTCACTTAATCTCCACCTGCCTCTGTTTCCTCAACTGTAAAATGAGGATTATTATAGAACTTAGCTCAGAAGATTGTTGAGATAATATTTGTAAAGCTCTTAGCACAGTGACTGGTACATATAGGCACTTAATAAGTCATTTCTTCCTTCCTTTTCCCCCAATATGCTTTCAGAAATAGTCAGGGAAGCTAATTACTGGTGACAAAGAAAATATTTTTCAGAACAGATAATGTGGCTATCTAAAGGATTTCATCAATACATTTCTGACATACTTTTTTTTTCCTAAAAAATCTTCACAAAGTTCTTAACTTCAGGTCCATCCGACAAGAAAGAATTGATTGAATTGTTATATATTACAAAGAAATGATGTGCTTTGGGAAAGATGGTAGTCACAACATAGGGAACTAGCTCTCCCCACCTACCTTGCCCAAAACACACACACACACACACACACACACACACACACACACACACACACACACACACACACTCTCGCACTCATATAAGGCCCCAGTAGGGAAGAGGAGGTGGGGGGAGGAGAGCAAGGAGGAATCACAAATTCTTCAAAAAAACTTGAAAGGAGGATACAGGAAAGGGAGGCAGTCTATAAATTTCCTGCAACATCAGCCCATGATAACATAGCAACTATTTAGCTAACAATGATTTTCACAGCTTTACACGGTATTGCATTTCCATAAGGATATAGCAAGAGAGCACAGGGTGGAGATATGCAGGATAAAATGACTTTAATGTATCTCTTCATGCCCCTCAAACTGGCCAAAAATAATTAGAACTGATGAAGCTAAATGCTGGCAGGGTTTTGGGAAAACAAGAATGCCCATCATACATTACGGGTAGAATTGCAAATGGGAAGAATCTTGTTTGCCAAGCAGTCTGGCAGGAACACAAGAGTTATAAAAAAATAATCACACCTTTTGACTCATTTCATTTTGGAGAATATGATCTAAGATTGTCATCATGAAGAAAAATGATCCCTTTTATTTTTAAAATGTGTAACCGATGGTGAATGTTTGAATAAACTCTGGCCTATCAAGAGAGTAGAATAAGTAATGATGAATAAGTGGAATATAAAGAACTTTAGAAAGCTTAAATGAGTTCATACAAATGAAGGGCAGGTATATATACTTACTACAATTATATGAAAGGTAAGATGTATGCACAAATAAAGAGAATGAGGAACTATATAGAACAATGGCATAACAAGTTATTATGAACACTGAATGCAAAATTCATTTTTGAGTAAAAATGGTTGTAAATACATATTAGTTTTTATTGTGGTTTAAAGTAGAATACTGGAATACAGTGATAGGGACTGAACCTGTGATTTTATTGATATAGGAAACTTCCGGGTGAGTAAACTCTCTCCACCAAGGCAGATTGCTCTCTTCTCCGCCACTTATGATCTTAGAAAGTTGCCTAGAGCACTTAAATGTTAAATGACTTGTCCAGGGTCACACTACCAGTAGGTATTAGGACTTAAACCAAGGCCTTCCTGGCTTTGAGTCTGATTTACCTTCTACTACAGGCCTCTGCCTCTCTCTGTTTTACAGATGAAAGAGCTGAGGCTCAGAGGTGTAAGGGGCTATGCTCAAAATCACAGAGTTAGCAAGAGGCAGATCTACGGCCTCTCTTCCTTCCCATCTCAGCTCCTTTCCTCAGGGATGGAGGCTCCAAATTTCCCAAAGCATCTACCTTGGATCTAGGTCTTCTTTACACATGTCCACTGCTCCTGCATGTAAACTTCTGCCCCAAATCCTGCACACATGTAAATTCACCTGTGCAGGTCAGCTGCCTTTCTCTTATCCCCACCCCCCCCCACCAGTGGCACGTGAGCACATAGCCGTTTTCTGTAGAAAGAGGGTGGGCCACGTGGATATTTTTGACTTTTCAGAATTCAGTCCTAATCAGTATTGTGTATATAATAATAATTATTAATAATAATTAATAATAATAATAATAATAATAATTGGTATTTCTATAACCTTTGAAATTTTGTAAAGCACTTGTTTTGCTGGAGCCACATAACAACTCTGTGAGGTAGGTATTATTACCTACCATTATTATTATTATTACCCCCATTTTATAGATGAGGAAACCAAGTCTCAGAGAGGAGAAATGACTTGCTTAGAGTCACATATCCATCAAATAGATATTGTCCATATGGGGCAAGATATGGGGGAAAATTCAGCCTAATAAGTATAACATGGAGGAAGTATGGCAAAGTTGCAGTTTTTATGAAAAAGATCTTGGGGTTTGAATGGACTACAAGCTCCATGTGAGTAAAGAATGTGATTTGGTAACCAAAAAAGCAGTTGGGATTTTGGTAAGAGAGGTGTTGTGTCCAAGGAAATCCTTTTTTTTTTTTTTTAGCCTAATTGATTTACTATCTCACTCACCACAGCAGCTTTCCCAAACCTTTTCTTTCCTTCTCAAACCTCCTAACCTGGTACCTGAGAACCCTGTCGCATATTTCACTGAAAAGATTGAGGCTATTTGCTAAGTTCTCCCTCTTCTCCCTTCCTTCTCATCTCACATCACCTAGATGCCTTCTGACACAATGTCTGCCTTTCCTCCATTTCACATGAAGAGGTGGCCCTTTTCCTTGCCAAGACTAACCCCTTTACCTGCACAAAGCAGTGCTATTCCTTCCCATCTTCTCCAACAGATCACCTCCTCCGTCATCCTTACTCTCTCATTTATCTTTAGTCTCTCCTTGTCTACTGGCTGCTTCCCTATTACCCACAAACATGCCCATGTCTTCTCCATCCTCAAAAAACTCACTTGATCTATTAATCCCCACTAACTATCATCCCATATCTCTCCTCCCTTTCTGTGGCTGAATTTGAGAAAACCATCTACAAATATCGCATCCACTTCCTTTTCTCTCCCTCTCTTTTTGACACTCTGAAGTCTGGCTTCCAACCTCAGGATTCAGAGGAAATTTCTCTCAAAAATTACCAGTGATTTCTTAATTGCTAAATCTAATGGATATTTCTCAATCCTTATCCTTCTTGACATCTCTGCAGCCTTTGACACTATCATCTCTCTAGGTTTCTGTGATGCTGCTGCTTCTTCTCCTACCTGTCTGACACTCTGGCTCAGTCTCTTTTACTAAATCTTCATCCAGGTTTCACTGGCTAACCATGGGTGGCCCCCTTGCTCTAGCCCAATGGTTCTCAACCTTCCTAATGCCGTGACCCTTTAATACAGTTCCTCATGTCGTGGTGACCCCCAACTATAAAATTATTTTCATTGCTACTTCATAACTGTAATTTTACTACTGTTATGAATCTATCTGATATGCAGGATGTATTTTCATTGTTACAAATTGAACCCACAGGTTGAGAACCACTGCCCTAGCCTGTGCCCTTTTCTCCCTCTCTGCTATTTTGTTTGGAGATCTCATCAGCTGTCATGAATTCATTTATCATCTTTATTCTGATGTTCTTAGATATACTTGTCCAGCCCTAACTTCTCTCCTGACCTCCAGACTCACATCTTCAGCTGTTTATTAGACATCTTAAACTCAACATTACTGAAACTGAAATCATGATTCCCTCCCCCCCCCCCCCCACCTTTTAAGTTTGTGTTGTTGTTCAGTCATTTTTCAGTTGTGTCCAATTCTTCATGATCCCATTTGGGGTTTTCTTGGTAAAGATGATGGAGTGGTTTGCCATTTCCTTCTCCATCTGGTTTTATAGATGAGGAAACTGAGACAAACAGGGTGAAGTGATTTGCCCAGGGTCAACCAGCTAATAAGTGTCTAAGGTTGGATTTGAACTCAGGAGGATGAGTCTTCCTGACTCCAGGCCTAGCTCTCTAGCTGCTCTTCTATATTAGCTCTCTTCTAAATTTCCCTGTTCTTGTCAAGGGCACCACATGTTCCCATTCACTCTGGTTCCTGATGTAGGTGTCATTCTCGATTTCTCTCTCACCCCCACCCTCCGCATCCAATCTGTTGCTGAGACCTGTTGATTTTACCTTCATACACACCCCCTTCCCTCTTTTGAAACAGCCACCACCCTGGCCCAGAGCCTTCTCACCTCCAGCTTCAAGTCTCTCCCCTCTCCAGTCTGTCTTGCTTTCAACTATCAAATTCATCTTCCTAAAATTCAAGTCTGACCACATCATCCTATCAAGTCAATAAACCCTAGTGGCTCTTTATCACCTCCAAGATCAAATATAAAATCCTCTGTTTCATGTTCAAAGCCTTTCATAACCTGCCCCCCTCTTCAAGTCTACTTTACAACCCCCCCTCCATTGAAATCCAGCGCCACTGGCCTCTTTGGTATTCCTTGCATAAGACACTCCACGTCTGGACTCTGAAGCTGAATTTGCTTCCATTTTATCATCTGCAAAATGAATAGCTCCTAAGGTTCCTTCTGGCTCAAAAATTCTATAATAATAGGTAACATTTACATAGTGCTTGAAGGTTTGCAAAGCTGTTTACATATATAGTCTCAAACCTTACACTCCTTCTCCATGTCCTCTTTGATCCACTGGCACTGGCTTCTTTGCTGTTACTGAAACAAAACACTCCATCTTGACTCTGGGCATCTTTCCTGGCTGCCCCCGTTCCTGGAACTCTTTGCCTCCTAATTTCTGCCTCCTGGCTTCCTTCAAGTCCTAACTAAAATCCCATTTTCTACAGGAGACCTTTCCCAACCCCTCATAATTCTGGCACTTTCCCTTCATTAATTATCTCCCATTTACCCTGTCTGGGGCTTGTTTGTACATAGTTGTTTGCATGTTGTCTCCTCTGTTAGACTGGGAGCTCTTTGAGAGCACAATTGTCTTTTTGCCCATTCTTTGTGTCCCCAGCACTTAGCACAGTGCCTGGCACATGATAGGAACTTAATAAATGCCTATTGACTGACTAGGGTGGTGATAATCCCATTATTCTCAGTCCTGGTCAGACAACATCTTGAGTATTGTGGTGGGTATTACATTTTGGGAAGGAGGTGAGTAAGTCACAGAATATATAGATGAGTATAACCACAATGGTGATAGCCCTTGAGGTTGTGGTGTAGATGACTATGACTGGAGTACTGGAGGGTGTTTAGACCTCACAAGGAGGGATTTGATAGCTGTCTTCAAGAACGTGAAGTGGAATCACATGGAAAAAGGGTTAGCTTTGTTTCGTTCAGGGAGCCAAAGGAGAAAGAATGATTGAAGTTGAAAGGAGGCAGATTTAGGTTTGATCTGCTCAGTCTTTGATTTCAGAATAACAACAATAATGGCTGGCTTTTATATAGCCAATTGCACAATGCTTTACACAGTTCTCATAACAACCCTGGGAGGTAGGTGCTATTATTATCCCCATTTACAGATGAGGAAACTGAGGCAGGTGGAGGCTGGGGCTTACTGGGGTTCATACTACTTAGTTTCTGAAGTTAGATTTGAACTCAGATTTTCCTGACTCCAGACTTAGCACCCTATCTACTGTGTCACCGAGCTGTAACTGACAGTGAGAGCTGTCCCAGAGTGCAGTGGGCTACCTTTAGAGAGAAGCTTCCTTGCTGGAAGCTAATTGTCCAGGATGTTGTAGGGGAGTTGGACTATCTGGACTCTGAGGTCCTTTTCAAAGCTAAGATTCCATGGTTCTGTTCTGTTCGTTCTGCATCAACTCATACAACTCTCCCCAGGTTTCTCTGAACTCATTGCTTCAGTCTGCCTACAGCACAGTACTATTTCAGTAACTCTGAAAGTCTTGAAAACTGTTCAGTGCCATGGTCAACTATGATTTCGGAGTACATGAGGTGAACCTTGCTGCCCACTGCCTGATGCAGAGGAGATAAACCCAGGATGCAGAAAGAGATAGACATTTTTGGACTAGACAGTGTGGGAATTTGTTTTGAATAACTGTATTTATTACAAAGATTTTGTTTTTCTTTTTTGTTTTAAATTGGGGATGGGTGGGTGGGACAGAAAACAAATGCCTGTTAATTAGAAAATAAAATGAAATGAAAAAAAAAACATTTTGAAAAAGGAAAGGAACTTGAGTTGTTCCTTGACTCAGATAGTAATTTGAAATGGGAGAGGGGCTTGGCAGGGCTCCTGAAATAGGAATTAAGATGAAAACCACTGGTGAATATAGGACAATTCCTAGTCCCTTTCTGGCTGCCTCAAGCACAGCCTAAATGAAGGCTTTGGGAAGGGGACTATCAAAGCTAGACTATCTTTCTTTTGGAGATCTTGACTTATGTATCTGTCTTGCTTTTGTAGTTAAGATCCTTTGAAGAGTGGGGCAAAGATAGCTGTGGGTTTTGCATTAACCCAGGATGTCTCCAGTTACTTCAAGAGAATTCAGTTCAACTCAGTGGGCATTCTAAGGTAGCTACTATGTTTCAGAACCTATGTTAGGCACTGGGGATGTAAAGACAAAAAGAAAAGTTCCTGTCCTAAAGGAGCTTACATTCTTCATATTTTCAGCTCCTTTTGAATTCAAGAGAAGTGTCATGAAATCCAGCCATATGAAAATGCCTCAACTAGCAATCCACTGGGGCTACAGCTCTTGGCCCTTGATTTTATTTTTACAGAATACAATGTAGCTCCACTAGGGTAGAGAGAAAATGTATTCTCTATTTGTCAAGACCTATAATCTCCTAAACACTAAGAGCTTCCGTTGTGGAAACACCCTGTATGTAGGCAAATAGGAACCCCTCCATCACTTCTAGTCTCAGTTGCCTGGAGATACTGAGAAATGTCAGGGTCACAGTGTCACAGTCACAGTGTCACAGTCTCAGGGTCACATAGCCAGTAAGTATCAGAAGCAAAACTTGAACCAGGTCTTCCTGACTTTAGGACTTATTCTCTATTCACTATCCCCCAAGCATCTCCTCAGAGGATGAAGCACTAGACAAGAATGTAGAAATTCGGGAGTTGTACCCTGGGTCAGCTACCAGTAATTACCATAACTCACTTAAGTGACTCCCTAGGGGCAGCTAGGTAGTACTGCAGATAGAGAGCACTGAGCCTGGAGTCAGAAAGATTCCAGTTCAAATTTTCCCTCAGACACATACTAACTGTGAACCTGGGCAAGTCACCTAAGCTCTATTTGACTCAGTTTCATCAACTGTTAAATGGGAATGATAATAACAGCTTCCTCCCAGAGTTATTGTAAAGATCAAATGAGATATTTGTAAAGCACTTCATTTAACACAGTGCCTGACACATAGTAGGCACTTAATAAATGTGTGTTCCTTTCTATTTCCTCTTTCCCTTTTGACTCTGGATTCCTGTGAGCAAGAAAAAAATGGCATGAAGTCTAGGTGAGATGAGAAGGCCTCATTCTCAAAGGGATACACATCTAAATCAAGACTAATGGATAGGCACTCTATCCATGCATTGGAGTGTGAGCTATTATCACGCTCAGTCATCATCATAACTGACATTTATGTAAGTTCTAAGGTTTGTCGACGGCTTCACATGCATTGTCTTCTTGGAGTCTTACTACAGTCCAGTGATGGGAGTAATATTAGCATCTCCATTTTAGAGATGTGGAAACTGAGACTCAGAGAAATGGCTTTAAAGCAGAGAATCACAGATCTTGAGGTAGAAAAGACCTTAGTCATATCTAGTCCAATGGCATTGTATTATAGAGGAGGGAACTGAAGCCCAGAGAGGGTAAGCAATTTGTCCTGGGTCACACAGCTAGTGAATGGTACAGCTGAGCTAGAAGCCCTGGAAAGGTGACACCAAGTCTAGAACACCTTCTTCTACACTAGACTGATTGCGGGGATATTTTTTAAGTACATTCATTTCACTTTGATACAATGTGCCAGGCACTGATGGGCACTGGGGAGACAAAGACTAACTCCAAACCAGTGCTTGACCTCCTTAGGTCTTACATTCTCCTGGGATGGTACAACATAAAAGCAGATGAATAAATAGCAACATTATTTCAAAAGGGAGAATGCATTGACAGTCAACCCAGGGGGCCGATGACATTAGCAATCAGATTATCAACTGGTACCATTGTCACAAGTACCAGAAGTCATGGGAAGGCCATGAAGATATGCTTTCTCCTGATCAAATGTGGGAGCCCTAAGCAGTGTAGCTCTACTGTCAAACCAGATGCCACACACTGACTTCTTTTATGCTCTGATGTGAATATCCTTTAGTGATGGTTTTGGGCTCAGTTATTTTTGGGGTCTGCCCTTTAAAGGCTGAAACTTGTCTAGACACACCAGTTTATTGCAAGTGTTTGCAGATGGTATAGAACAGGGGTGGGGAACCGGTGGCCTTGAGACCCTCTAGGTCTTTGGGTGTGGCCTTTTGACTGAGTCCAAGTTTTACAGAACAAATCCTTTTATTAAGGGGATTTGTTCTGTGAAATTTGGATTCAGTCAAAGGGCTGCACTTGAGAACCTAGAGGGCCACCCTTGGACTATAGAATTTAAAAATAAATAATTATAACTCACATTTATATGGCACTTTAAGGTTGTCCAAAAAGCTTTATAGACATCTTAGTTGGAACTCTTAACAAACTTGTGAGATAGTACTCTGTACATGTATTATTATCCCCATGTTGCAGATGGAGAAATTGAGGTTCAGAGAAGTTCAAAGCCATATTGCTAGTAAGGGTCAAAGGCAGTTTTGGAAGCCAAGTTGTCTTGACTCCAAGTCTAGCACTCTATCTGTCTGCACCTCAACCTAAAAGGTTTCTATGTTTTTTAATTAATTTTTTTAATTTAATTTTTTGCCTTTTGGAGGGCAATTGGGGTTAAGTGACTTGCCCAAGGTCACATGGCTAGTAAGTGTGTGAAGTGTCTGAGGCCGGAATTGAACTCAGGCCCTCCTGACTCCAGAGCCAGTGCTCTATTCACTGTGTCACCTAGTCACCCAGGTTTCTGTTTTAATGACAATCCTCATCATTCTAAATCACTTGCCACGAGTCAAAACCATCCCAGCAGACTTCCTCAGTATAACCCAATAAGGATAGAAAAGGAAAAACTGAATCTAAGAATTACCACCAATCTTTCCACAAAGGTGAAGTTAAAATGTATGGTAAAATCTGTTCTTTGGAAGCTATTTCCCCTTGTCCTATTAGGCTGTGGTTAGGGCCCAGAGTCCTCCTTGAATGAGGCCTCTTATGGTAGAGAAGCCAGGCAAATAAGTTGTGATGGAAAAGTTCCCAAGAGTAAAGTTTGAGATCACAAGGAACCAGTTACCAGAGACAGATTATACTGGGCCAGAGGTTGCTCACACAGGTGTCAAACACGAGGTGAAGGCAAATGTAGGGCATGAGGCTGAAGCCATGTCTGAGGCCAGAAAAGCATCAGCAGTATGCTAGAGGCAATAGGAAACGCATGCCAAGGCCAGGTCAGTCAGGTCTCCAACAATGTCTGAGTTTGAGCAAAGGTAATTCAGATACAACTTGTCACACTCAAGAAGAGAGCACTTTGGGTTCCTGTCAAGACTGGGCATCTCCTTCTAGTTAGTTCCTCTGAATGAACTTCAGCTGTGGACAGCTCCTGACAACAGCTGTTGATATTTCCTGCTTAAGAAAAAGCCAGTTCCTATGGCACAATGAAAACTTTGAGAACAACGACAACTTTTCGATGAATTCATCTAGCTTATGATCACTTTAAAAGGGACACTTGCCAATCATTGATATTATTTTATTAATTTTTCTGTTTTTACATTATCAGCGTTTCTATCTATATGTATATCTCCTTTCCCAGTGAGTCATCCCTGTAAACAAGATTTAAAAAGAGGGGGGGAAAGCAGACATATTTTTATGTTGTTTTTAAAATCAGTACCAAATAGTTTTTGATGCTTATCCTATTGCTGTAAAGTCTGAAATTTTGGGTCTGAAATTGCTAGTCCCCACTTCATTCCTATCTGTTTTCATTGTTTTCCCCATGATTTTAAGCGTTTGGCTCCTCTAAATGAATTTTGTTAGTGTTTTGTCCAGCTATATAAAGCACCCTCTTGGTAGTTTGATTGATATAGCACTGAATCTATAAATCAATTCAGGTGTCATTTTTATTATATACAAGTCCAGCCAACTTAACGGACAGTTAGATTTTAGTTGGTCTTTCCTCCGTCCAATTATTACAGACATTTGAAGACTTCTGTAGTTGCTTTTGTATAAGCCTTGGTTGATTGATCACTAGATATTTTTTGCATTTTATAATTATTTTGAATGTGATTCATTTTTCTATGATTTATTCCTAACTATTAATTGCCTTTATTGGTTTCTTTGCTGATTTTCTGGAGGTTTTCCAAGCAAACCATTATGTGTCTGTAAATAGGAATAATTTTAGCTCCTCTTTGCTGGTGTTATACCTTTTATTTCTTTCTTTCTTGTCTTATTTGCTATCTGTAGCATTTCTACAACTATGGTAAAGAAAATCTTTTCTTTACTCTTGTATGGGAAAAGTGCTTCTCCGTTGCATATGATGTTAACTTTTGATTTAGCACCACGCTTTTTAAATTTTGTTTACAAGTGGCCCATCTATGCCTATGCTTTTTAGAGTTTGCTTTTCACCATGAAATGAGTTTTGTTCTTAGCAAAGACCTTTTTTTTTTGCATTCATTGATATGATCATGTGGTTCGGGGTGTTTTTGGTTTTAATGATAAATCACAGTAATTGTTTTCCTAATATTGAACTATCTTTGTATACCTGGTATAAATCAAATTTGCTCCTACATCAGCATTATTTTAAAATGCTTTTTAGGCTAGAAAAGGTATTTGCTTTTTTTCTAAGAGATCTCTGACATTTTAGAGATTGTTCAGGATGAAGTGTAACCTTCCTAAATTAGACTTCATTTCTTATCTGGTTACATGTGGTTAGAGATTTTTATTGTGGCTCTGGAGTACGCTTTTCTGCATGTTGATTTTTTTAAAAAAATTAATTAATTTATTTACTTTTAGTTTACAACATTCAGTTCCACAATCCCTTGAGTTCCAAATTTTCTCCCCTTCTCTCCCTCCCTGCTGTGGTAGCATGTGATCAGATATAGATTCTACAGATACCTTCACATTATACATTAATCAAGTTATAAAGAAGAATTATAACCATTGGAGTGAACAATGAGAAAGAAGGAATGAAACAAAACACAAAAGAGAGAGAGAGCAAGTAGTTTGCTTCAATCTACATCCAGACTCTGTAGTTCCTTATCTGGATGTGAATATCCCTTTCCATCATGAGTCTTTTGGAGTTGTCTTCTAACCTTGCATTGCTGAGAGGAGCCCAGTATATCAAAGTTAGTCGTCACAGATGCGATGTGTCTGTAATTGTGTGCAAAGTTCTCCTGGTCCTGCTCTCCTCACTCAGCATCAGTTTATACAAGTCTCTCCAGGTTATTATGAAGTCTGTCTGCTCCTCATTTCTTATAGCACAATAGGATTCCATTACATTCATATACCACAACTTGTTCAGCCATTCCCCAATTGATGGGCATCCCCTTGATTTCCAATTCTTTGCCACCACAAAAAGAGCTGCTATAAATATTTTTATATATAGGGGACCTTTTCCCACTTCTATGATCTCTTTGGGATACAGTCCTAGAAGTGATATCTCTGGGTCAAAGGGTATGCACTTTTTAAATAGACTTTTGGGCGTAGTTCCAGATTGCTTTCCAGAATGGTTGAGTCAGTTCACAACTCCACCAACAATGCATTAGTGTTCCAATTTTTCCACATCCTCTCCAGCATTTATCATTTTCCTGTTTTGTCATCTTAGCCAATCTGACTGGTAAGATGTGGAACCTTAGAGTTGTTTTGATTTGCATTTCTCTAATCAATAGTGATTTAGAGCGTTTTTCATGTGTTTATAGATATCTTTAATTTCTTCCTCTGAAAGTTCCTCTGCCTGTTTATATCCTTTGACCATTTATCAATTGGGGAATGACTTGTGTTCTTATAAATTTGGCTCAGTTCTCTGTATATTTTAGAAATGAGGCCTTGTTCAGAGACACTGGTTGTAAAAATTCTTTTCCAATTTTCCACTTCCCTCCTAATCTTGGTTACATTGGCTTTATTTGTACAAAACCTTTTCAATTTAATGTAATCAAAATTATCCATTTTGTATTTTGTAATTCTCTCTATCTCTTATTTGGTCATAA
This sequence comes from Pseudochirops cupreus, assembly GCA_028627135.1. Taxonomy (NCBI): domain Eukaryota; kingdom Metazoa; phylum Chordata; class Mammalia; order Diprotodontia; family Pseudocheiridae; genus Pseudochirops; species Pseudochirops cupreus. The sequence continues at coordinate 29,211,038 of CM053582.1, read as the reverse complement.
ATTCTTCCCTTCTCCATAAATCTGACAGGTAAAATATTCCTTGCTCCCCCAGATTGCTCACAGTCTTAGCCTTTATATCTAGATTGTGCAACCATTTAGACTTTATTTTGGTATATGGTGTAAGATATTAGTCTATGCCCAGTTTCTGCCATTCTATTTTCTGGTTTCCCCAATAGTTTTTGTCAAATAATGAATTCTTATCCCAGAAGCTAGGGTCTTTGGGTTTGTCAAACAATAGATACTATAGTCATTGACTGCTGTGTCTTGTGTACCTAATCTATTATACTGATCCACCACTCTATTCCTCAGACAGTACCAAGTAGTTTTGATGACTGCTGTTTTATAATACAGTTTAAAATCTGGTATGGCTAGGCCGCCTTTCCTAGCATTTCTTTTCATCAATTCCCTTGATATTCCAGATCTTTTGTTCTTCCAGATGAATTGTGTTATTATTTTTTTTCTAGCTCTATAAAATAATTTTTTGCTAGATTGATTGGTATGGCACTGCATGCTGATTTTAAACAGCCTGTCTGGAAGCCCTCTAGAGTACTGAATAGATTGCATGGTTTAGTAAAAAGAATGCTGGACCTGGAGCCTTGGGTTCTAGGTCTAGTTGTGTCATTACTTTTATAGAAGGCAAGTCAGTCATCCTTTTGGGTCTGAATTTCCTCCAGTATAAAAGGAGAGAATTGGGGGGGGGGGTGGAGAAAAATTGGGAACTCAAAAACTTGTGGAACTAAATGTTGTAAACTAATAGTAAATTTTTTTTTAAAGGAGAGAGTTGGAGTAGATGCTGTCTGGAATTCTTACTTGTTATGAGTCTACGAATAGGTTATATCGTAAAAGTGCTTCCAAGCAGGTTCTGGGATTAGGAAATATCTGAAATGAGGGAAATGAAGAATGTAAAAGAGCTCCCATGGTGGTGGTCATGGAGCAATAGATTGGATGTTAAGAAACCTGAGTGCTTATTCTGGTTTGGTTACTAACTGGCTGGGCAGTCTTAGGAAGGCCACTATCTCTTCTCTAGATTTCAATTGCCTCATTTGCAAAAGGGGTACAGGGCTAAATCATCTTTAAGGTTCCTTGGGGTTCCAAAATTCTCTCAGTTATAGTCAAGGGGCAGGGATAAGACAGAGGGACAGGAATTGTAATAAAAGTTGATATTTATATGGTAGTCAAAAATTTGCAAAATACCCTACCTAGATTATCTTGGTTGAACCTTATAGAAACTCTGCAAGATAGGCACTACAAGAATATTATTCCCATTTTACAAATGGGGAAATTGAGGCTCAGAGAGGCCAAGTGATCTCCCTATGGTTTCAGGGCTAATTAAGTATCAGAGGTGACATTTGAACCAATTTCTTAGCACTCCAAACCTAGCATTCTATCCCCCATATCACGTACAGGAGCCTGATGGACTCAATTTTACCATTAAAGCCAGAGGCATATTTATCTACTGAGAGTATTGTTGGGATAGGACAAGGAGTTCAAGATTTGAAATAGCCATTGTGGGGAGTATGTTAAAGGAGCAACCAAAAATGAAAACCCAGAATTGTGAGGTACCAGGGTGCTGTTCACACTGAGACCAGGTCTGTGATTTCTCTTTCTATTAGAGTTGTTTTTTTGTCCCTTTCCTTTTCTTCCCTCGGTGGCGCTTGGTCCATTGATTTCGTTTGTTCAGTGAAACCTTACGAACATCTATTACCCAGAAGAGCCCTTCTCTCCGGTTGCCATGGAATAGTTGGGGCATAATGGGTGCCTGAAGAAAGCCTACCTCACGGCCTTCTAAGTCACATTATCTATCTTTTTTCCAATTATTTTTTCTTGTCCTCTTTTCCTCTCTTCTTTCCGTAGGAAAACCTCTGAGAGTTGAGGCATTTCCATTTGCAAGCAGTTCCTTCACCCTAATTCTGCAGTGCTTGAATAATGCCAAATTTGAGTGACTCATGTTTCAACCCTCCTATTTTTTCTATTGTATTTGAACAGTAACCCAGGAAGGAGGATACATGTAAACAAGAAGGGAGTATCACAGGGAAAGGAACCCAGAGCCAATGAAATTGCTGTTCTCAAAGACTATGACCTGTGTCAAAAAGATTTTTAAAAATGGCTCTGCTTCTCAGTATCACAAAGCTGAAAAAGCCTTTAATAACATGAGTGAAATTAGCAAGCAGGGAAGGACCATACAGTCCATTCCTTTTCCCCAGGGCATGATGACATGCTCCCATCATCTAGAAGAAGTGTTCCTCTTAGCACAAAAAGCCAATTACTTATTCTGTTCAATAGAAGAAATGGAAAGAACAGCTTTTCACTGACCCTCAGTCAGTGACCTTTCACAAATTCAAGGAATGTAATTGTCCAACCCAAACCTCATCTTCTCAAGGTTTAGGAGCATAAAGTCAAGAAACAGAGCTGGAAGGGGGCTTAGAGGCCAGATAGTCAAACCTTTTTACTTAACAAAGGAGGAAACTGAGGCGAGGGGAAGTGGTTTGCCCAATGCCATAGATCTAATGGTAGAAGGGACTTCAGAGTCCACATGTTTCAGGAGTTCTTAACCTTTTGTGTGTATCTTGGATGCTCACCCCAGTTTTTAAATGCATAAAAGAAAATGCATAGGATTATAAAGCAAATCAGCCATAATGAAATACAGTCATCAAAATCTTTAAATAACAAGTTCCTGGATCCTAGGATTAGAACCAGGCCATCCCTTTCATTTTATGAAGTTGGGCATTGAGCCCCAGAAAGGCAAAGGGTCTTATCAGAGGTCACACACAAAGTAAGCAATGCAGCTGTGAATAGAATCTAGGGCCTACTAAGTGCTGGGCACCGTATACATGTTAGGGATACAAGTACAAAGAACAAGATAATCCTTACAAGGAGTTTATTTTCCAAATGGGGTAAACAATAAATAGATTTATAAGTGTATACAATAGAAATATAAGTGAACACATCAAAATATATATATAATATAATATTTGTATACAATATATAATATATAAAATTATTGTATATAATATATAAAATGAAATACAAGCATGTATTCTGCCTTCCACAAATATTTAATGTAGTCTCTTCTTATCTATGCCATCTCCCACTTGTCAATAGGAATTGGCCATTTCTTTTCCACTACTAGGGGGTGCTGCAGTGAATGGAGCCCTAGACCTGGAGTCAGGAAATTGTTGAGTCATTTGGAGTTTTCTTGGCAAGCATACTGAAGTCCTAAGGTGCAGGTCTGATTATGTCACTCCTCTGCTCAATAAACTAGTGGCTTTCTAGTACCTCCAGGATCAAATATTATTTTCTCCTTGTGTCTTTGGTTTTTAAGTTCGATTTTTTTGGTGCAAGTTTTGTAATCAACTTGATTATTAGTATAGTAGTAGTAGTAATTGTTGTTCTTCAGTTGTGCCCAATTCTTTGTGCACCATTTGGGGCTTTCTTGGCAAAGATCCTAGAGTGGTTTGCCATTTCCTTCTCCAGCTCATTTTACAGATGGGAAACTGAGGCAGACAAGGTTAAGTGACATGTCCAGGGTCACACAGCTAGTAAGTGTTTGAAGCCAGATTTGAACTCAGGAAGAGGAGTATTTCTGACACTAGGCCCGACACTCTATCTACTGAACCATCTAGCTGCCCTGGAGTCAAGAAGACCTGTGTTCAAATTCTGCCTCAGACACTTGCTAATTGTGTAATCAAGTTGCTTAATCTTTCTCTGCCTTATTTCCTCATCTATAAAATAGGGCTAATAATAGCACCTATCTCCCAGAGTTGTTGTGAAGATAAAAGTTATTTGTAAAGCACTTTGTAAACCTTAAAGTGCTATCAAATGCTAGTTATCAGCATCATCCTCATTATTAACTCATTCCCCCCCCCCCCCCCTTGCTTTTAGAACAAGGGTTCTTGACCTGGGGTCCATGACTCTCCATGGAGCTTGGATGGAGAAAAATTATGTCATTATTTTCACTAACCTCTAACTGAAAGTTAGTATTTCATTAAATTATGAATGAAAGACATGATTTTGAGAAGGATCCATAAGCTTCACCAATTGTCAAAGGTGCCCATGGCACAAAAATGTTAATAACCCTTGAGTTTGCATATGGTGTCCATGCCCTGTTCCTGCACCTGATTCCCCCCTGCTGCCTTCCAGGAGAAAATGTTTACACCTCAGCACAAAGTTGGGTCGTGGTCACTGCTTTCTCTGGCCCCAGCAAGCCTACAGAGAGCCCTACGGAAACATTGATGTTGTGGCTTTGCATTTCTGTATCCAGAAATATTCTTTCATTTACTAAGAATTTGTTAAGGACCTACTGTGAAGCACATGTGGCACTAGCTGGTAGAGATAAAATGACAAAAGTATAGCAGCTTTCTGTCCTGAAAAGGCTTATATTGTACTCAAGGAGAAAATATACACACACATACACACATGTATGTATATATGTACATATAAGTATATATATAGACATAAATATATATTAGGTACAAAGATTATATATATAATATGATATGATATGATATAATATAATATATATAAACTTTGTACCTAATATATATGTATATATATTCATATATATATATTCATATATATATATGAATTTGGCAGAGGAGGGAAGAAGTGGTGATACCAGGGAAGACCTTGTGTAGGAGGTGGCACTCAAAGGAAGCTGGAGATTTTAAGAGGTGGAAGTGAGGAGAGAACACCTTCTAGGCACAGGAAACAGCTTGTACAAATGTATGGTGTTAAGAGATGAATTGTCATGTAGAGGGAAATATACAAGGAACAGTAACAGTATATAGGCTAGTTTCATTGACATAGGGTATGTGAGGGAAAGTAATGGAAGAAAAACGTGGGAAGGAATGTTGGACTGTGATTGTGAAAAAATTTAAATGCGAAGCTAAGGAGTTTGGGTTTCTTTTGTCCTAGAAACAGTAGCAAGCCCCTGGAGCTTCCTAAGTAAGCAATCATCAGTGATAAATGACTAGGAAGTATAAGGTGGTATGTGTATAACAAGTTTGTCCTGGGCCACTATCCCAGGGCTAGGCTGTAACATCTCTGTCTCTGTCTCTGTCTCTCTGTTTCTCTCCCTCCCTGTCTGTGTGTGTCTCTCTCTTTCTCTTTCTGTCTCTCTGTCTCTCTATCTCTCTCTGTTTCTCTCTATCTTTCTTGGTTCTAAGGATATCCACGGAGGGGGCGGGGTTTCTTCTTTACTGATATCAGCTAAAGCATCCACCAGTTATGTTCCCCCACTTTTAGCCAGTGGAGTGAATAGAACCCCAGTTCTGTTAACCAGTTGACATTTGTTAGCTTTTACCAAGGAATATTTACTTTGAAGATACAGCAAGAATAAAAGTACAGTACAAATATTTTACCTCAACATCTTGAGGGAGGCCTACTGAAGCCTTCTGAAGGTGCCTCCATTTTTGATTCTGCAAGTTTGACTAATCCAAGAGGCTGCTGTTCACCAAGTGGTTAGCAGGCCTCTACAGTTACAGAATATATATCTCCACATGCTCCCATATCACTCTAAGACATTTCTGTTCCTCATCATCGCAACAGTTCTGGAAGCAGGCTCCCCAACCTCTTCCATGAGGGGAGTAGTATCAGAAGTGCTCTGGGCATGTGCCAATCTCTTGTTACATGTGCATATGATTTTATCTGTGTAGTGAACTATTGGCATGGAGACTCCCTCCACTGATGCAGGTTGGCCACTCGCCTGTAACTTACAGTCTTAGATAATTGCCTGGGGGCACTGGGAAGTGCCTGTGACTTGCTTACAGTTAGATAGCCATTATATGTGAGAGTTAGGATTTGAACGAGGTCTCCTGACCATTCCCACTTTCCTACACTGCTTTCCTAGGCATTCTTCATTACTGACAAGTATTTTAGAGATGATCTAGTCACAGAATCTAGTCTAACCCTCTCATTTTGCTGGAAACTGAGGCCTGGAGAGGGGAGATGACTTGCCCATGGTCACACATAGCAGCTCTAGAGCTAGGGGAGGCCTCAATCCAAAGCTTCCAGGTTCTTTTTACACACTACCCTAGTGTGTGGTCATGGCCTCCAACTGTCTCCTTTCTCATGTGACAAGGCCTTGTGTGTGCCAAATCAGAGGCTGCTGCCACAGCAGGGATTGCCACTGTGGAAGTGCCCATTACTTCTCTTGTTAACCAGGCCAAGGTTGCCATAACTGTTTCTTAATATGAGTGAACAAGAGACTGGCACTTGGTGAGGTTGGCACTGTTTCCATATCCTGTGCTCCTTAGCCTCATTTACACATTCATTAGGCCATCTTGTGAAATCTTCCTCAGATGCTTTGGCATGGCCTGGAGGTGACCTTGGGCTATCGAAGGCTATGAAAGCAAAGCACAAGGTCCTGTCATCCTGGAAATTCTTTGAATCCCAGCTCAGTGATGGACAGTGTCCCTATTATCCAAGGGCCTTCCTTGCTAAGGTCAGAGAAAACCATCATCAGACAGTTGACTGCTTTTGATCATCTGGTCCCTCATGACATGAAGACTCCTGCTGGGGTACAGTAGGCTTGGTGTCTCTTTAAGAAAGGATTCTTAACCTGGGGTCTATGGAGAAATTTCGGGAGGTCCGTGCATGTGTATGAAAACAATTGTATCTTTGCTTTTATTAACCTTTATTTTCTTTTGTGATCCTACAGTTTTATTGTATACTTAATTTTTTTTGAAAAGAGCTCAAATTAGTTTTCTTCTCATTTTTCTGAGAAGGGCTTTACCATGCAGAGGCTTAGCCAGACTGCCAAAGGTGACCGTGACACTGAAAAGCGTCACAAAGCCCTGCTCTAAGTGGAGAGGGAGGCCTGGCTGGGGAATCATCCCACCATGTTGAAATACTCACCACACTGTGATTTTGAGAGTGTTGAAGGAAGAGAGGATACTGAAGGTATCTCAGACTGTATTAATATCACAAAGAAGACTGGGACTATATTAATTCCTTATCTCTATAAAATTTTGACGAGATTCATCTATAAACTTTCATAGCATTTTTGATGATGGTGTTGGTTAAGTAATGTAATACAAAAGCTTTTTATCAAGTGCTTAATATGTACTGAGGACTGTGGATACAAACAGAATAGCAAAATGGTCCCTGCTCTCAAGGAGCTCACGTTCTAATGGAGTAGACAGCACATGTTAAAGAGTTGAGCTGTAGGATGGGTGGAATGGCTCTGAGGGTGTAGTGGCAGGGCTCATGGCAAGGTCTTTGGGCTGCCCTGTGGAGAAAGAGCTCTTTCTGGGATTTTGGAGCCATTAGGGAAGGAATCTCAAGGTAGTTGCAAGTGCCAGGGTCCCATGATGGTCTCTGGGAAGTATGGCTTGAGCTAGAGGAATTTGGGAGGCGGGGTAGTAGGAAACAGGCAAGATTTTCAGGTGTTATTCCATTGTAAGTAGAATCTTGACTATTATACAAGTGATATGGAGAATTCTAGATGTTACTGTCCTCATTGTTCATGTATTATAAAACAGCATTTGGATCAGTAGAACAAAATTACTCCTTAAAGATTCTCTCCCAATAAAATGTCTCCCATGCACAGGTCAAAATTGTGCAATGACAAAGCATCAGATGATAGATTTTGATAGTAATAAGTGTAACGCTCTTTGTTCAGTTACCACCCCATTTCCAAACAGTGCTGTGTGTCTCATCTCACCATTAGGTGGCAGAAGGTCAAGGGTTCTTAGCCAGATGCTGCAGGGGGAATGGAAGGGAATAAATATTTATCTAGTACTTATTATGTGCCAGACACTGTGCTAAGCATTTGTACAAATATCTTCTCATTTGATTGTCACAGTATCCCTGGGAGGTGGGCACTATTATTAGCCCCATTTTGAAGTTGAGGAAATTGAGTCAAACAGAGGTTAAGTGACTCGCCCAGCATCACACAACTAATTTGAGGCCAATTTGAACTCAGCACTTCCTGACTCCCAGATGGTTCATTGGATGGGAAAAGGACTCAGAGATCAGACATGGGAAAAGAGATGAAAAGTAGTAGTCAGAAGCACTGAGTCACAATCAAAATTGAGAAAGTCAGAGAGAGACATCTCCCCAAAGGGTCAGCCAAATTGGGGACTGGGAAGTGCCAATGACCAGTGAGAATACAGGAGTAAGATCATAGAATCACAATTCTAGGGCTAGAAGGGACCTGAGAGGTCATCAAGGCTAACCCCCTCATTTTACAGATGAGAAAATTAAGCCTCAAAGAGATTCAGTGACCTGCCCACAATCACACTTCTATTAAGTGTCTAAAGAAGAATTTGTACTGAGGTCCAAGTGCTCCTCTTGGCCAAATGTTTAATGCTGTATTCACTACACCAAGTGTCATAATGTCATAGCTTTAGAGCTGGAATGGAACTAAGAGGACATTTAATCCTACCTCATTTTACAGAGAAACTGAGGTCAAGTGACATACCCAAGGCCACATAGTAGACATGGGCAAAGCAATGATTCCAACAAATGCTCCTGAGTCTAATAGATCCAACAGTTTTAAGGTTTTCAAAGCATCTTAAAGCACTATCTCATTTGAACTTCACAACAGCCCTGGGAAGGAAATGGTAAAAGTTTTTGCAGGGCTCAGAAAAGATTAGATGACTTGCCCAGGGTCACAGAGATAATAAATTCCAGACGTGAAATTTAAGCTTAGGTCTTCCTGAGAGCCGTAGTCACTCTGCCATTCTTTCTGTCTCAGAAACATGCTTGGGAAGATACAAAAAGCTGAGGACAAGGATGAAGGGCCAAAGAAAGCCAGAGAAGCATTAGTTGAGGTGTAGAAACCCTGGGCTGTTAGAGGAGTGACTGTTTACTGTCTTCAGTATTTGTCCCAGAGGAGTGTCCCAATGCTAATGGAGCATTGGGGATATCCTCTTCTTTCCTTTAAGGGGTCATGTCTATTAGAAGTGAGAACCTGAAAAGAGAGATCATACAAGGAAATATAGGAAATGAAATTTGCACTTAATTTAAATAGGTGACTTTCTCTCTGTCCTGAGGTTTATCTGATTCTTCTTTAATGGTTCTGTCCTTATTAAGCATTTATAACCTGCAGTTCATGAGCCAGCTCAGATTGGTAGTGAAAACATTTCCCTAGTGACCTCCCGTGAATCACAATTGTATGCAATAAATATTAGTTGTAGTATTCCTGTCTCCTGTGTATGCATTTTAGAAGCAGCTTGGAGAGATGACTGGATGTGGGGTCGAGAGAGATGAGTCTAAATACTTCCTCTTAACACTTAATTCTTGTGTGACCATGGAGAAATGATTGCACTTATCTGAGCCTCAGTTACCTCATCTGTAAATTGGGGAGGAAAATTTCTGGAAAATACCTCCTGGGGTTGTGTGAAGGTAGAAAGAGATGGCAGGGTCATAGGTTTAGAGTTGGAAGGGGCCTTAGAGGCCATGAAGCCCATTTCCTTGGTTTAACAATCATTTATATAAAGTTCATTTACAAATCCTGAAGTACAACATAGAGCAGCTAGGTGGTGCTGCAGGGGAGAGAGTGCTGGCCCTGAAATCAGGAGGACCTGAGTTCAAATGTGGCCTCAGATACTTACTAACTGTGTGATCCTGGTCAAGTCACTTAAACCTGTTTACCTCAGCTTCCTCATCTGTAAAATGAGTTGGAAAAGAAAATGGCCAACTACTCCAGTTTCTTTGCCAAGAAACCCCAAATGGGGTCACAGAGAGCCGGACATGATTGAAATGACTGGGCAACAAAGGTACAGCCTAGATGGCAGCTAATGTACATAGGGATCAGACCATGTGATTTGTTTCATTTTAGTTCAGTGTTTCTGAAAATAGTACTGTCAAAAGGAAAGAGCTTAGGAAAGTGTTTAGTTATCCAGGGGCAGCATAGTATGTAGCAAGAGTCTGGATTTGAAATCAGGAGACATGGGTTAAAATGCTGGGCTTGCTATTTAATATCTGCATATCCATGGGCAAGCCATTCCTTCTCTGGGCCTCAGTTTCTTCATCTGTAAATTGGGGGGGGGGGGGAGTTGGACCAGATCAGTATTTCCCAAACTGTTCTGTGAAACACTTCTGTTAACTGTGGGGAGGGGTTATGTGAAAAAAATGACCCTTAAAGTCGAAAGGACCTCAGTGGCCATGGAGTCCAAAAACAATCCACTCTACAGCATCAAGATGGCCTTCTCTTGGAGACTTCCATTGAGAGGCCCCAAGATAGCTCTCTTTATTTGGGAGTTTTTCCTGATGACAAAAATACGTTTACCTCTTTGCAATTTCTACCCATTGCTCCTAATTTGGTGCTCTGGGGCCAGGCAGAACATGTAAAATGCCTCTTCCACCTGATAACTCTTCAAAGACTTAGACACTTATCACATGTCCCTTGAATCTTCTCCAGACTTCCTTCACCAGTCCCGATACGGTATGAACAAGAGGTCCCTCACCATTCAGGAAGCTTTCTGACTTGGGCATTGAGATTTTTTTTTCTTCTGAAACTATACATATGTGACTATGTTGTTGTTCAGTTGTGTTAGTTGTGTTTCACTCTCTGTGACCCCATGTGGGTTGGGTTTTTTGTTGTTGTTGTTGTTTTTTTTTTGGCAAAGATATTGGAGTGGTTTGCCTCTTCCTTCTCCAGCTCATTTTACAGATGAGGAAACTGAGGCAAGCAGAGTGAAGTGACTTGCCCAGGGCCACACAGCTAGTAAGTGTCTCAGTCTGAATTTGAACTCATGAAGATGAGACTTTCTGACTTCAGGCCTGGCGCTCTATCTACTGCAGTGCCTCCTGATTGCCTCACATATGGGACACAGCATGATACAATGGAATTCCTATTTCTGAATTTTTGGTCAGAGATTCAGAGGACCTGCATTCAAATCCCACTGCTGCCATTTGTTGCCTATGTGGCCTTGGGAAAGTCACTTAAATCTCTCTTGTCCTCAGATTCCTTATCTGTATGATCAATGATGTAGATTACCATAATCTCTAAGGGCCCTTCTGGCTCTAAACCTATAAATGATTTAGTTATCAAAATGGTGCATGTGAGACTTTTTCTAATATGAAAGCATACTTAATTTTCTCTATTTGCTCACTTTCCCCACCTCTCTCTTACCTGTGAGGTATATCCGACCCCTCAGACCAGCATTTATGTGTTCCCTTTACTCCTAAGGCTTATAGAAGCAGCTCAACATAGTACCTAGAATGCGGTTCTATCAGGTTTTGGGCCTCATAATTACCTTGTGAGCTTGACAATATAAGTACCCATTTTACAGATGAGCAAGAATAAGTCAGAGGTGAAGTTGACCTGCTTGAGGTCACAGAGCGCATGAGTGGTAGAGATGGTCTTAGAATCCAGAGCTAGTGTTCCTTCCAGTGCCTGCCACTACCTCTTATATACCGCACCACTGTTGTCTAGCTATTGGTTATCTCTTGGTGAGTCTCCTTGTCATGGCTTTCTTTTGGACTTTCTGAGGGCCATAGCTCATTGAGTTATTTATTAACTTAGTTTCAAGAGCCTGAAGCTTGTGGGTAAGACCACCCTCTTCATAGTCTTGGTATTTACAAATCTGCCATGTACAACAAAGGGCTGCCAGTCTGTGGGTGTGCCTGGGTAGATATGCCCATTGGTTAAAGCAAGTGGTGGATTTGGAGTGCTTGTGTGCATATCATCGCAGACCTCCTAATAGAGTTTAGAATTTGGTGATCGTCAGTTCTGGTATCAGAGAAGCTATGTGACATGGAAAGGATGATTACACCCAGGTGTTTGGATGAGTTGAAAAGAACTGACTTTAAGTGTGTATGCCCAGTATTGTATAGGTGGATGGGAGCAGGCTCTGAGTTCCGTTGGCTTTTTTTGGCAGGGGAAGGAACATAGAAAAGGGAGTTTTTTTGGTGGATGAGAAGAGTAGGGCAGGACCCAGTGATATAACTACCACCACTGGAGCCTAGAACAAGTACCTCAATGTATACTGAGCTTAAAGTAGTAGGAAAAGTCTTGAGCAGGGAGAGATCCTGGAACAGAAACCCAGGGACTGAGAATGTTGCTGGGGAGACCTTAACAGGGGGATGGAGTAGGGCCAGGCTGAGCTGTGAAAGAGCATCCTAGGGCATAGCCAGCTAGGGCTAGAAGTTTATAATCTCTGTCTTAACTAAAACTAGGTACTAAGTTCAGTTGCTTCTACTTACTGAGAGAGTACAAGTGTTGCCATCATCCTTTGGATTTTAATATCCTGCACTGAACTCCTGTTGCCATGCCTTAGTTGTGACTCTGGTCTCAGGGGTTACGTGCCTGTCTTCTCCACTAGAGACAGTTGTGGGGCTGCGTTGCAAGACCAAAGGGTGTGGGGCTGATGTGAGGAGGTAGGTGCTCAGCGTCCTCTCCTGGTGAGGATAGGGCCAGGAATTCCACAGGTTTTGATCAGCATTGACTTAGTGAGGGTGGGAACTATTCTCTCTTTTAAGGCTTGGCTACCCTGGGAAAAGGGCTTAGCATATAGTTTGTTTTTGTGTAAATAGTATTTTATCTTTTCCAATTATATGTAAAAGATAGTTTTCAGTATTCATTTTTATAAGATTTTGAGTTCCACATTTTTCTCCCTTCCCCCTTCTCAAGATGACCAGCAATCTGATATAGGTTATAAATGTATAGTGTATACTGCTAAAGCCTCCAAAGGGGGAGCCTCTCCTTAAGGATTGACAGGAGCAATGTTTTGAGCCTGGGGGATGCTGACCTTGGCACTCCCCCAATTTACCATCCATCAAACATATGCTGAGTACCTTCCCTGTGCTAAGTGCTGTGTCAGGCTCTGGGTATCCAGAGACAAAAAAAAATGAAACCAAACATTTCTCTCTGCTCTTTTTATTTTGTTTCTTTGATGGTCTTTTCTCTTCTTGACCTCTCTACTATATCTGATACCATTGTCCAGCCTACTCTCTCCTTTCTGCATTTGGTGATACTGTTCTCTTCTGGCTCTCCACCTACCTCTCTGACCTACCTGTTCCTTCTTCATTTCCTTTGCTGGCTCTCTATCCACATTACTCACAAAATCATAGAATCTGAGAGTTGTAAGGGACCCCAGTGGCCACATAGTCCAACATATACATAGAAGGAATACTCACTCTAGCATTTCTTACAAATGGTCATCTGGACTTTGCTGGAAGACACCCAAGAAGGGTGAATCCATGACCTTTTGCTGCAGCAGCTCCTTCCACTTTGAGACAGCTCTAAACATTATAATAGTTTTTCTTGACAATCATACTGTTTGCCTCTTCAAAACTTCCCCCTATTGCTCCTACTTCTTCTACCCCTTGGGATCAGACAGAACAAATCTAATCCCCTGTCCTGACAAGCTTGCAGACAGTTCTTCTGATCCTCTTGAGTCCTTTCTTCTCCAATCTAAACATGTCTAGTTCATTCAACTGATCAGTCCCCCAAACTGTATGTTGTTCCCCATAACTCTGTCCTGGGACTTTTTCTCTTCTCTAGCCAGACTTTCACTTGGGAAGCTCCCATGGGTTTAATTACCTTCTCACTGCAGATAACTTCCAGAGCTATCTGACCAGCTCCAGTCTCTCCCTTGAGCTTCAATTCTGTCTTTCCAACTGCCTTTTGGACATTTTAAATGGGAAATCCCAGAGAAGGTGAAAGCTCAACACATCTGAAATAGAACTCATTATCTTTCTTTCCAAACCCCCTCCTCTACTGAACTTCCCTATTTCTCTTGAGGGCTCTGCCCTCCTCCCAGTCACCCAGGTTCTTCTCTTTGATTCCTGATCCTCTTATCAATTCATTTTCAATCACTTGCCAAAGATTTATTGCTGTTCCTACCAGTCAGACTTTTTTTTCCATTCACATTGTGGCTATTTTAGTTCAGGCTCTCATCACCTCTCACCTGGTCTGGGGCAACAGCCTCGTAACTGGTCTTCCTGCCTCAAGTCTCTCCCTACTCCAGTCTATCCTATACATCATTGTCAAAATGATTTTTGTAAGTGCAGATCTACCCATGTCCCTCTCCTACTCACTGAACTCCAGTGGCTCCTTTTTGCCTCTAGGATCAAAGAGTGTCTTCCTTTTGTGTTTTAAATCCAATTCACAGTGCGGCCTTAATCTATCTTTCTACATTCTTCTCCTTCTTGTACTCTGTTTTCTAGCTGAACTGGGTTTCTCTCTGTTGTTCCCAGGTGGCACTCCTCCCCTCTCAGTGTCTTTGCACTGGTCATTTCCCATGCCTGGAATGCATTCACTCCTCACCTCTTCTGCCTCACAGAATCTTTCTTTTCCTTTAAAATGCATCACTTTCTACATGAAGCCTTTCCTGATCCCCTCATCTATTAGGGTCCTCCCCTCCCCAAGCTATGTTGTTTTTAACTTCCTAGCATTTGTTTATTCTCTAGAGCTACACATATACACGTGTTGTCTTCCCTGAACAAATACAAACTTGATAATAGGGATAGCTCATTCTTTGTCTTTGGATTTCTAGCACCTAGCACAATACTGGGCACATGGGAGGAAGTAAATAAATATTTGTGACTGATAACTAGGTTCTCTTCTTGCTGCTTCTTATTTTTGCTGGGATGAGGATGGATCTGAGTGTCATTTTGGGTTTGGTGCAAGGGTTTGGAGAAGGTCTGGCTTCTGGTCCACTTTCTGATACCTGTAAAGTCTGCCTGCTATAGTCCTTAGAGTACACTATGAAAGTAAGAACTGTGATTATGGTGATGATGAGTTTTACCAGGAGTTCTAGGATTGAACAGATGAAGACAGTGTCCTCATTATAAGCTACTTGTATAATTTTGACTCTCATTTCTCTGTGGTTTTAAAGTGCTTTTCCCTTGGTCACACTGAGAGTGAGAGACCCCTAAGAGTTCCTGTCCCTGTTTTCCATAGGAGGAAATGACATTTCAGAGAGGGAAAAGGGTTCCATTGAATCTGACCTCCACACTTTATAGATGAGGAAGCTGAGAAACACAGAAATTAAGTGACCTGCCCAGGGTCACACAATTAGAAAGTGTGTGAGGCCAGATAGTTCATTGTGCTCCCTCTCCTGATAACCAGTTTTGTACCCGCTTCACTGGAGATAGGTGTGGGTTATCTTTCAGTGTGTTATCAAGTGTGCTAGTTTTGGTGTTTCAATAAGTGTGTTTTGTTTCTTGTGTTAGAGACGACAGTTCCCATCTTTGCAAAGGACATCACTGATCTCTTGGTGAAGGAACTGGCCTTCCTTTCTGGTGAGTACACGTCCTCATACCTTTGCTGTCTAGCGTTTCAGTTTGCATGTTTTCCAAAGCACCTAGGACAGTGTTACACATTAAAGACAAACAATCACACAAACAATTCAGTGAACCTTAAATGACTACATATAAACTTCTTACTTTGCTAAACTGTGTTCATAAGATCTTTGACTTCAGCTGAAGAATGTGAATAAAATCACATCTCATTCATTCATATTGCAGAATATGTATATAATTAAAATATATATAATATGTGTGTGTGAATATATTCTATATAAATAATATGTGTATATGTATGTATGTACATATATATGTATATGTATATATATATATATATACACATACACACATTATTCTGAGAAGAGGTCCATGGGTTTTACTAGACCCTCAAAGGGATCTAGGATACAAAAAACATTCATTAAAAAGTCCTGCTCTAAATATGTGATCCTATTTAGTCTGAGAATACAGTCAGCTGGATGGATGTTGAACTCTGGAGATTTTTCCCTAAAATGAATATACTTGCCCACATTAAGCCTCATCTGTCACTCTTCTGTCTCTCCACAGTCTCCTGAGCCCATCTTGGCGAAGATGTCCATCACCAGGGCATTTCCCAAGCTAACAGAGCTTAGTCTCATCATCTAACTTCAAGATTTTCCTGTCGTTTACGGGCAGTTTAACAAAAATATTTAATCAGATCTGTCCCAGCACTGATCCCTGGGGAGCCTCATCATTTACAACTTCACCCACTACTGAAGTGTGCTTTTTTATCTCCAGCCTTTGATGTCTTTTTCAGTTTGGAAAAAAAAAAGGAGTGACCCCTTCCATGCTCTCCATCTCCCCCATCCCATAGGGACTGATTCACCCCTCTCTCATCCCATAGCAACTCAATTTTTCCTTAATAATCATCAGTATGAAACCTTCAAGATTTCAAGGCTAACTTCAAGGTAGACTTTTAGGGTTTCATCTGCTGCTTCCCCTTTCTTCACATGCATATTGACTCTTGCCATGGACTCTACTAGATTAGTCAGGCATGATCTTTCGTTAGAGAAACTAGGCAGTCTTTCTCCTAATGAGTTGTCTTTGCTGCAGTGCTCAGTGACTCTGCTTTTTATTATGGCCACCACCAGCTCAGCTATTATGGAAGTAAGTTCCTTTCTGTAGATATTCTTATAGATGGGCATCCCTGGGCAGTCAGCCACCCTCTTGGTGTGGTAGCCCTGTGCAGAGACAGGCTGTGCATCTTGGCTCCAAGTTTCTCATTTCCACTCAATTTCCTTCCAAAGTCTTCAGTGATTTAGTCCCAGGCCTGGCGATTTATCTACATCTCGCCTGTCAATTAGGCCTAGGCATTTACTGCTGCTTGCGGGCTTGTATTTAGCCTGTCTACTTCAAGAGACAATCTGGGAGTGGGACGTGCCCTTGGCATCTTTCTGGATTGAGACCAAGGCAAAGAGTTTGTTTAGTCTCTCTCTCTCTCTCCCTCTCTCCCTCTCTCCCTCTCTCCCTCTCTCCTTCTCTCCTTTTCTCTCTCTTTCTCTCTCCCTCCCTCCTCCTCCATCTCTTCTTCATCACCATGGTTATCAAGTGGCTCTAATGATTCAATAGCCCCTTTCCTCCCTTTGATCTATATACAAAGCATGTCTTTTTATTAATTCTGGGCTCAGAGCCTCCTCAAATGGATATTTTCTTCTCTGAATTTCTACTTGAAACCTAAGACCTTCCTTTTGTCAGACCATCTTGCTAGCCTTGGGATCATAGATTGAGGTCTAGAAGGGATTGTGGGGGTTACCTCATCCCTCCCTTCATTTTATAGGAGAAGAAAGTGAAGCCCAAAGAGGGGAAGTGATTTGTCCAAGATCACTTAGCTAGTGAACGACCAAGCTGGGATTCAAACCCAGTCCTTCTTTCCAAATTCAATGCTCTTTCCACTGTGTCATGATGCCCCACCATGATTTCCCTTTTGCCTGTTCCTATGGTAGAGGCCATGCAGGATTTTTTTGTCTTGTTACATTTATAACAAGAGGCAGTATAGCCTAGTGGATAGAGAACCTTCCTCAAAGCAAGGAAGATGTAGATTCAGATCCCACTTTGAATACATTCTCTCTAGGAAGGTAACCCTGGAGATATCCCTTAGCTTCTTGGTGTTCTAGGTAACTCAGTTAAGATTATAAATTGCAAAGAAGGTATGGACCTTCGTTGGTAGAGAGAACTTCCTCATTTGGAATTTCCCTATAATAGTGAAATCACAGGCTCAGTCCCTATCACTGTCTTTAGAGACCCTGGCATACATTGATTTATCCTGGGCTTCCAGGCAGTTGTTGCTAGGGTTTCTGTGGATTATTTACTTTTATAAAAATTTCTTTGACTTCTCCCCTAATGCTAACATTTTATGCTACCCTTTCAAAAAAGTATAATTCTGGGTTGGCCACCTAGGCTTGCCCTTCTTTCAAGATCCTCCCCTTCAGTATTCTGGGTTCATGATTTCACTTGTCATTATCCACACCCCCAATACCTTCCTGCTACAGTCCTAGTCCCATGCACTGATATATCCCATGTATTTTCCCTTCACATGAGGCTGAAAAGCATCCATTTGGAGAAGCAGTCACCTGTCCTCCCTCTCATCTCACCCTGATGAAGTAGTCGCTAGCTTAGTTTTGGATCACTAAAGTCTGCCATTGTTGCTGCTTGGCTTTGGCTGCTGCTTCCCATATTGCTTTGAAGAAGTCCATTTCAGTCACCTTCTTCTGGACAGATGGCCTCTAGCTCTACCTGTCCCGCTCAACATTTTGATTACTCAAATAGGGAACTTAAAAACAATTAAAAATCATTTTAATCCTAGTGCTTTATTATTTAACTTTATTTATTTATTTGGGGGGGGTATTTATTTTTTAATTTAAATTCATTCAAGTAGCAGTGGTTCTCAACCTTCCTAGTGCCACAACCCTTTAATACTCGTATGTGGAGGTATCTGCATGTGGGCTGACCCACCTGGAGACAGATAGAGGAGTGGTGTCTTGGTTCCTAAGACCATTGGAAATATGTGTTTTCTGATGGTCTTAGGCGACCCCTGTGACCTCTGTGAAAGGGTCATTCGACCCCCACAGGGGTTATGACCCATCACTGAATCTAATCCCCACTATCATATACCTGACCAGTAGTCATCTACCTTCTGCCCGAAGACCTCCAATGACATGAAACTCACTACCTCCAGAGGAACACTGAACGGAAAAACAGGAAACTCAGAATGACTGAATTTTAGAGGATCCCACCAGTTCAAAAGAGCAACAATTTCTGCTTGGCAAAGTGCTTTTATTCTGCCTCCCCCTCCCCCTTCCCCTTCCTCTCCCTCAATGGATTCATGCCTCATCTACCTGGGGGTTTCTTGGGTAACTGTCAAAACAATGTCAATCTCATTTGATGTTATCATTTCTCTGTACCTTATCTTTTCTCACTTATTTTTAAGTTAGATTTTATTTATTTCAGTTATTATCAAGCATTTTTTTCTCCCTCCCGAATCTTCCTACATCAGGTAGGGAAATACCACCTGTAGCATTATATTAGGTCTTAAAAAAAGGGAAAAAAGTTCCACCATTGTTATTTCATTGGGTCCTCCCATACAACACTTCTCTCTCACCTTCTCCTGTCTCTTTCCATCTTATAGAGTTTGTGTCCCACTGATCAGCTTACTTTCATTGCTCATTCACCTCTTTTTCCACTCTTTAGGTCAAAGTTATTAACGTGGAAGTATTTCACTACTGGGATTTTGCTCTCCAATCATTTCTAATACTACTGCTTTGATACCAGTTTGTTACATCTGTGGCTATCACTTGGCCATAAGAATGTCATGAGATGCTCCTTGATCACTTTGTGGCTCTATTAATTTGTAATTCTATTCCACCACTTACTTTTTCAGCAGTTATCTTAGGTTGAGTAGGACCCTTTTATTTTGTCTCAATCCCGTCTGCTCTGAAGCCTTCCCTGGGGCATCATTGTTTCATTTCTTCTTAATTATATTTAACTTGTGTTTTGGTTTTTTTTAGGTGGCAGAGGGAAAGATAATGATTGGATTATAACATTTCCAGAAAACTCCAATTTCAAAGAAGTTTCAGAGGATGTCTTAACAAAAGTGTTAACTTACTTGACTTCCCTTCCCAGGTATGCCACCTCATTACTGTTGATTCCAGTGTGTGGGAGAAAAAATTATTTTAATGTAATATTAGAAAAATTGAATCAGTCTGGATAGAGGGCCAGACTGGGAGTCACAAAGTTGAGTCTTGTCTCTGACAACAATGAGTGGTGTGATGCTGGGCCAATAATTTTACCTTTGTGTGTCTCCTAAGTCATTCTCCAAGACCTTAAGATACAGCTAAGTTGTTGATGTGTATCAGTGGAAGGAGTTCATACTTGGAGAGTTCTGTGCACTGATGAAATCATGAGTCCAGACCTTGAGTTCAGGAGGTTAAAGCACAGATAATGGAAAATCTTAATTTCCTACAGATCTAGCCTGTGCCCATTCTAGCATCTAATTTATGATTCTTGCCAGCTAAAGTTCAAGTTTTGGACTCTCAATTATAGTTCTTTGTAATGTGTCTTATCTTGTCTTCTGAAGGACAAGGATCCTATTAGCATAGTGTTTTGTCCACATTGGGGGCTTCATGAATGTTTGTTAGATTGAGCTGAAGATCTCTGAATGGTGAAATTGCGGCAGGAATGTTCTGGTGATGAAGGCTGCAGGGAAGCTGCTTTAGGAAGACGGAAAAATAAGTAGGGCTTTTCAGGTAGGAACAATGAAGGCTGAGGGGGTATGTGCTCTACATCTAGAAAATCCTGAAAGGATTAGGGAGAGCATGGACATGACATGGGCTAAATCTTATGGATCCCTAAAATGAGAGCGTATCCCTGGAAGCTGGAAAAGGAGCTATTTCTAGGACCAAAAAAGAGTCATATTTTATACATGAGGAAAGGAATCATTACCCCCAACTGATTGTGGTTAAACTTGAGCAAGAAAAAAGCTTTGTGAATGATAGCTCCTTAATGAAACGTTAAGGGAAAATAGGGATATACAGGGAACAATCCTAACTTTAAAACTATTTTATTGAGACTTTTAAATATTGTTGTTGCTTCCCTACTACTCCCCCTGCTCAAGAGAATCCTCCTTTGTATCACAGACAAAGAGTTGAGCAAAAGCCAATCAGCACAACATATGCCTCTTCTTGTGCCCATTGTTCACCATTTTTCTACTTAGTGGAGAGAGATAATGCTTTTGTCGTCAGTTCTCAGAAGTCAAGATTGATCACTGCATCTGAGTTCTGATGTCTGTTAGTATTTTTTTTCCTTTACATCATTGTAGTCATTGAAACGCATGACCCTTAAGAGAGAAGAACACTAGAGGTCAATTACCATGTCTTCCCATAGACCATCCCTTTGGTTCCTGCTAGAAACCAAATCCTCAGCTGGATGGAATGCGGCTCCCAAGCCCGTTGTGACCCTATCTATGCCCTCATCTATTCAACAGGTATTTCCATGCAAATGGTATGCAGAATACAATGTTAGGTGAGACATAAAGTTTCCTTAAGTGATTCCCTGCTTATATGGAACTTCTGGTCTAATGGTAAGGGTCAGAGGATCTATCTTTGACTGAGATCTCATTGAAACAAGACGTTCCTTCAGTTCTTCACTAATTACTGTATCACAGAAGTCATTTCAAATTTTTTGTTCCCTCTTCAAGCCTCCTATGCCTTTCCCTCCTTACTCTTTCCTCTAAATAAGGACCTTGACCAGTGGTTCTCAACCTTCCTAATGCCACGACCCTTTAATACTCGTATGTGGACGTATCTGCATGTGGGTGGACCCACCTGGAGATGGATAGAGGAGCGGTGTCTTGGTTCCCAAGACCATTGGAAATACGTGTTTTCTGATGGTCTTAGGCGACCCCTATGAAAGGGTTGTTCGACCCCCAAAGGGATCGTGATCCACAGGTTGAGAACTGCTGACCTTGACTCTTATTTTAATGAGAAAAATGAGGCCATTCAGGATGAATGCCCTCATCTCCCCTTCTCTTCATTTCAAAACCCTTGACAATGTTCTCTATTCTCTCTTCCTTTGCCCCAGTCTCTGACAATGAGTTGTCCCTTCTCCTTGCCAAGGCCAATCTCTTACATCTCCCACGAGGCCATGCCCTTCCATCTTCTTCATCACATTTCTTCCTTAATCATCCTCCCTCCCTTTCCTAATGTCAAACTTCTTGTTATCTCCTGGCTTCCTTCCATACTGCCTTCAAATATTTCCAAGCCTCCCTTATTCTGAGAAAAACAAACAAACAAAGCCTATACCTTATAGTTCCCTCAGACTGTTGTCTTATACCTCTCCTCCCTTTTTTTTAGCCAAACTCCTTGAAAAAAGTTGTCTATCCTTGCTTCCTGTACTTCCTCTCCCTTATTTACTCCTCAGCCCTTTAGAATCTAGCTCATAGTCTCATCACTCAACTGACATTGCCTTCTCCACAGTTATCAACAATCCTTTAATTATGAAATCTGATGACCCTTTACCAGTCCTCATCTTTCTTGATCTCTTTGCAAAATCAGATATTATTGGCTGCCCTCTAGGTTCTAGTCATACTATTCTCTCTGGTTCTCTTACCTGTGCCAATGTTTTTCCTTAGTTTCCCTTTAGGCTCCTCATCCATAACACGCCTCTTACTTCGGATGTTCCTAAGACTCTTTTCTAGGCCCTCTTCTATTATCTATATTTTCTCTCCATGACCTCATCCACTTCCATGGGTTTAACTATCATTTCAATGCAGATGACTCACAAATCTACAGAGCCAACCCCAATCTCTCCATTGAACTTCAGTACCCCACCACTTTTCAGACTGGTTGACCAAACTCAACACGTCTAAGACAGAACTCTGTAAACCCACCTTTATCCCAAACCTTCCTATTTTCTGTTGGAAGCACTGCCATTCTTCCAGTCTCTCTGGTCTGTAACCTTGGCATCATCTTCTACTTTTCTCTCACCCCACATGCCAGTTGGTTGCCAAATCTTGTCATTTTTGCCTCCACAACATCTCTTACATCTGACCCCTTCCCTCTACTCACACAGCCACCACCTTATGTCCAAATCTTCATCACATCTTGCCTAGATTGTTGCAATCACTTCCTAATCGGTCTTCCAGCCTCAAGTCTCCTCATATCAGTCCATTCTTCACATATCTGCCAAAGGGATTTTCCTGCAGTGCAGATCTGATCCCCTTCTCTGCACAGTAAAAGTGAATGTCTCCTTATTGCATCTATAATCATATATAATCTGCTCTGTTTAGCTTTTAAAATCCTTCATGACCTGGCCAAATCCTATCTTCCTAACCTCATTGTATATTATCTTCCCTCTTGTCCTCTGTGATTCTGCCAAACTAGCTCTCTGTTCTTCATCCATGATGTTCCATCTTCCATCACTGTCCTTTTGCACTGGCCATTCCTTGTTCTTGGAATGCACCCTACTCCCTCATTATTTCAACATAATCCTTCACTGTATAAAAAGCTTCTTTCACAGAAGCAATAGCTTTAAGATGAAGCTCAAGAGGTACCTTCCATACTGATCCCCCCAGCTGCTAGTGCCCTCCCTATCAAATTACCTTATGATTTTCTATGTGGAACGTATTTGGTTTTATTCTATTTCTCTTTATTATGTGAATAGTTATGTATGTCAATGATGTCTCCCCTATTTGAAGGGAAGCTCTTTGACAGCAGGGATTATTTCATTTCAGTGCCCAGAACAGAGCTCACCACCCAGAAGGCTCTGGGCTGATTGCTGAGATAGACCCAGACACCAGTAATATAGAATCATACACAATTGAGAGGCAAGAGAGGGAAGGTTGCTCTTGGCTCTGGAATGGGTTCAAGGAAGGCTTTGAGAAAGGCTGCGTGTAGTGGGTAGCATCTGAGTTAGGCTTTCAAGGATAAGTATGAACCCAATAGATGAAGGGAAAAGAGAATACCTGGCTTAGAGATGAATATGAGCAGAACACAGAAGTGAGAAAATGCCAGGTGTGTTTGGAGGGGCAGACAATCTGCCAGTTTGGCTGGAGTATCGAGTCCACATAGGAGAGCAGTATTAAGAGAAAGCTGTGGACATTTGTGTTTTGGTCATCATGGAGATGTAGGTTAAATAAAGTACAGATGGTTAAATTAAAAGACTAAGGAACTCTGTATTTCTTTAGGTATTTCCGAAATTTGTTCAGCATAAATCTAAAACTAAGGAATTTACAATTCTAGAATGCCAGAACTGGAAAGTACTTCAAAGACTACCCAGTCTAGCCTTCCCCTTTTCCAGATGAAGGAACTGAGGCCCAGAGAGGGAAGGTGATTTGTGCAAGGTCACACAATTAGTTCCCATCAAATTATTTTGTTTTCAAAGGTTATGTTTCCCCTAAATGATAATGGTGAGATGTGACAGGTGTGAGTAAAGTTTTTTTTTTTGGATTATGTCAAGAAGACTTAGGAGGAGCTTGAATTAGTCAAGGCCAAGGTCAATACCTGATTACCCAATGTTTTACTGAATTACAGATATACATCTACAAGATGAGGAAATGAGGTATTACAAAACACTGCTTACTTTTTTTCTTCTCTGATCCTTGTGGGGGAATGTTGTTTAAATTCCATGTAGCCCAGACCTGTTTCCCTTCTACTAAAGTGGAGAGTGACAGTGGACTCTTGGGGAAGCATTTAGAGGAACATTCCTTGGCCTTACATAGATCAAGGGGAGACTAGCTTCAATATCATTGCCCAGAATTGTGAATGCAACTGAGGACTAGAAAGGAATCAGACGGGGCAGGATTTGTCTTTGACAAACTCCAACATTAAACACCCAAGAACTTAGAAAGTAGATATCTGAAATTTAAAAACAACCCAAGCCTAGAGTAGCCTTTGGATGGGCATCCTGGAAAGTGATAAACTCACAAAAAGTCCAGAGTAATAATGGAAAGCATATTGTGACAGCCAAAAAAGGTAATTTGGCTGGGAGGAATAATTAATTTATGTGAGTGCTGCTGAAATAAAATGCTCCAAGTTGAATTGTGATTAATCCTTCTTATTAATCTGTATCTGTCATGGCATGTTGGCATCAAAAGACGGATTTGATGTAGCACAATATTCTAAAAGGCATAGAGATGGAAATGAAGTCATTCGAGGGGCTTCTGAAGGTTCAGGCAAAGGTGGGATGAGAGGGTTTCTGAGGCCCCTTCGCACTTGGGGAGTCTAGGATACAGATCAATCTGCTGGCTTTGTGCTTTTATCATTCTGATATTTTTAAAAATAATTTTTGTTGGTGTCTTTTGTTTTTGCATTTGCTCTTGTATCCCCTCTGGATCCCTCCATCTTATCCTTCTTAGAGAATATAGAATGTCTGAGCTGGCAGGTCCCCTGGAGTACACAATATCAGAACCAAGGGCATAGAATACCAGGGTTGGAAGGGGCTGTAGAAAATACAGTTCTGTGACTGAAAGGGACCTTAAGAACATGGGATTCCATGGATGAAAAGGAACTTAAAATATGGTATTCCAGGATTGAAAGGAACCTTAGAACATGGAATACCTAGGCTTGCAGAGATCTTAGAGAG
Organism: Pseudochirops cupreus; assembly: GCA_028627135.1. Taxonomy (NCBI): domain Eukaryota; kingdom Metazoa; phylum Chordata; class Mammalia; order Diprotodontia; family Pseudocheiridae; genus Pseudochirops; species Pseudochirops cupreus. The sequence goes on along the minus strand of CM053582.1, from coordinate 29,186,228 downwards.
CTAATTCCCTTATTTCAATGGGAGAACACTTTGAGGGAGAGAGAGAAAGAGGGAGGGAGGGAGGGAAGAAAAGAGAGAGGGGAAGAGAGAGAGAGAGAGAGAGAGAGAGAGAGAGAGAGAGAGAGAGAGAGAGAGAGAGAGAGGAAAGAGTTCAAAGTCACATAACTAGGAAAGAACCATGCTAGTCCTGGAATCTAGGTCTCTTGATTCCGAAACCAATAAAATGTCCCTGCAGCCTATGCATTCTAATCTGTATCTCCAAGGTACTACTTTTCAGAAAAGGACCACATGTTCTTTCCAATCTGATACAACTTCACTTGAATCCAGATCTTTTTGATGCCAATATATCCATAGACAAACAAAATGACCAGAGTTCAAACATACTCATCATCTGGATGGTTCCTAAGAGCTTATTTCCCCCCCCCCCCCCATTTTTTTTTTTGTTTTTTAGACAACATGAACCAGATACCAAATTTATCCTTATTCTGGATAGAAGATTGGATACCTGGGCATCTGTAAAAATTACTCTCCAAAGAATTGCAGTAAGTATGCATGCATTTTCCAGCAGTTGTCTGTTTTGTGTTTGTGTTGTTCTTTGTGTCCAGGGAAGGATGATCAGAATGGTCTTATTCTTGGCAGTTAGGAGAAGTAACAAACAGGAAAGCTGGTAGGGAGAGAAAGTAGAATGAGGAGGGCATGGAAATGGTCCTTGGACAGATCCACCACATTCAATCCCATTGCAAAACTGAGTGAATGAAGCTTCAGAAGAACATTCAGCTTTAGTGTAATGGGAAGGTGGTCTCAGGATTCATTTGGGTTCTCCCAAATGATTAGTGTTGTGGCTGAGACATGGTCTCCCAATAATCCTTTGTGATCTCCTTCCTTGCCTTTCAAATAGTGGGTGCCCCATGCCTCATACATCCTCATTGGTTTCTCTAGGCAAGTCTCCCTTTTCCATCTCATAGTAATCAGTTCCCTTTATATCTTTAGAATTTCATTTTGGAGAGCTTCCTAACCTGTCCCAGGACAACTTTTTCCTTTTTAGTCCATGAAATCCTACCTATTCTTCCTCTTTCAGTGGCTGAAACTTGCTTTCCTTCAATCTAGGGAGTTTTGTCAAATTATTTCCTGCATTCATTTCTCATCCTACTTATTGCTAAAACTATTAAATTGGTCTGAGCACAAATCCCTTGGGCACTCCACTGGACACCTTCTTGTGAGCTGATATCAAACGATTAATGACTGACTTCGAACCACATGGAAATCCACCTAATTATGTTATCATCTGATCTATGCTCTCTGTCTCATCCATAAGAATAGCAAGGAAGTGACATGTCCAAGGTGACAAATCAAATTGGTAGTGGAACTGAGACAAGAATGCAATGAACTCCTGGACCCCTGTATTTTTCAATTACACCATCCCTTGGATGCTTAACAGCCTCATAAATATGGAAGGAAGGAAATAAGAAAGCATTTGTTAAGTGCCTACTGTGTGCCAGACACTGTAAGAAGCACTTTACAAATATTCACTCATTTTGTCCTTAAAACAAACCTGTGAGGTAGGTGCTGTTACTATTTCTCTTTTATAGATGGGGAAACTGAGGCAGATAGAGGTTAAGGGACCTACCTAAGGTTATACAGCTAGTAAGTGTCTGTGGCTAGATTTGATCTCAGGTCTTTTTCATTCTGGACCTAGTCCTCTAACCACTGTACCACCTAGCTGTCTCTTTCTGGCACAAGCAATACTAAAACACAAGCATGAATGAAATCAAGCATCTTTTGCTACTCAGACTAAATTCATACTTTTTTCCGCTGAGTTAATGTTAAAAAACATGTTAAAAAAAATCAAAAAAGATCAGTTCTAGCGACTTTAGTTCCAGCTGCTGAAGCGGGACAGAGTACTGGATTTGAGTTCAAATTCTGCCTTAGACATGTGTTTACTGTGTGACCTGGTCACTCTTCTGAGCTTTAGTTTTTTTATCTTTCAAATGAGGGCAATAATACTCATTACACTTAGTTCACAGGGTTGTTGTGAGAATCAGCTGGAATAATTTTTATCCAGTGCTTTTGCAAGCTATAAGCCATGAGCTATGGGCCAATTGTTGTTGCTTTTGCTACACTAGTGGACTCTGTGAAGCCCAAGCTATGGGTCTTTCTCCTTTGCTACTTCCTACCTATGTGATCTTGAACAGATCACTTCCCCTCCTCGGGCTTCAGTTTCCTGGTCTGTAAAATGAGGGGGTTGGACTCAGCCTCTGAGGTCTCTTTCAGCTTGAGATTCAGAATCATTTTGTAATACTAGGTAAGTCACTTTTCTCTGGACCTCAGTTTCCTTCTCTGTAAAATGTAGGGGCTGGTGTAGATGGCCTCTGATGGTCCCTTCTTCCATCATTAGATCTAGGATCCTCTGATCCAAAGTCTTTTTCTCTCTCTGAGCCACATTTTCCGCCTTTGTAAATAAGAGACATTAGACTATTTGTCCTTTGAGGTCCCTTTTCTACCTTTGAATCAAGGATGTTCTGATCCCCATATCTGTCAAATTAGTTCTAAGGCTTGATTAGCAGGGTTCAATTTGTGCCAATAATCAATATATTAAAATGAGTATTTAGTATAATAATGTAATTTTTCAACATCTAGATTTTTTGGCTGGCACAATCTACTCCAAAAATTATTTTTTCCTTTATTCAATGAAATTAATATTTAAATATGTACTTGGCACATAGCCTTGTCAGAGACAGGAGAAACAGATTCCAAACCCTGGATATCATGTTGAATGTTACTTCTATTTGTGTGTGTGTGTGTGTGTGTGTGTGTGTGTGTGAAGGTTTACAGTTTTATTTTTACTAATTTCTCAGGACACTTTGAACAAGACCCAGGGTGGTGAAGTGGATTTGACTTTGTCAGTTTTCTAGACTCTAAAGGCCTACTTACTATCCAAACGACCTTGGGCAAGTTACTTGTCTTTTAGGGGTGTCCTTTTCCTTATCTGTGAAAGATGGACAAACTGCTACTCATGCTTCCCATCCCACATTGTGTGGAGCACAATGAGGAAAGGACCAGCAAGTGCTTTGGAAGCATTGAATTCCAACCAATTTAAATATGGGTTATGATACTAGGTTTCATTTTTTTTTTTAATCAGGAAAGAAAAATAGTGGTTGCCTTTGGGTAAGAGTGAGGGTTTTTGCTCTTACTAGGAGAACAGATCCACTCTTCTTTTCTTAGCTATTATTTTTATTTTTTTAGAGGGGGGAAGGCAAGGCAAATGGGGTTAACTGACTTACCCAAGGTCACCCAGCTAGTAAGTGTGTCAAGTGTCTGAGGCCGGATTTGAACTCGGGTCCTCCTGACTTGAGAGCCGATACTCTATTCACTGTGCCACTTAGCTGCCCTCTCTTAGGTATTATTTTTGATGGTGATCACATGGCATTCTGGCACTTCAAATCCCAGCTCTGCCACAAATTAGCTGTGTGAACTTGGGCTAATCATTTGACCAGTTTTTAGACCTCAGTTTCTACCTCTGTACAATTAGAAGGTTAGACTAGATGGCCTCTGAGGTCCTTTCTAGCTGTAGATTTCTAGTCTTATCATTTGAAATTCCTTCCTCTCCCTGGCCCCCTGCTTTGTCCTCTATAAAATGAGGGGAGGACTGGAATAGATGGCTTTTAAGATCCCCTTCAGCTCTAGATCTTTGACCCTCTGATCCCATGAAGATGGATTCATTAGATAAACAAAGCTGGACCTGATTCCCCAAAGGGCAGCCTCTGAGATCCTGCCTTTAGAGAAATCTACCTGTAGCTGCCCTGGGATACAAATCCTGGGTGCATTTTGGGCAACTGAATTTAATTGGTGCTATTAACTATCCCTCAAGTCTATATTTCAAGTCTAGAAGAATTTTTCAGATGCCTACAGTGTGCTAGAATAAAAGGAAAATTAGTAGCATCTTGGTGAGAATTCTCTCTAACTGCTATAATTTAGAAGTTTTTAGTGCTTTAGAAGGTACAAGACACAGTGTAGTTTGATTTTTTTTTACCAATTAAAATTGTGGAGGGTTGCTTTTGGGGGGTGGCTTGCTTTTTATTTCTGGTGGACCTGTCTTTGGCTATTCCTAACCCCTAGAAATATTTCATGAGACAGTGTGGTGGGGTCATCCGTTACCCTGACTTGGGAGTTTCGGTCCTACCCTCTGCCCTATCATGACTACTCATTTCTCCTAAGGCTGGTACAGCCCAGCTCTGAATGTGTGTCCCCTACTTCTGCCCTGTATACTGGCCACCCTCAGTGCAGGGAGCTTAAACTCTCTCTCCACCTCCTCTTCTCCAGGTGCTCAGCAGTTCTGAGAAGCAATAACTTTGTTTGGAATAGGTGGTCTTCTCAGGCCCTAGTCTCTTCCCCTCCCCTCATGAGGCTTACTATGGAGCCCCTATTTCCCTGTCTCCCTGCTGCTGTCCAGTGGTACCTGCTTCTGACCACGTGAAATTGACATGGAGGCCCATTCCCCTATGAGAACAAACTCTCTGCAAACATGCTGCCTTCACAAAGAATCTGAGCATTCCACCTTAAAAATCCGACCTCGCGCAGGAGCTGAGCGGATACCAGCAGTTTTGCCCTAAGCTCAGGGAGACACTTTGGCTGCCTCCTGCCCGAGTCAGGACTAGGCACCAGGTGAAGACAGGTTTACGGAAGGGAGTGGGGGGCATATCTATCATCCCTTCATTCAGTGAGGATCCAGAGACTCCTGAAAGGATTTGTCAGCTGACCACCAGGGGTAGTGGCTTCGGGGAGGGCTGCCCCCGTGGGGAAGTGATTGGGGGGGTGTTTGGGGCTGCTGCAGCTGTTAAATACCACCCCTGGAGCAGGTCATCTCTCATCAGTGTTGCATTGGCAACTGGAGAGGAAGAGTGTGCTTGTGTGTAGGCGAGATGGCAGAAGCAAATCCCCCGAGAGGCAAGATGAGATTCAAAAGGAATGCGGTAAGGCTTCTCGCTGCTTGCAGTCCTGGAAAGCCTGTGCCCGAGTTCATGTGGAAGGGTTGCTGCCGCATGGTGCAGGCAATAGCACAAACTGCTGAACAAACGAACGGGGCTTTTAAGGACAGAGGGGAAGGATGGAGCTGTGTGCATTTGCATGGATTGTATTAGTGCGCTGGCCGTGGTATTTCCACGAAATGCCACACAGTCAGCTTAATTAAATGGAGGAGGTGGAATACCATTTCAGCATCCAATTCAAATCAAGTTTGTGGGGAAGTGCCATTAGTCATGGTCTTTGGCCCGGACCACATGAGCGTTCTGCAATCTTTTGGCAGAATAGCCCTAAATTCTGAGGTTAGAATAATATCTAGCAAAAGGCTTTCCTCTTTCTTTCACAACGCTAAGACGTAGTGCAGCTCCCTGGGAGAAGGCCTTGGCAAGATTTTAATCAACAGCAGCAGTTTCTGGGTATAATGACATACAGATAGAAAAAGAAAGCTGCGATGATTTATGCTCAGTCTGGCTGCGTGAAGATTTCTGATCTTACAAATAGACTAAATATATTTATCTAGGGCTGGACTCTTACCAAGCCCTTCCCTGGACAGAATCTCATTTGGTCCGTAGGAAGTGAGAGGTGTTGCTGGTACTTCCCCTTAAGGTGCTAACTTTTTGATAAGTGTCCTGATCTGTCTGAAGTCCATGGAACACATCCCGGCTCCTATAGCCTTTCTTCTCTGCATTTTCTCCTCATTGACTCATTGATGTGCTAACCTTTCTCATTTCCAAGGCAAGGTTGCTTTCCTATACCCCATGTCTCATTGAGAACTGTCTAGTGGCATTCGCACAGTGATCCAGTGAAGTCATGAATAATTCAGTGAGAAACTCAACTTGTCAAGCAAGGTTCAGCTCGTGAGAAAACTGTCCAGCAAAATGTAGAATGAACTTGTGACTCTGCTGTTTAGTCCCTTCTTTTTTGCTCCAAATTTTGGTCCCAAGATAAACTTTTTTTTTTGGAGGGCAATTGGGGTTAAGTGACTTGCCCAAAGTCACATGGCTAATAAGTGTGTCAAATGTCTGAGGCCGAATTTGAACTCAGGTCCTTCTGCTCCAGGGCCGGTGCTCTATTCACTGTGCCACCTAGCTGCCCCATAAGATAAACTTTCCGAAGACTATAGGAATGTCTTTTTCTTTCTTTCTTTGTTTCTTTTTTCTTTTTTTAATTTAGGGAACCCTACATGTCTACAAGGTTACACATGATTGCCTAATAAAAGTATTCCTCTTTTCTTAAAGTTACTTACAAAGTTGCCAGTAGTAACTTCCTTGGGCATTAGAGAAGTCCCCAGTGCATTTCTGTAGCCACCTTGCTGCTGCTGAGCCCCAGATTTTTTGGTGTCTGGGCACACACCCCACTAGGCTGCTAAGATGAATTTCCAGTGGTGTGAAGCCATTGGTCTTCTCTATCTTTGCCACTAAAAAAGTATCACAAGGTGAGTTACTCCATAGGCCAGCTGCCAGGTGGACAGCCAGTCTTGGCAAAGGAAAGGAATATGCCCAAAGGGCATCATCACTTTCAAATACGTCAGAGGGTTCTTTCTAAGGAGTTTTCCTTTTGGCAAATTTGTTTTTGCTTCAGTTGCTTTTCTGATTTCTTTTTGACTCTCGCTCTTAAATGACATGTTCTGGTTTGGCACCCTGCTAGAGGTGATGGTGAATTAGAGAATGACAAGGTTTTGGTTAGAAGCTCAGAATTTAATGATTCCTCAAAGGTGCTCTGAGCATCCCTAAGCCCATTCCTATCTCTCAGTCACTTATTATCTGCATGACTTTGGGAAAGTCATGGTGACCTCTCCAGATCTTTGTCTATAAAATGAGGGGACTAGACTAGATGTCTGGGGTCCTGAGTTCTAGATATTGGATCTTCTTCAGTCTCTGTTTCCCAGAAATTATTTGGGTTCAGTGGATGTTTGTTGGAGTTGGACAGCCTACTGGGGTGGGGAACCTGCGGCTTTGAGGTCACATGTGGCCTTCTAGGTTTTCAAGTGTGGCCCTTCAACTGAGCCCAAACTTCATAGAATAAAAGTGAAGTGGCCTTAAAATCACAGGTTCCCCATCCCTGGACCCTAGCTTGAAGCTGATAAAGAAGTGGTTTTATTTGAGGAATTGGGGGAGTGCTTAGAGATGGATTGAACTTGGAGACCCTAAAAAAGGGAAAAAATTGTGAGGGAAGGCTCAAAGAATATTTCAGAAGAATTGAGGCACAGAGGATGGTGGATCTCAGGGATGGAGATCTCTGAGGTGTCACCCCATTGATCAAAGGGACCTTTTCTGAATGGCTTGGGGAGTAATTTGTGTTTTCTTCTCTTGCCTTCCCCTCACCTCCCACTTAGGGGTAGAGGGAAATGCAAGGGAGAGAATTGCAGTGGCATGGTACAGATGATAATATTCCCTAGAAGCCTAGGATCATAAACATTTTTCCTAGCTCATTTGGGGGGTATAGTGGGGGTAAGATAGCCCAGCTTTAGTGGAGGTCAATAATATATTATAATTCTAAATGCATTTTTAATATGATCTTGTTTTAGAGCTCTTTGGACCATAGATTTAGAGAAGGAACCTTAGAGCTCATCTAGTCTGCTTCCCTAATTTTACAGATAAGGAAACTGACCCAGAGTGATTTAAAAGACTTGACCAAGGTCATACAACGGAAGTTTCACCACTGAGATTCAAACCCAGACCCTACCCTTTGACTGTAAACACAACCCACTATCCTGCATTGTTTCCTTTAAGATACACTCCATCTCAGTCAAGTACATTTTCAGCTATATTTTCTTTGCCATGTGATAGATGCTGAAGCAAAGATACTGTCACTGAGTGCTAGATAACAATCAGAGATAATTTCCTGTGTTGTCTTGGCTAGTCAGCTCTGCCTTTCATTGTTTACAAAATGAAAAGCTATGGGCCCAGACAATATGACTGTATTGCGTAACTCATCCATTTATAGACATACAAGGTACTCAAAACATTTAAAGTCTTAAGAAAGTTCAGCCCTGAATAATGGGAGGGCATTGTAGTGGTCCCAGAGAAGAGGTAATGAAGCATATTTACCTTATGTCTGGATTCAGACAGAACTACTACAGCTGAACGTTGTGTACATTGTCAGATGTGGTCATTATATTGAATGTTTTTGCTTAACTGTTTTTATTTCAAGGGAGAAGCCTCAGTTAGTGTGATATTTCTAGAAATGACTATAATGGAAAATCAAAAGACCTTACCCAAATTTAATTTTAAGCCTAGAATGGAAGGGTTTTAGTTGTGACTCTGTTGAAGAGTTTTTAAGAATGTCAAATGGAATTAAATTATAATGCAGTGGAAAGAGTGCTGGATCTGAATCAGAGGATCTGGATTTGAATCCTGGCTCTCCCACTTGTATAATCTCAGACAAATCCTAGGATCATAGATCTCAAGCTGGGAGGGATTTCAGATACCACTTAGTCTAAGCCCTTCATTGGAAAGATGAAGAAACTGGACCCCAGGGATGATAAGTGATTCGCTCATTGAAGGCCCCCCTCATTGAAGTGTGGGCTCTGATCTGAGCAGGGATCTCTCGGTCCCAAAGATTCGTCTTTCTTCTATATTGTACTCCTTCCCAAATATTTCACCTCCCTGGGCTTTAGTTTCCTCATCTATAAAATGGGAGTTTGTGGCTAAGACAGCCTTTCAGCTCTCTTTAGCTCTCTGTTGGTGATTCTTTGACCTTCCATGAAAGTCTTCCCCTGGATTCTGATTATAGTTTAGCTGATGACCCTGGGTTTTCTGATGCTCTACCAGCAAAGCATGGAAACCTTGGCTGGGTCTAACCAGCTAGAAAGACTTAGAATATGAGACTAGCAATAGACTCAATGTGTCACTTGTCCAAATTTAGTAGGGAGAGGCCTTTCAAAACAAGTTTAACCAGAACATAGCTGATTTATTTGTTTGTTTTGACCACAGCAATTCCTGAAGTCCATTTACTAAAATAGAGAGAGGTTGTCTGCATTGGTGGATTGACTACCTTCACATGGAATCCTAAATCATTGAAGTAGTGAATAATTATCCACTGTCTGACCTGGGCCCTTTCCTAGATATAATACTCAAACTCTCTTTGGCTCAAAGCTTACTTTGATAACATCTGTCAGATCTTGTGCTCCACTAGCATATACTTTGGAAACCTGGGGCCCCCTCCATATCCCAGTGATGCCACCACCTGATGAAGGCATTTTGGTTGTACCTGAAGGGCCTGGAAGGAGTTGAAATCTTTATCAGTAGAGGGAATTACACACAAAGTGATGGATTCTTAGGTCCTTCAAATATAGAATAAAGAGTACTCAATATTGTTGACTGATACCTGACAGTATTCAGCCTGAAATAGTTACCCCTTAGGAAGATCAGATATGCTAAGACAAGTCAAAAGGGCTGACCTGGTGGTCAGGAAATGGAAGAAACAAGAACTAGGTGACCCTGATATGAAGTCCTTGGAGAGAATGTTCAGAGCACGAAGGTTATCTGATTTACTCATGTCTTTATAGCATTTAGATGTTCAGGCAAGGAGAGCCATGAGAATGACCCTTGCCTTCCCTTTCCACCCTCCATGTCCCTAAATTGTTTTTTTTCTTGTGCAACATACTCTTAGAAAGTAGTTGATGTGTTTCTAGAATGCCCTTGGGCTTTTGACCAACCATGGGTGTTTTCTAGGATGTGAGGTTTTTATTTTCAGGAAATTGAAATGATACTTTGTTCCCTATCACCCACTTGATAAGAGGGCCTCAGAGCTATATGTCCAGGACTTAGAAAAGAAGTGGCCTTGGGCTAGAAGAAAGTAACCATTTCTATTTGCATGTTTATAAAAAAACTTTCCTCAAGGCCTTTTGCTTGGATTTTCTCAGTCATTTATGGATATTCTCATCCAATATTGAGGTTTCCCTTGCAACAAATAAAAAAATTGCTACCAGGATCACATCTGAAATTGTAAGATTCTACCCTTGTGGTTCCTGTATCTCTGACAAGTGGAAAAAAAATCTAATCTTTAGGTTTATTGTTGTGCCCGTTAATGTGTCTTTTTAGTGACTTTCGTTGGAATCATTTTAGTCCTTGTTCTTTGGGATCTACAGATTTCTCTTGCATCATCAGTTCATAAGCATTTTCCCAGGTTTCACTGAGTTCTTCTTTTTGTCATTTCTTATTGCACAATAAGGCAATTGGAGTGTGGTGTATAGAGAGTCAATCTCACTGCCTGGAAGACCTGGATTCGAGTCCTGCCTCTGACACACACAGTGCTCTAGGCAACTCCCTAAGACTTTGTGTTACAGAGAAGATACTGACCTGAATTAGCAAAGGAAGATTCTTCATCCAGAAATTCCTTAGACCAATGAAATAACAAAACAATGAAACCCCCATTCCTGTATTCTTTTTGCTTTTTTTCAGAGGGAAGAATACAGGGCAATTGGGGTTAAATGACTTGCCTAAGGTCACACGGCTAGTAAGTCTTAAGTGTCTCAGGTCGCATTTGAACTCAAGTCCTCCTGACTCCAGGGCTGGTGCTGTATTCACTGCGCCACCTAGCTGCCCCATTCTTATATTCTTAAACAATAGTTGGTCCCTCTCTAATTCCCAAAATGACTTTGGACTGTCGTGGAGCTAAGATTACAAAGTAAGAGTGTTCTGAAGTTGGTATCAACACATCAACAACATCAGACATTCAGGGTGGGATTATCCAATTTATAAATACTTCATGTGCTGTCTTCATTCTTTGCTTCTTTATCTATTAAAAAAAACATTTTACTCTTTATTGTGACTCCTACCAAAGGGCCTGGGTACATTTATCCTAGAGAGGAAGAACCCTATAGGTTACATGATAGTTGCCTTCAGAGATCTGAAGTGCTACTCTGTGGATGAAGGTTAAGTTTGTTCCATTTGGCTCCAGAGGGCAGAACCAGGAGCTATGGGTGAAAGTCATAGGGAGGCAAATTGAAGCTTATCAGGAAAAGCTTCCAAATAGTAAGGGCCATCCAGAATGGGCTTCCTCAAAGGGTGGTGGGTGTTCCCTTCTTGGAGATCTTCATTTAGAGACTGGGCGATCTTTTGTTGGCTCTTTTAATAGTGAGAATTCCTTTCTGCTATGGGTTGAATTAGGTTGTCACCACGATCCTTTCTGGCTCTAAGATTCTGTGATTGTGAGTATGGGAAGTAAGGTGTGCTTAAAATCAGATAACTGAAAAAAATAAAGGTTGGGTGGGAACCACAGAGATGTTTACATGTTAAGAAACTACTCATCAGTCAGTTGACCAACATATTGCTGGGGGTGTCGTCAATATATTATGGGGCTTATGGGTGGAGGTGGAGCCCATGGGGAGAAGTAAGGTCCATAGAGATGAGAAGGGAAACAGGAGAGACCTGAATATAATATGTGCTGACAGATGCCCTGGAAGTTACTTGTGTGGAAGAAATCATTGACTTTGTAGGAGTTCGCCAAGGGAGAGAAAATGGAGAGATGAGAAGATTTAGAACAGAAGCATGGGAAACATGAATATTTAAAGTTTGGAAAGAAAATGAATCAGTCAGTCACCAAGCATGTATTAAACACCTAGTAAGTGCTGGGGATACAATGAAAAACAAAAACAGTCCCTGATCTCAAGGAGCTCCCAGTCTCATGGGGAGGCAACATGCAAACAACAATATACAAACAAGTTACATACAGGATAAATTGGAGATAATCCTCAGAGGGAAGGCATCAGCATTAAGGGGGATAGGTAAAAGGCTTCTTGAATAAGACAGGATTTTAGCTGAGGCTTTTCTCCCTCTTTTAAAAAAATATTTATTTTTAGTTTTCAACATTCACTTTTATAAGATTTTGAGTTCTAAATTTTTCCAACTCCCCCCCCCTTTCCCAAGAAGTCATTCAATCTGATATAGGCTATACATGTACAATCATATTAAACATATTTCCACATTAGTCGTGTTGTAAAAGAAGAATCAGAACAAAAGGGAAAAACCATGAGAAAGAAAAAAGGAGAAAACAGTATGCTTCTATCTGCATTCAAACTCCATAGTTCTTTCTCTGCTATGGATAACATTTTTCATCATGAGTCTTTTGGAGTGGTCCCAGATCATTGCATTGCTGAGAATATACTGCTAAGTCATTCATAGTTGGTCATCACACAGTGTTGCTGTTACTATGTATTATGTTCTCCTGGTTCTGCTCACTTCACTCAGCATCAGTTCATGTAAGTCTTCCCAGGTTTTCTGAAATCCACCTGCTCATCATTTCTTATAGCATGATAGTATCCATTACATTCATATGCCACAACTTGTTCAGCCATTCCCCAGTTGATGGGCGTCCCCTCAAGTTCCAATTCTTTGCCACCACAAAAAGAGCTGGCATAAATATTTTTGTGCATATGGGTCCTTTCCCCTTTTTATGATCTCTTTGGGATATAGACCTAGTAGAGATATTGCTCGATCAAAAGGTATGCAGTTTTATAGCACTTTGGGCAGAGTTCCAAATTGCCATCCAGAAACTTGAAGGAAGTAAGGAAAGCCAGGAGGCAGAGATGAGGGAGCAGAAGAAACAGAAGGGACAGTCAGAGAAGCAGGAGAGAAAGCAGACAAATGAGAGATTCATGAAGGAAGAGGTAGTGCTCTGATGGGGCACTCACACAGATCAAGTGAAGAAGGCAGTTTTTACACTTTAATGACCCTTGTGCTGTTACCATATGTACTCTTACTGCTTCATTTTCTGTCTTCTCTCCCCTCCTCTGCTTCCACCTCAACATTTATAGAGGACCAGAAATGGCTCCTGTTTTGGATGACCCTTCTTTTTTCATCTGTTTTTTTTTATAGCATCAGCTTTCCATCCAAGTTGCCATGAGCCAAACTGGCCATGTGTTGATCTCAGTCTGCTTCACTTGCGGCTACCTCATTGACCTGGGAGCAGGGGAGGAAATATTTCTGTGTCTCTTCTAGATGGGATGGCCCTAGAAATGAAGTTTCTGTGGGGAATTGAACTGTTGATTTCACTCTCATCAAAATGGGTTGGTCTCTGTCTTGACACAGCCTACCAGCTGGTTGTTGGGCTTCCCAAACTTGGCTGCTCATATTGAGAATGGTTAGTAGAGTGGAAGATCCCTGTATCCAAGGAGCCTAAAGCATGGAGATGCTGGCTCAACAAGCCTCCTAAAATTAGTCTGCTCTGAGGGATTTTGCTAATGTAATTATACTGGCAAAAAATGAAGTCTTTCAGTCTTTTAGAAGACTTTTTTTGTAAATGCAAATTTTTGTGGGATGTTTTTTGTCAAGTAAATTGCTAAATATTTTGAAAGAATTAAATCAAGAAGGTGATTTTAGGATGAAATAATGAGAAGGAGGTTTTTTTTATGAGAATGATCTGATTAGTATGGAATAATATTCTGAAAGAATTCTCCAGATGCTTGGTGCTTAAACTAAAAGACGGAGTCAAGTAGTGCAGGCTGTTCTCAATGTTTCTTCTACCAATGCCATCCTAGCTAATGCCAGCAGTTTCTTTCTTGTCTTCTCCCTAATCTCTTCTACCATTCTAGGGTCAAGTTATCTGCTTGTTGGGACTAAGAAGAGCTACCATCTCAGCCTTATTGATCCACCCTTTACTCCCCCAACCCCTTTGGTGGGAGAGATTACCTTTGGGTCCTTCTTAGATAAGTAGATGCCAGTTTTCCTCCATTCTTTCCTGTACCTCCTCAGGATGAGGGCTACTGAGCTACCTTCCCTCCTGTCCAAAGTGATCATGCCTTTTGGGTTGAGTCTTTATGTCTCTATCTCTCATATTGGAATGGAGTGTGGCTACAAATTTGAGTAATTAACCCATGTTGGGGGGTTTCCCTTTCGTCCTTCCTCCTTGGGGTTAGACTTTGTGGCCAAGATTCAACTTGATTAAATTAAATTCAACAAATGTTTACTATGTACCTACTAAGTACAAAGAGCTTTGCTGGGTTTGGGAGATATAGAGACAGAAATAAAATAATCCCTGCCCTCAAAGAGCTTATATTCTACTGGGGAAAAATAACATATACACAGATTACTAAAGACCAACTCTAGACAGAATAATTTTGGGAGGGACTGACAAAAGGCTCACTTGTGTGAGCACAGAGAGTGTCCCGTGAGTGGGGAACAGTCTGAGCAAAAGCACAAAGGTGACAGATGAAATATTATATATGGATAATGGTGAGGAGGCCAATTTGCCTGGAATGTAATGCCAGGCAATATTAGATAATCACTGTGGATGGATAGGCTAGAGTGAGATTGCAAAGGACATTCATTGCCAAACAAAGGAGTTAGTTTAAATTTTTCCTAGAGGCAATAGGGAACAAGGGAAGCTTCTTGAGTAAGGAAGTGGCATGGTCAGACTTCTAATTTAAAAATATCAGTTTGGCATCTGTTTGGGACCTGATGCCAGATGGGCACCCAGAGCTCTGAGAGCTGGATTTGAGCTCTGCAGTCCTGGCTATATCCTGGAGCCCTGGAGTTTCGCCTTGAGTATAGTGAGAATTGAGAAGTGTTGAATCTCCCCATCTCAGGCTTCCAAGAGGAGCTATGATTCTCTTCAGACAAAATGAACTCAGGTATATTTGGAACACTTTTTACACTCTCCTGGCTATTGTGGGCTTTCCTGAAGAAACTTGTGGAAATGTATGTGTGCTTTTCTTATTAATTCTTTTTGTCTTTCCTTCTTTTAGCAGGTTAATTATTTCCCTCTTTTTCCCCCCTCAGTCAAATAGATTCCCCCTCCCCCCTTTTCCTCCCTTCTGCTAATCTTGTTCATTAGGTTTTAAAATTTCATTTTTGTACCACTTTCCAGATAATACTTCTCTCAATCTTTTCATTATCCAGACTTTCTTTCTGTCTACTCTAGACCATCATTCTCTAGTTCCTGCCTCCTATAACTATCTAGCCTCTCACTATTCCTTGGTATTTCTCAAAGAATCCAGACTTCTGAGGTAAATGTTCTGGGATCTCCACTTTGGGCCGCTTCTGCCTTGTGGAGCTTGCCCCATGAATTCCTCATTTTCATTGTGCCTCACTCTCAGAGCAATGCCACTTTCTTTAAGTGACAGAGAGGACACTGCCACATAATTCCTTCCCCCACCCTATTACAGCTCTGATTATGTAGCTCACTACTGATCTGTACCCTCTCTCTGGTTACCTTCTTTTCCAATTTGCCTCAAATTTCCTCCCTAGGTCCCACGTGTCCCTGGGAGTTGTAACTTCTGCTTGCCCTGCGGTTGGACTAGTGGTCTTATCAAGTGCCATATTCCCTATGCCAGAGGTGGGGAACCTGCAGCCTTGAGGCCACAATGTGACCCTCTAAGTCCTCAAGTGCGACCCTTTGACTGAATCTAAACTTCACAGAACAAATCTCCTTAATAAAAGGATTTATTCTGTAAAGCTTGGACTCAGTCAAAGGGTTACACTCAAGAACCTAGAAGGTCACACGCGGCCTCTAGGCCACAGATTCTCCACCCCTGCCCCAGGTTGTACCCAGCACACAGTTCCCATCTCCCTTTGCAAAACATCTCTCTTCACCAATAGGAGCATTCTTCTGTGGCACCCCTGCCTTCCACCAAAGCAAGGCCTCCCTCTTTCACATTCTTCCTTTTCAAACCTTCCTTCTCTTCCCAAGAGGCCACAGGGGTCACTGACCTTCCCCTGGTTTCTAGGCTTTGATTTGACCCAGGCACATAACACACTCCTCTCTATCCCCCTTTTCCTTCCCCTCTTTCATACAGCCTTTCATTTTATAACGTAGTCCCACAAAATACATTATTCCCCTGTAGGCACAATGCCAGAAAGTTTGGTATATATTGCCCTAGCTTTACTTCTCCACTGTTATCTCCACGTGACTTCTGTATTTACTCCTATCTCCTTGTGTATATTTAGAAACAAATCTCTTCCTGTTCTCTATGTTGTTACCCTGTTGCTGTCCTCAACTGCTACATTCAATCTTCCTTACTGCATTTTAGGGGGTGTCATCGGAGTCTTCAGAAAGCAGATAATCTCTTCTGATCTGATTTTGTAAGAATGTTTCAAATTATTATGGAATAGTAAGGCATTTTCCGTTCTAGTTAAGCTCATTCATTGTGGGCTCCATCCTGAGCTCCAGAGCTCATCAGAACATGTTACTCCATTCCCTCCTGAGTTTTCTGGTGGATGCAGAATAGTCTTGTGTTTTTTAAATTTCCTTTCCTTTGTATCTGAAATTCTTCCTCCAGATAACTTAGAGAACTTATAGAAGATACTCTTTGAATTCTTTCAAATTGTATTTTATTTTCTGTATTCAGAAATTCTGGGCAGTTTTCTTATATTATTTCTTGCATTATGATTTTCAGGGTTTTTTTTTTTTGCTTGTGTTATTCTGGGAGATTGATATTCCTTAAGTTGTATCCTATATTTGGGTTCAGTATGTTTTGATTGGATAGAGAGTAAATTTCTTTAAATGCTATTGTTTTTAAGCTTCTCTTCTAGATCATCCTTCATTTCTGTATATTTGGACTGAAGTTATTATTCTCTCTTTTCTTTCTTTGGTGAGATTTGTCATTGCTGATTCAGATTTTTCTATTCTACCAATTTTTTTTATGTCGAGGCAACAAATTCTGCTTTCATAATTCTCATTTATTTTTTATTTATTTTTAATAAATTAATTATTTTCTTGTTTAGATCATTCATTTCCACGAGATTTTGAGCTACAAATTTTCTCCCCATCTTTCCCCTACCCAGCACCTCAAAATAGCCATCCCACTGTATAACCCCTCCCCCAATCTGCTCTCTCCTATGTCCTCCCCCTTGCCCCTCTGACTTTCCAGTAGGGCAGGATGGATCTTCCTACCACAGTGCCTTTGTGTCTTAATTTCCAGTTGGATGTAGTTAATAATAATAATAATAATTGTGTATATATATATATATAT
>CM053582.1:29086778-29168795 GCA_028627135.1 Pseudochirops cupreus | reverse complement strand
CTTTTTGGGCCTCTTTTGCCATTTGAGTTAATCTATTTTTTAAGGTATTATTTTCTTCAGTCAGGTTGTTGACTCTTTTTCATGATTTTCTTGCATCATTCTTATTTCTCTTCCCAATTTTTCCTCCACTTCTTTCATTTGGTTTTCAAAATCCTTCTTAAGCTGATCTATGGCTTTTAGGCAGTCTTCATGTTTCTTGGAAGCTTTTGGTGTGGGAGTTCTGATTGTGTTGTATTCCTCCTGTTCCATGCTTTGATCCTTCTTTTCCCCAAAGAAGGAATCTAGAGTTTGGTTGCAGTTCTTACTTTGCCTCCTTTGCCTGCTCATGGTTGGCCAGTCAATGATTTTTTAGCTCTGTGGAACTCTGCTTCCAGAGGGGAAAACTCTGTCCCAAATCGCTGGGGTTTTCCCAGGTGCTGGAGCTATTAGGGGACTGTCATTTTTTTTGCAGCCCCCACCAGCTTTGGCTCACTGAAAATGCACCCCAGGACCACCACCCAAGACCACGATCTGGATCTAAGCTGCTCAACGCAAGAGCACTTGGCCTCTGAATGATCACTTGGCCCTCCTACAGTCTGCAGGCCAGGAGCTCTGAAGCAGTTATGTGGAGGTGGCTGCAGGATCTCTGCTTCTGCTGCTTCCTTGCCCTGGAGGCA
The DNA here is from genome assembly GCA_028627135.1 of Pseudochirops cupreus. Classification (NCBI taxonomy): domain Eukaryota; kingdom Metazoa; phylum Chordata; class Mammalia; order Diprotodontia; family Pseudocheiridae; genus Pseudochirops; species Pseudochirops cupreus. The sequence continues at coordinate 29,168,139 of CM053582.1, read as the reverse complement.
GTTTGGCCAGATCCACTTTTCTCCCCCAATTTTAGCAGAGATCCACTGACCTTTCACTTAGTCCTTTTTTCTTATGGCTTGATAATTCTGGAAACTGCCACAGCTGCCACTGATCCACTCTCCTGAAGCTCCAGCTGCGGCTCGTCCTGGCCTCCCAGCCCCTCCCCCCCCAGGCCAATCTGCAGTTTCAGGCTGGGCTGCTTTCAGCTCCCAGAGCTGTGGTGATTTCTTCCTGCCAAGCTGCCTTCAGTGAGAGGTGTATTTGTGTGAGTTTTAGAGCCCTACAATTTGTTCAGAGTCATATTTTATGGGTATTTGAGGTGGCCATGTGGGAGCTGTGGTACTTTGATGCTCTTATGCTGCCATCTTGGTTCCACCCCCCCCCCCCATTTATTTTTTAATCCACTCAGGAAGAGTGTGTTGTGGTTCCATGTTCTCATATTTCACAGAGTTCTCTGTCTCATCAAGTGTTGATTCATTTTCCTTTGTTTCACAGTATTTATTCATAGATGCCTCAACTCATTTATTAAATCTGGAGGCCATATTTCCTTTGGTTGTTAATATTTTTCCTGTTGATTTGTCTCTTTATTTTTCAGGTCTTTGATTTTTCTTCTTCCCGAGATCTTTGGTAGTTTTAATTCCCCCTTCCCCCCATTTTCCACTATTGCTCACTCCCCCTTCCCTCTGTTGGTTTTTTTTTTGTTGTTGGATGGTGAGTCAGTCAATCAACATTTATGAAGTGGGGCTATGTGCCAGACATTGTGCTAAATGCTAGGTGCAAAAAGTGGCAATATATAGTCCTTGCCCTCAAGGAGCTCACAATCAAATGGGAGAGAAAACAAGCAAACAAATCTGTACAAATAAGCTCTATACAATATAAATAAGAAATACTTAAGAGAGGGAAGACAGCAGAATAGAGAGGTTGGGAAAGGCTTCCTGTAGAAGATGGGATTTTAGTTGACACTTAAAAGAAGCCAGGGAAACCAGGAGGTAGAGGTGAGGAGGGAGAGCATCTAGGCATTGGGGATAGCCATAGTAGAGTGCCATGGTTAGACCAGAGCTTTGGGAGGATCACTTTGGTGGCTGAATGGAGGATGGATTGAAGTGGGGAGAGACTTGGGGCAGGCAGAACTACCAGCAGGCTATTGCAGTAGTCCAGTAATGAGGTGATAAGGGTCTGTACCCTGGTGGAGGTACTGTCAGAGGAGAGAAGGAGGTGTATGCTAGAGATGTTTCGAAGGTGAAATCGGTAGACCTTGGCAGCATCTTGGATATTAAGGGGTGAGAGAGAGTGAAGAATCAAAGATAACACCTGGACTTGGAGTCTGAGGGCCTAGGATAATGGTGTTGACTTCAACAGTAATAAGTAAAGCCAGAATGGGGTAGGATTTAGGAGGAAAGATAATGAGTTTGGATATGGACATGTTTACTTTAAGATGTCTACTGGACATCCATTTCGAGATGTGAGCAGTTGGAGCTTTGAGATTGGAGGTCAGCAGGGAAATTAGGGGCAGAATAGGTAGATTTGAAAGTTATCTATCAGCATAGAGATAGTAATTAAATCTGTGGGAGCTGATAAACTCACCAAGTGAGGATGTATGGAGGGAGAAGAGAAGAGGGCCCAGGACAAAGCCCTTTTGAACACCTATAGGCCATGATCTGGAGGAAGATTCAGCAAAAGAAACTGAGAGAGGTCTTATAGGTACAAGGAAAACTCAAAAACCTAGTGAGAAAGGGGTATCAAGGAGGAGAGAGTGATCAGCAGTGTCAAAGACTGTAGAGAAATTGATGAGAATGAGGATTGAGAAAAGGCCATTGGATGGATAACTTTGGGGAGAACAGTTTTTGGGGAAAAATGAAGGTGGAAGCTGAATTGGAAGGGGTTAAGAAGAGAATGAGAGGAAAATAGAGGCCCATATCATAGATAGCATTTTCAAAGAGTTTAGCCACAAAAGACAGAAGTGATATAAATCAATAGGTAGAGGGGATGGAAGGAGCAAGTGGTTTTGGATTTTTTTTTTTTGAGGATGAGAAAGACATGGTAGTGTTGGTAGGCAGTAGGAAATGAGCCATTAGACAAGGAGAGATTGAAAAGAAGTGAAAGAGTGGAGATGACAGAAGGGGCAATGGATGATGTGGGGTCACTGGAGCAGGTAGGGGTCGGCTTTGGTAGGGAGTAAGCCCACCTCATCATGGGAGACAGGGGTGAAGGAGAAGAGAGTGGCAGGAGGCATCTGACGGTATGGATGGGAGAAGAGGGAGTTCACAGTGAATGGCCTCAATTTTTTTCAGTAAAATATGAGGCCAGGTTCTCAAAGCCTCTCAGCCTCCTCTCACACCGGCCAATTCATAGTTCACTAGCCTAGGTCTCTGCTCCAAGTGACTTTTGGGGCATAGAACTAGCCCCAGCTGGATGCTGGGCTCTTTCCCTCAGTCTTATTGGAGTGATTCAAAGCCTCTTCCTCCTACCACCCCCAACCCCTTGCATGGTATCCTGCCATATTCCTTCTGTTCTGGACTGGTGGTTCAGACCACTGTATGTAGGTGCGCCGCAACTGGGGGGTGACTTTTTCTGTCCTTTGGAGTTTGGGTCTCTAAGACTCTGGGAGGAGGGCAGAGGTTGGAGTATGGGCTTGAGCTCTGCTTTCAGCCCAGACATATGTTCTTCCCCATTCTCTTTGTTGACTGCTGTCCCATAGAGGTCTTTCTGTAGTAGAATGCTACTGTGATGTTGGATGCTGAGGCTCTAGAAGACTTCCCTGAGGCACTGGAAAGAGACAAGTGGTACCAGGGTATGAGGTTACATTTTTTACAAGGTTGTAGGTCAGGTGCTGAGGTTGGTTAGTGCAGCCTCACTGCTGGCAGTGTGTTGTGTGGTGGAAAGGATCCTGTGTGAGCTCATGATAGACCTCAGTTCATGGAGTTTTTTTAACCTTCTTTTGGGTTCTGGGTGTTCTGGACCATCAAGGCAACTGAAACTGCTTTATATGAGCTACATGATTTCTGTTAGGGAGAAGTTTGAGAAGTCATGGGATCAGAGGAAATGTCTTGTTGGTTATGTGACCTTCAATCTATATACATAGTTTTCTACCTCCCTACTCCTCCACAATATCCCACAGTTGACCTTCTACTTCCAAGCCCTTGGTTGGCAAAGTTGTAGGGGAAAGTTTTATTAAAATAAAAAGAAACAAAATAGTATTCCTAGAACAAGGGGCTATTAAGTCTCAAGGATGGATTTGAGTCCTCAGAGTCAAATAGAGTGATTATTATGCAACATAAGGTTGCATTCAGAGGAGCATGATGGGAGGGACCAAAGAGATCACCTCTATAGTCCTACTATCTTCTGCCCTGGTCACACCCCAGCTGGTAGTGTGTCCAGTTCTGGGCACCACAGTTTAGGGGGAGACTTTAGTGGTGGGAGAGCGTCCACAAGAGAACAATTAGGATAGTGAGAAGAATTGGAGCACATAGCTAGCATGTGAAGATTGAAGCAACTGGGCATATTTAACCTGGAGAAAACTTTAGGTGGGATGTAACAGCTGACTACAAGTACTTTAAGGGGTTATCAAGAGGTGATTTGATTTGTTCTGTGTGGCCCCAGAGGGCAGAACTAGTTGTAATGGGTGGATTTGCCAAGAAGTAAATTCAATTTCCTTAATATCGGGCCTGCAAATGGACCAAGCAGCCTCTGGAGGGAGGGGGCTCTCTGTCACTGAAGGTCTTTAGGTAGGAGTTTGGTGACCACTTGTTGTTATCATGGAGATTCTTGTGCAGGTATGGGTTGGACCAACAATCCTTGGAGGGCTCTTCTAATATGGAGATTCTGTGCTTCTTTGTCATTACCTTTGATTCAGGTGTCAGCTCCTCTCCTCCCTCCTTCTCCCTGCTTCCTGTAGAATTCTAACAGTCAACTTTGTCAAAAGATAGATTCTCTCTGTTTGCTTTTCTTAAATGCCCTGCCTGCCATAGCCTCTTGGCCTAAATAGTGCTCAATGATCTGGTTTCACTCCCTCTTCCGTGTCTCTATAGCCATGGATGGCCTGGTGGAGACTAGGAACTCCCATCTGAACCCTCAGGCTTCTTTCCTCCTACTCTCTGGCTATTGGGGGATCAAGAATCAGAGTTCAAACTTGACTTCTAAAAGTAGATATGAGAATAATGATAATAATGGTGGCTGAAATGTTTATAGTGCTTGAGTCTTGCAATGGGCAGTTCAGGTATTTTACAGATAGGCAGACTGATGCCCAGGGAAGCTAAATGCTTTATCCATAGCCATACAGAAAGGATTCAAAGCTGAGTGTCTCTTGACTCCAGGCCCAAGTAGTTTTCTGCTGTAGCCACCTGCCTTCCTCAAAGAAAGAGAAACTCAAAGACTGAGAAAGCAAATGAATGCAGAAAGAAATGAGGAAGGAGTTCGGGGGTGGGCTCAATTGCTTTCTGAATGCAGTCAGGTTCTGTTTTATGACCCATTTTTGACTTTTTAAAATTTCAATTTCAATTACTAAGAATTTATTTCCTCTTCCTCCCCCATTGGAAAAAGAAAGAAAGAAAAGCCAACCCTTGTAACAACTGTGTATGGTCAAGTAAAACAAATTCCATCATTGGCCATATCTGAAAATATAAGTCTCATTCTGCATGGCTGAGCAAGTCAAAAGGGTGATTGGAGGGTGGTGGGTGATAGCTCGGAACTTAAGGAGAGGATCATGTGACTTTCAGAGGACTAGAGGTGATTGACCGATGGCAGCAGAAAAGAAGGCTGGAAGAGGGCCTGAGCCAAGTGGGCCAAGGGATTTGCAAGTGTATCCTTAAGAGCCAGGTAGGATGATGAGAGGAGCATCCCGTTCGGGAGGGCACAGGCAGAAGGCCAACTCTGAGTTTGTGCTAGATAGAAGGAACATTCGAAGTAAAGAGTGAGCATGTCAGGGTGTAATTATTTCTGATAGAATGGTGTTCAAGTAGATAGCTAGTTGGGGAAGAGCTGAACTGGGGAAGGATGAGAAGATGACGGGGAAAGGATCTTGTTTTGATCAAAATATCTCAGGAAACGTCTATCTTAATGTATGTTGCTAGGTTTTATATCCTAAAATACCATTTGTGGTCTTTAAAAGAGTGACACACAGTACATTTTTTTCCTATTATTCATTGCAAATCTATTGTCTTTCAGCTATATTATGGGTTAAATTGGAACTTGTGGGCTAGCCTGGGAACTGGTATTGTCTCCATGGAAAAATGTGTTCTGAGTTCTAAACATATGACTCATTGTTTAAGAACATCTAACATGAGGTACAATTCTCAATTGCCAGGGGCTCTAGTTGGTGATTTGTGTGTTTCGTGAACCTCTCCCTACAGGCTTACTGACTGGGAGGTTTTCAAGGACTCTCATGACTTTGCCAGTGACTGTCTTGATGACTCAATGGCTCATGGAGGGGGAGGGGACTCTCCTGACTGGTTTTTTTTTAATTTTTTTGTCCCTAGGCCTCTTTTCCAGGGAACTTGCATTTGGTTATGGTCTTGAGGCCCACCAGTTTTATCCAACGCACTTTCACAGACATCGGCTTTCGGTTCAGTCAAGATGATTTCATTCTCAAATTGCCGGTAAGAGTGTTGTTTTTTTTCTTTTTAAGAGTATTTTTGATAAGTGTGTAAACACTGTAAGCCTGAGTGAAGATTTTACACTCTCCATTTAGGGGTTCTGTTTGCCTGCCAGCAAAGAGACCATTTTAAAGAATAGAAGCTAAAATTGAAACATCAGGAAATCAAATTTTAAAGTTTTTTGATTTTTAAAAAATTTAATTTACCAACACCTTAGCTTTTCTTTTCACAGTAATTTCTGGATATTATCCCCCTTTGTTGTTATTAAACCTTCCCTTATAACAAAGAAAGTAGTTGAATTTTTCTCCCTCAAGTTCAAAAAGAAAGAATTGTGTTTGTAAGTTTGTAAGTATTTTACAAAAGATATGAAATCATTCATTCTTTTTTTTAACTTGTGGTTCCTTCAACAATTTAACAACCATTTATTAAGTGCTGGGCATAATTCTGGGTACTGAGGATTCACAGATAAAAACAAAACAGTTCCCCGCCCTTAAGAGGCTTATTGTGTCCTAGGGGGTTCCGATATAGGTAAATGCAAAGATCTATAAAATAACCCAGAGTGATTTCAAGAGGAAGAGATTTCCTAGCAACTGGGAGCATCAAAGGCCTCATGTAGGAGGGGGGAGTACTTGAGATGAACTGTGAAAGAAGCTAAGGATTCTGTATATGAAGGACAGTTATATCACTGAGGATTCTTTTGTTTCTTTTAAAGAAAAGTATGTTCTGGGTTGTAAAGTAATGGGAGCTTGCATCCTGCTTGCAACCTAGGAAATTACAGAACATCCTGATCTTTTTTTGTTCTAGCTTTTAGTATAGCAACAACAAGCATTTTATAGTACTTTGCATATACTTGATCAAATCTACCTCATAATACCTTGTGAAGTAGGTAGTGCAGGTATCACCACCTCCTTTTACAGCTGAGGGGACTGAGGTTCAGAATGGCAAAGTAAAAAAAAAATGATGTTTAGGGGCAGCTAGGTGGCTCAGCAGATAGAGCACTAGCTCTGGAGTCAGGAGGACCCAAGTTCAAATCCGACCTCAGACACTTATTAGCTGTGTGACCCTGGGCAAGTCACTTAAACCTGCAACCCTCTTCCCCCCCAAAAGGCACTTAAAAGTGTAGGAGGCAGAGTAAACATGGAGGATGCATTGTAGTCAGTGCAAATATTTGTCTATTTGCCTGTTGTATCCCTCTGACAGAATGTAAACTTCCTGAAGGCAGGGACTGTTTTTCAGTTCTGTGTATGTGTCCAGTATTGGAGTGGAGTCAGGAAGATCTGGGTTTGAATTTCCTTCTCTCCCAATTCCTACCTTTGTGAAACCATGAGCAAGCCATGTGATGTCTCGGAGCCTCAGACAAATTCCCGCACATTACCTACTAAGTTTTGGGTTAGGGCTTCTGAAACTGTCATGTGCTGAACTTTTTTTGGCAGTCTAGTGAAGGCAATAGACCCCTTCTCAGAGATATCTTTTTAAATGCATAAAATGAAATACATAGGATTACAAAAGAAGTATATTGTATTGAATTACAGTTATCAAAATATAAAAACCCTCAATTTTATGGACCCCAGGTTAAAAACCCCTGATGTAGAGGGTCTTGATGTATTGGTGTGTGTGTGGGTGTGTGTGTATTTTGAGGGTTAAGAACAAAATAGTGCTACTATAATAGTGATAATATAAGCAGGAAAAAACAGGAGTTGGGCCCCTTGGAGGGATTCGCCCTTCTACTCTTTTTTTCAGCAGCACCAGGATGAATATACAGGCACTGGCCCAGAACCCCTTCCCCAGGTTTTGTCCAATTAGGGCTCTCATATACAGGTATCCCCTGGGTTCTATCACCCCTTTATGAAGCCTCACCTTTGATAATATTGTGCTTTTGGATGAAGGAGATTTAAGTGTTTGATGGGTTTCTATAGCAATTAATCTTGTTTCATAGAGGAATGTTTTTTATAAAACAAAAACTTATATTGCCTTAAGAAAGCAATGAATTAAGGCAGGGTGTGTGTGTGTGTGTGTGTGTGTGTGTGTGTGTGTGAGAGAGAGAGAGAGAGAGAGAGAGAGAGAGAGAGAGAGAGAGAGAGAGAGAGAGAGAGAGAGAGAGAGAGAGAAAGAGAGAGAGACAGAGAAGGAGAGGGAGAGAGGGGGAGAGAGAGAGAGAGAGAGAGAGAGAGAGAGAGAGAGAGAGAGCGAGCAGAACTTAGAAAAAATTTTTTGCTGAAAAAACATGTGAAATGTTGCTTTTCCACATTCCTTTGGGGACTCCAGTCAAAGGAGGGTTAATGGCATGGTGTTCCTTGTCCTTACAGGTTGTAATGCTTAGTTCTGTCAGTGACTTACTGAGTTACATTGATGAGAAGCAGTTAACTCCTGAGTTTGGAGGCACCTTGGAGTACTGTCACAGTGAATGGGTTATCTTCAGAACAGTAAGTCCACTTAGAGCTGGGGTTCGGAGCTGTTCTGTGTCCTTGACTCCTTTAGCAGTCTGGGGAAACCTATGGACCACACTCCCCTCCTTCTCAGAATGTCTTTAGATGAATAAAGTGGGATCGCAAGGGGTTACAAAGGAATCCGATGATATTGAAACCCAGCTATTAAAATGTAAAAAAAAAATTCTTAATTCTGTGAAATTTCTCCATGGATCCCATCAACCCTATATCACAACCTTTTGATCTAGACAGCATTAGCCCTAAACTAAAAGGTGATCATGAGGCTTCTGAAGCAGCTTCTGTAATTGATTCTTTTCACGTGGATGTGTAGGGGTGAGAGGGGTAGAATGGGTTAATTTCATGTGCAAAGCCATAACTAGAGCTGGCTGAATGGGGCTTTGTTCCAGGATGCTTACAACCTGGGGTGGCTGGTATCATTTTTTAGCCTCCATATAAATGACTTCTCTAGCACTTTAAAGCTTATAAATAATTTTTTAAAATTTATTTTTAGTTTTCAACATTCATTTTCCAAAGATTTTGAGTTACATATTTTCTTCCCATCTCTCCCCTACCCCCACCCCAAGATGGCAAGCATACTGAACTCCTTCCCCCAATCTGCCCCCCAATCCCCTCTTACTTTCTTGTAGGGCAAGATGGAACAAATTATTTTTTATACTGAAGAGAGAAGAATATAAGTATAATCTGTAAAAATGGTCACCAGAACTCAGAACCCAGATGTCCAAAGTTTTCCCCTTGTCATTTTGTTTTGTTGGTGTCTAGGATTCATATTTTATTCAGAAAAGATGAGAAATGAAGCTCAGTTGGCCTTCAGGCTACATAGAGGACTAGATATAAGGTTGGGCTTGAGTTAGGAAGACCTGGATTTGAATCTTGCCTCTAGTTACGCAAACCTGGGCAAGTGAGTTAACCTCTTTGAGCCTCAGTTGAGGCATGAAATGAGGAGAATGATAGCCTCCACCCTAAAATGTTTTATTGGGCTAGTCAAATTAACTAATGCATGGAAAGCATTTTGCAAACTTTCAAGCCCTATATAGATTTGATTTATTATTATTCTTATTCTCCTTCAAGCATTACTTTAGGATAAAAGCAAACCTATCCCTCAAATACAGGATTTGAAAGATTAAAGAAACAGCGTATGGCCATACTTTGACACGATGTCACTAAACATGTACCTTATCTCATAGAACGATCATTTTCTCAAGTATCCAAATAATAAAACTACCAAAATTTGGAATTTTAAAGGAAAGATATTTGGAAGAGGAACTCATGAGGTTTAGCTTCTGCTTAGCCTTTCTATTGTTTAAAGAGTCAAAGAGTTAGTCACTTGAGAAAACAGGGCTTCCATTGGGGGCACACATATTACTGTCATGTGTAGAGGAAGAGTGAAGCGTGTTGGCAGAGCTGTTCTGATGATCAGACTGAACCTGACCTAACCATGGTCCCTTCACAGGCTATTGAAAATTTTGCCCTGACTGTGAAGGAAATTGCACAGATATTACAGTCCTTTGGGACCGAATTGGCCGAAACTGAACTGCCAGATGATGCTTTCTCCATCGAACGACTACTGGCACTCCGTACTGAAAAATACTTTCAGCTGAAGGTAATGCTAGTAGAATAGACCATTCTTTTGGTTCCATGGTTTTCCTTTCTTTGTAAAGACAGTAGATGCCCCTTCTGTTACAGATTGCCTGTTCCCTCCCTCCTCTCCCCTTCCTTCTGTCTCTCTGATCTATTTTTTGTGATGTACTGAATAGCAAGTCAATTACATTACTGTGTATTGCTAGGTACTGTAGGCATACAAAAACAAAGTAGTCATTTCCCTCAAGGAGCTTACATTACACTGGACAGACCCAATATGTATACTAATTAAGTCAGAAAAAGTATATGCAAAATAATACAAAATAATTTGAAGATAGAGTGCTAGAAATGGAGTTAGAAAGACCTGGGTTTGGATTTTGCCTTAGAAAAGAATGCTGGTATTGGGAAATATCTAGGCCTCACTGTGTGCTGTTGGGCAAATGTTTTACCTCTTCAGCCTGGTTTGCTAATATGTAAAAAGAGGGAATTAAAATACTCTCTATGATCTTCTCTAGGCAGCTAGATGGTGCTGCAGGGCCCAAAGCACCAGGTCTGGAGTCAAGAAGACCTGACTTGAAATCCGGCCTCAGACACTTACTAGCTGTGTGACCCTGGGCAAGTCACTTCACCCCATTTGCCTCAGTTTTGTCCTCAGTAAAATGAACTGGAGAAGGAGATGGAAAACCACTCCAGTATCTTTGCTAAGAAAACCCCAAATGGGGTCATGAAAAGTCAGACACAGCTGAAAAACAACAGCAAAAGTTTTCCTCTAGCACTGAGATTCCAAGATTCATAAAACTTAGCTGAAACCTTGAATGGTCATTTAACTAATTCAGGTTTCAGATTATTCTTCCCTATTATAGACAATCTTTTAGGGTTTAGGATGGAAGGTTATGTTTTGGAAATTTAGATTATGAACGTTGGCATTGTGGTCATTATGTTCTTCAGAGATTTAGTAGTAAGTAGTAAGTAAGAAGAAAGTAATGCCGAGTTAACAGTTTCTCTTTCTTCTGTACTTAATTTTTCCTGTTTACTTGGTGGTATAGTGGATAGTGTTAGAATTAGAGTCAGGAAGACTTGAATTCAAATTTTGCCTCAGACTATTACTGGCTAGGTGAGCCTTGTCACTTAACCTGTGTTAGCCTGAATTTCCTCATCCGTAACATGAGAATAAAATGAATAATAATAAAACCTATCTCCCAGAGTTGTTATTAGGCTCAAATGAAATAGCATGTGTAAAGTGCTTTGCAAACCTGAAAACGCTTTGCAAGTGCTACTTATTAAATAGGAAGCCACTAAAGCAGTCATCATTGGTAAACGTTGCACTTACTTGAGATAGGTCCCTGCTTCTGTCTTTGGAGGCGTACTCCTGTTTGTCATTTAAAGCTCTTTACCATCTGGCTTTGACTCAGTTTGCCAGACTAGTTTTTTATCATTTGCTTTCACTCAATCTACGTTCCTACTAACCTAGCTTACTTGTTCACTATTTATGATCTCCCATCTCTCAACTCCCTGCCTTTGCACAGGCTGTGCTCTAGGCTTGGAATGCACTCCCTTCTCACTTTTCTCTTTTGGAGTCTCAAGATCCCTTAAACGATCAGCTCAAATGCTTCCTCCAACACAACTTCTTCCCTAATCTCTGCCAGTTGTTGGCACTTCCATCTCAAAACTACCTTATACACACTTCATAGTTCAATGTATATGTAATTTTAACTGCTAACAGAATGTAAGCTCCCTGAGGGCAGTGATTGTTGCTATTTGTGGCAATGTTGTTTAGTAATTTTAGTTGTGTCCTAGTTGGGATTTCCTCACTCCAGGCCTGGCGCTCTATCCACTGTGCCACCTATATGCCTGGCCCATAGTGTGTGCTTAATAAATGTTTGTTGAGTCATTAGACCAAATAGACACAGTGAAAGAGCCTTCTCTTCTATGGACTTAACCCTGTAAGACATGAAACTTCTGTCCTTGATTGAGGAGACCAGTATCATGAACACACAATGTTCAGCCAGAGTCCACTTTAAATGAGACACTGGGCCCCAGAGCTTTCTTTCTTTTCTTTTTTTTAGAGGCAATTGGGGTTAAGTGACTTGCCCAGGGTCACATTGCTAGTAAGTTTATGAGGCTGGAGCCTTGCTTTCAAGAAAGCTACTGATGGCACAGTTTATGGCTCCTGGGGAGATGCCATTTAATACATCAGTGTAAAAATCTTGTTACTCTATGTTTAAGGATCTTCCCAAACATATACCCTCTAGTAGCTGAGCTATAGATTGTACTGTAAGCTCTTTCAGAAAGCAGGCTGAATTGAAAGCCTGCGTAGTCAAATTTTCTGGAGCGATGGGATATAATGCAGAGAGAGAGAGAGAGAGAGAGAGAGAGAGAGAGAGAGAGAGAGAGAGAGAGAGAGAGAGAGAGAGAGAGAATGTGTGTGTATGTGTGTATACGAATTTGTCAAGGGTAGTAGTGCTTCCTTTTACAAAGTGAAGTCATTATTTTAATTTTAGTTATTAAGGATGATATAAATACTATTGAGAGGCAGTTTGGAATAATGAATAGGAAATCAGGAAAAAGCTCAGAGTTTAGGATATTCTCACTATCAAGGTCAAACATCTTCAGAGAGCTAGGATACCAAGCATTGCTTCTTGGATGGAAGGACAAAAGAAGGACCTGTTGCTGTAATGAAGGTGCACTTATTAGAACTAAGGTAATGGGCTATGAGTGAGGCTAACTTAACCTTGAGTCACTGGTTGCCTTTGACCAGGATTGCTCCAAGAATATGGAATAGGCTTCTGCCTACAGGTGGAAATTCACTAGCCTATAGAAAGCCAAATTATTACAATAGGTTGGTTTTCCTTTCTATTTTGCTTCAAGAATATATCCTCGTGACTAAATGGAAGCAAGATTTGCATTGATAAACTTGAAGCTTTTCAAACAAATTTCCTCTGCTCTTATTCTTTTCCAGGAAGAGATTATAAGTGTTATGAAAGAAGGAAATATGTTGCTGAGGACCTTTGAAGTGCCTAACACCAAAGAATCAAATGAGGAACCTCCTCAAGAAAAACCTGGAGATTGGGAAACTGTTAATAGGTTAGTGCCCTGTTTTTAAAAAAAAAATTCAGTTCTATTTGATGAGCATTTATTAAGCACATACTGTATGCCAGACACTATGACAAAAATAAAACAATCCCTGCCCTGAGCGACCTTACTGTGCAGAGGACAGGTTTGTTATAGTTTTGAGGGGAAAGTCAGATTCTTCTGCCCTGCTCTCCTAAGTAGAGAGGTTTTCTTGGGTGTCCCTCCAACCTTCCACATGTTACTAGTGAACATTAATGGTGGTTCTTATGACAAACTGTCCCTGATGCAACAGGATTTGGCACCTGAATTCACATTCCAGCTCAGTGCCTTCCTCTCCCCATCTGTTAAATAAGGGTCTAGATTAGGTGATCTCTAAGGTCTCAAAGACTTCTGGTTTTCTATCTCTGTGGGGCATTATGGGCTGGAGCTTTGCCCCTATTTCTCAGTTGTTGAGTCAAATTCTGTCTCTGGAAAATGAATGTTTCACACACACACACACACACACACACACACACACACACACACACTAATCATCCTTTGGACTTTGCTTTGTCAAGATTACTTGCTCAGCTGCACGAGATGGAAGTGGCCTTTGATGAATTTTGGGACAAGCACCAACTCAAGATGGATCAGTATGTACAGCTTTGGAAATTTGAACAAAATTTTCTAGAGGTATGTTAACTTTATTGCTCTTCTCTAGGGAGATTTTAGGCATTTTCAATGAGATAATTTGTGTCACAGCACTTTGTGTCACTGGTTTTTTCCAGATTTGTAAGCAAACATAGTGGTTTGATGCATTTTTAAAAGTTTCTCTATCCCAGCGGTCAAAAAAGAGAGATGTAAAGTTGATCGAAAGAAAAATTAGGTGTTTCCAAAAAATGTTGAATAATTAGTAACAGGTGGTATTTTTATAGCACCTTAAGGTTTGCAAAGGGCTGTCTATAGATCATCTACTATGTTCTGCATGACCACTCTGTGAGGTACATGCTATTATAATACCCGTTTTACAGATGGGGAAATTGAAGCTCGGAAAAGTAGAGAGCCTTGCCCTGGGTCATATGGCTCTTAAACATCTGTGGTGGAATTTGAATCTAGATCTTCCTGGATCCAAGCCTAATACTTGATCTTCTTTTTACTATTAATGGTCAGACTCAAGGAGTAGTCAACCTCAAAAAAAGATGGGGATGGTTCATGGCTAGACAGCAATTTATCTAAAAAAGACCTGAAGGTGTTAGTGGATTGGAAGCTCTGCATGAAGTAGCAGGGTGATGCAGCAGTCAGAAAAGCTAACATAGTCTCGGCCTTCATTTGGAGGGACCCAGCTTCTAGGAATAGGGAGGTGATTATCCCACAATCCTCTTCTATATTCTCCCCACATCTGGGGGATTGTATTCAATTCTGGAGAAGAGAAGGGAAAGCAGGTGATGTCTTCAAGGTTTCAAAGGGTTGTAGAAATATAGCTTTAGAGGAGAGAGACCCTTGATGGAGCCACTCTCTTGAATCTCCTCACTTTATGGCCCAGTGTCACATACTTAGCACGTACCAGAGATTGGACCAAGACTCAGGGTCTCTGACTCCAAATCCAGTATTCCTTTCACCTCATGAAATTGGAAATGGAATTATTGTTATCCTGCTTGACCTCAGGGAGCAGAAAAAGGAGAATGGGGGGAAGTTCCAGGGAGGCTGTTCCAAACAGCAGAGCTCTCTTTAAATGTGATCCACTGACAGCATCATACTCTTTTTCTCTTCCTACCTTATGAGTGCTTATTTATATCAGTGCTGTCATCTGTCAGGACAGGGAGTGTCTCCATTTAAACAGTTTTTATAAGCCCAGTCACATCTAACAGGATTCTGACATGGAGTTGGGAAGAACCAGGTTAGAATCCAGACTTTGACATTTACAAAGTGGGTCACCCTGAACAGGTGATATCATCTCTCAGAGCCTCAGATGCTTCATCGATGCAAATGGGTGTAGTAGTACCTCCCTCAGAGGCTAATTGGGAGGATCACAGGAGATATGAATATATAGAAAGGATTGTAAAAATGGCTTCTATTATATTATTATGGTTGTAGTTGTAAAACCTTTTTTCCTTTTGGGCATGTTTTTTCCTTCTTGATATTTATAAAATCATATTTTCTAGGAGACTTAATTAGAAAGGAAAGTACCTTTTAATTTGTACATGCCAACCAACTCTTTCCTCCATACCTTTAGCTTAAGGATGCTATTAAATTCTTAATGGGCCAGCATGCCATCATCCCCAGTACTGGAGACAACGTGGTAGATGTGAAGCAAAGGCTCGCAGAGTTGGGGACCTTGGATGACATGGCTAAGGTAGTTATATCTTCAGCCCCTACCCTTCCTCTCCTGCTAGTGAAATGGAAAAAGTGTTTGGGATGGGACTAAGCAGCTGTTCTTTTCTCATAGTGCACTTCAACAGAATTGGCTAGCCCCACCTTCTGTCCAGTTGCAGGAAGAATGTTGGTTTTTATGACCTTCCTTGTTGGATATGGGGGAAATGGCCAGTTGGGAATGGAGCTATGACAGGAAGCAACCATATAGGAGTAGAGTGGACTGTTTCCTCTAGTAGGCAATAGCAATGCCAAATACATCTGTGAAAGTGATCCTAATAAAAAAGAGCAGCCTTCTAAGCTTGGGTGCTTGGGAAGGATGGGCAATAGGTCAATGTTATCCCAGGTGCTCCATTTCCTTGATGGTACCATGATGTTGGGAAAGAATGCTGATCACAGTTGAGAACTGGGGCTTGAGAGTTATTGCTTCTTACTCTACCCCAGGATCTGATTGGGAAAGCCCAGCTTCTGATACTGCATGGGCACCAGCTTGCAGCCAATCACCATTATGCCGTTGACTTAATCTGCCAGAGGTGCAATGAGTTAAGACACCAAACAGATGTCTTGTCTGAAGAGCTGAAAGCCAAAGAGAAGAAGCTTACCAAGACCTTGGAACTCCAGAGTCGGCTGCGCCAGGTAGTGAGCATTCTGAGAAATTGGGTCATCTCTGAGAGCAAGCTCATTCACCCTTGTGAGCTCCACTCTCTCCTATGTGCCAATGACTCGAAAAGCTGCAAAGTGAATGCATGAATGGAAAATTATTTATTAAGTGATGACTATGTGCCAAACAGTGCAACTAGAAATACAAAAGCAAAGGTAGTCTCTGCCCTTAAGGCATTTACATCCTAATTGGAGGGAGATAACACATCCTTCTAGATTCCTTATGTGACGTGTACCTTGATGTCTCACAGGTAGCTCAATGGACTGTGTCTAAAACCAAGTTCATTATCAAGAATTCTAGAATATGAGAATCAGAAGAAATGTTGGAGACCATCTAGTCCAACCCCAGCTCAGATGGCAAAGGGCCTTGAGTCCACGCCACATGAGGATCCATTGTAGGAGCTGTGAATAATTAGCCTGGGGAAGAGAAGACATAGGGAAGGCAGATGATAGCTGTCTTCACAGTTTCACAGGGTTGTAGAAATAGCTTTAGAGAAGAGAGACCCCTGATGGAGCCATCCACTCCAATCTCCTCATTTTATGGATGAGGAGACTGTGGCCTCCTCCATACATGATCAAGAATCCTTTCTAGTATCTACCTCACCAAGTGGTCATCCAGACTTTACTTGAAGATCTCTAGTTAAGGGGAACTCTCTACTTCCCAGTGTAGCCCATTGCACTTTGAGACAACTTTACTTTTAGGGTATTTTCTCTGACACCAAGCCTGGATCTGTCCCTCTATAACTTGAACTCATTGCAAGTTACTCTGGGGCCAAGTAGAATGATTCCTTTTCTAGCCAAAATTTCCCTAGTTGTTTCAATGGATCCTCATGTACCATGATCTCAAGTCCTTTCACTAGCCTTCTTTGGATGCTCTGCTGCTTAGCCTATGGCATCTAGAACCCAATGTAATACCCCAGACATGATTACATCAGGGCAAAATGCATCAGGTCCTTTACCCCTTACTCCTGGATGTTCTGTTCTTCTGAATGCAATCTCACGTTGAATTATCAGTCCACCGAAACCTTTTAAAAGATCTTTTTTCAGGACTGCAATTTATCCATGACTCTCTCATCTTCTCTGAAGTTGCTTTGTTGACCTCAGGTATATAACTTTGCATTGATTCCTTTTGTTTTATATTATTAATCAGTTGATAATCAGTACACGATTGATTATTAGATTCATCTCATCATTCTAGCCTGTTGAGATTGTTTTGCACATGTTCTCTATCATTCATTGTGGTGGTTATCTACCCAGCTTTGTCTCAACTGAAAATTTGATGAGCCTCCATCCAATCGATTGATTAAAAAAATATTAATCCACATGGGACCCTGCCCAGACAGCTGGGGACACTCCACTTTACTGGAGACCTCTTTCCAAGCCGACCAATGGGTCCTTTTTGCATCTGCTCATTCAGTTAGTTCTGAAACCACCAAACTATACTCTTTTCTAGCTAACGTTGCTCCATTTTGTCCACAAAAATAGCAGGAGATACTTTATCAGATGCTTTGATGAAATATAAAGTGACTGTATCTACAGCCTTCTCCAGATCTACTAGTGTGGCAGCCTGGGTACCAGAAGAAATATGGTTAGTCTGGCATGACCTGTTCATGAAGCCGTGCTAGCTCCTGGTGTTCACCACTTCCTTTTCTTCTTGTTTGCTGACCATCTCTAATGAAATGCCATAAGTTGAAGTCAATCTCACTAGCTTATAGTTTGCAGAATTAACTCTTGCGTTTTTGAGAAAATCTGTGCAATATTTGTCCTTTTAGTTCTGAAACCCTTCTCTGCAGTCTATCTGTTGTCTCTTTCAATACCCCGGAACGTGGTTGAGAGCTTCCTATCCCCCTAGTCCAAATGGCTTTCTAGTGTAGTAGTCCCTGGGATCCTAATGATAACAAGAATAAAAATAATTTATATTTATATGGGGTTTTAAGTTTTCCAACAGCCCTCCATACAATTGACTCTGTGAAGTTTTTCCAACCTCTTTGAAATCTGCCCTCCCCAAAAGAAGGATGCATCTCAGTCTGGGACCACCTTTCTGATCCTACTGGATCACAAATCCCAAAATGAAGTGATCACCTCCTCTGCACCGCCCGCTCTACCCCCACTCCCCCAATTTGCCATCATTTCTCCTTCAGCAGCCAGTTTCTCTTTGTGGAAATCCAGTCCAGAATAGCAATTCCCCTTATTGCTTCCTTCACCTTTTGAAGGATGAAATGATCATCAAGGCAAGCCAAGAAATGATTAGCTAACTCTTTTTGGCAGAGGGAGGACTCCAGCAGATGTTCAGATAATTGAAGGCCCCCATCACCACTATATTATGCCTCTTTGCCAGGCTTATGATCTGTTGCTGCTTTCTGTCCGTGTGGTCTGTATTACTTAGGACAATGTCGCTTTTATTTCTTCCTCTTTTGTTCTTCACCCAAATGCTCCCCCACCATCAGGCTTCCCCACCCCTGGAACCTGGATTTCCACATATAAATCTGTTTTCTTAATGTTCGATATCTACTTCCTTCCCCAAATTCTAATTCTGCTCCTCTATCCTGTTCCTTTTGTGCATCTCAAGTCTCTTTCTCCCTCCTTCTGACTTCACTATGTCTACCTGCGGTTCCATTGTTGGCCTTGCTATCTATTTTTGTCATTGGTATTTTACTGATTATATCGTCAATCTTCTTGTCTCTCCTTCCCACGAAAGCATCCTGCAGACTGCTGCCACATAGATCCCATCATGCCAGACCTCGGCTCAGAAGTCGTCCCTATTGTCCACTGACTTGAGTTCAGATTCCTTCCCATGCCATTCAAAACTCTCCTCACTCTTGCCTCCCCCAATCTTGCTAGCCTTTTCTCCTATTTGTCCCCTTCATAATGCTTCTCTCCAGCTAAACTGGATAGTGCTTTGCTCCTTGGACAGGTCTTGGACTCTCAAAATCTGGTCTTTGCTCACAATGGCTGCTGTACCTGAAATGTTCTCTCTCTGCTCTTGGATTGTTGAATTCACAGCTCTCTTTAAAGCACGAGTGAAATGCAAGCACCCTACATTATATCTTCCTCAATCTCCCTCATGATATAAAGCCCTTCCCCCAGTACCTCATGTATTATGTCATTTCACACTCTCCAATAAGAATGAAAGACAACATGGTATAACAGTGTTTATACTCAATAATCATTCTTTGCTTGTGGGCTGTACAAAACACAGGAAGTGGGCCATAGTTTGTTGATCCTTGCTATAGCTCTGGGTGTCAGGATGATCTGGATTCAAGTGCTGTCTCTGATGTGTGCTGGCTGTGTAACCCTGGGCAAGTCACTCAACTTCTAGGCCAGCATCTAGGACTCTTAAGTGCCTGCATTGGTAGAGGAAGTCTCCTGTACCAGTGAGATCACAGGTCCAGTCACTACCAACAATAATCACTAGCATTTATATAGGACTTTAAGGTTTGAGTAGTGCTTTCCATTAGTTCTCATTCATCATTATCCAATATTATATATTATAGCTATTTGTGTTGCAGCTCCACTCCCCACACTGGCCTGTAAGCTACATGAAGGGAGGGACCATGCCTTATCTAAACTTTGCGTCTCCCTTCTGCACCTAGTGTGGCACCTTGTATGCAAGAGGGACTCGACCCATAGATTTTGTCATTGAAAACCAAAGAATTTAGAATCCCATTCACTGCCTTGTGATCAATAGGCACAGTCCCTCCAGGGGGCGCTGCTGCAGTGCTATCCATTATCCATGAACTGGCTGACCAAGAGCTTTGTCACCTCTGAGGCTGCATCTAGTCCTTGGAAGCCTTCATTCCTGTCTTCTATTGCTTTGCATCATTTACATAAAGACTTGGCTTTTTTTTTTTTTTTTGGGCCAGGTGTCTTTTATTTCCATTACTGATTTAAGTAAAATATGCAACACGGAGCAGAAATGTAGAACAGATGCCATTGCCGTGTTCATTTTCCTTACTGCCTTAATGGATGGATATATTCAATCTTGCTTCGCTTCTTCCTGCCAGGCTCTCCTGTGCTGTGATGAGGGGGCCTATCTCCTTGCTAATCAGCCGATGGATAAATGCCAGGCAAAAGAAGGTGCTCAGAGAGCTCTTTATGACATCGAGAAGTTCCTTGATGTGACTCTCCCCAATTTAAAGTATGATCCTCGTGTCCTACAGCGGGAATTTGAGGTCATTTTGACTCCCGAACTCAAGGTATGGTATGTGCAGTCAGAGCATAACTCTGGCAGAAAGGGCACTGGCCAGGCTACTCCAAGGCTGCCTTCTTCAGTAGGATCATCACTGTGGAGCTAGAAGGGACCTGGAGGCCATGAAGCCTGCTCCCTTCATTTTACAAATGAGGAAACTGAGGCCCAGGGAGATTGAAGTGACTTGCCCAAGGCCACACATAGGCTCATAAACCTAGTTAGAGAAAGTGGTCTTAACAGGAGAGAGGGCAATGTAGCCCTTTGGTTCTAAGAGGCGTGTCAGGGACACACAGGGTATACTCCAAATTAGAGACAAATTAGGCCTGAATGTGGGCAGCTGACTCCTTTACTAGTAGGGACTGAAGCTGTCTAATTGGAGCTACTCTGGAGAGGAGTCAGGGCAAGGCAAAAAGAAAGCTTTTCTCCCTCCGGAGAGTGAGGATGGAGCTTGGGCAGGGCTGTTGTATGTACACTTCAGAGCTTGTATCGCTGCTGGTTTTTCACATTCTGAAAACTGACCTAGAACTAGAAGGGATGTCAGAGGCCATCTAGTCCACTTCTGCCCCCCATTTTATGGATTAGGAAGCTGAAGTTCAGGTGATTTATATACTCAGTGCCTTGATCTTACTTGGAAAGGAGTCAGGTGCCCACATTCAGGAGGTGCATTGACTCTTCCAGCCTGGGAAGGGAAGACTTGTGTGTTTTCTCTGAAATTAAGGGCTAAGACTTCTCTGACAAGCCTGTTCTCCCGGCTCACTGAGTCTGCACCAGCCTTCTCAGGGTCACTGGCTCCCTCACGGAGGTGTTAGCGTTGTGGCTTTGTAGCCATGACGAGGCTTTACTACATTAATCTGCTTTACATTACTTTCCTCAAGGTTTCCGACTTGACATATCTTAAGCCCTCAATTGAAATTCCTCCTTTTGGTGCGTGCTGTTCTGTTCTCTGGGGAGGTGATAGGGTTTTGGGGGGGGCCTTCGTTCCGCTGATGATTTCCATCCAGTCCTTGATCCGGCATCTCATTTTGCGCTCTGCAGGTTCAGATCCAGGCTGTCCAAGTCAAGCTGGAAAACATTCGCAGCATGTTCCAGAACCGGCAGGCTTGTTTCCGGAAGCTGACAAATAAGCATTCCCGGCCCATCCAACTTGTGGCACCCCGACCCGAACATGCAGGCAGATCCAAATCACCGCTGTTCTCACCCAAACACGGTAAAATGGCCTGTCCTTTGCTTATTCCTGTCTCTTGCTAGCTTATTAGCACAGATACCTTTTTCCCCTTATAAAAATGTTTATGTGATTCATTCATTCTCTAATACTGAACCATGGAGCTCCTCAGGTTTTGTTTAAATAGTTGTATATTCAGTTCAATTCAGTCCATCTCAAACATTTATTAAGCAACTGCTCTGAGCTCGGTCCTCTGCTAGACAGTTCCTGCCCGCAATGAGCTGGCATTCTTCTAGAGGATCACGGCATGTAAACAAGCAAGTGAATACCAATTGTACATAAAGTCATTGGAATATCAGAGTTGCAGATGCCACAGTGTAAGGAGGCATAGCTAACACTGGACGATTGAGTCAGGAGCAAAAAGAACTTGGTAAGCTGGCATGTAAGGGTAACTCTGATAAGCAGACATTCGGTATGAATAAATGTGATCTTAAACATCATTTCCAAAAATCAAGTTTATATGTACAAGATGGGAGAGGTACGGTTAGACAGTAGTTTGCTAGAAAAAGATCTGGAGGTTATAGTGGACTGCAAACTGTCAAAAAAAAAAGGCAAATGGTCTTTGGGGATGCCTTATGAGAGACTTAGATTCCAGGAATAAGGAGGTGATAGCTTTTGTGCAATATGCCCCATAGACTAGAAAGTCCAAACAGTTTACTGGAATGGAGAGTGTTTGAAAGTGAGCAACACGTAATCACATCACAGAGATTGCAAGGCTGTCATCAGCCAGAAGCTGATCAATAATTGGGCTAGTCTCTAATGGCTATATGATGTGCTTCAGAGTTTACAAAGTATGGTCACATCCAGTCACATCTGCTCTTTCCAGCAGAGCCCAGTGAATTGGGCATACTTTTTTTTTTTTTTACGTTTTCCAGCTGAAACTGAGGTCCAGGGGAGGTGATTGGACCAAGGTCACATGGAAACCTGAGTAGCAACTCAGGTCTTATGACTCCTACTCCAAGGGTCTATCTACTACAAAGATTTCCTGCTACCAAATCTCAAGGCCTGGACTTGGCAAATGAGCCTATAAATAAGTTTATTAGCCCATGGCAATGTTAACCGGGGATCTTTTAGCTCTCTTAGCCCTCTCCACCTTTTCTCCACCCCTCCACCTGCCAGAAAGCTCCAAAGGAGTAAAATAGACTGAGATTCTTTACTTTGTCTGGCAAAAAAAAAAAAACACAACCCCCCCCCCCCCACAAAAAACCTGTTCTGTGGTTTGCACAGGCTTCTTGGAAGCTGTTGGCATCACTGATGCCAACACAAGAGATGTCTGATAAATGCTGTGGGTAATTGAATTGGCTGGCTTGTCTCAGCAGCTTCATACTCTAGGAAGAATTTGGTTGGACTTGAGTGGCTGAGCCTTTGAACCCCAGTTTTCTGTCCTTTGCTTTTGCAGTTGAGATGTAACCATTTCAATTCTGAGGCCTTTGTAAAGCTGATGGAGACCAGCCTTGGGCTCTCCGTCTCTCTCCGTCTCTGTCTGTCTGTCTCTCTCTGTTTCTGTCTCTTTTTCTCTGTCTCTTTCTCTGTCTCTCTTACTCTCCCTTTCTCTGTGTCTCTGCCTTTCTCTGTCCCTCCATCTGTCTCTGTCTCTGTCTCTCAGTTTTAGCCTTCCTGAAGTTCCTCCCTCAGCTTTGGGAAATAGCCCTTGGTCATTTGGCCTTCTTTTTTCTTGCTTTCTCAACTTTGTCAATCTTATTTTTTAATAGTGTGCTTGACTTAATTAGAATTTTTAATCCCTACCTAGGATCTCAGGGTATTTTTTTCATAATTGAACAAAGCTTTCCTGAATTCTGCTGGCAATGGTGCTGCTCTACCTTCCCCTCCCCGCCCCCCCCCCCCCACTCCTATGTAGCTTTTCTTTGTTAGAAATTGGTTAACTTAGGAAAGGTTTCCACAGAAAGTAACTCAGGCTCCTAACATGAAGCTCTTACACTGTCTAGCAGTGGTGGTCTGATTGGCACCTCATAAACGTATATCCAGTGGAATAGAATGGAAGAGTTAAAGGAAGTTATTTATATATTCTTTTGAGTTGTCCATCACTTACAAAGTAAAATGTGAGGAGGGTCTCTGTTTTTATGGAGGTGATAGTCTAGGAGGGGAGCTTGGAATCACAGAATTTTTGTGCCATCAGATGGCCTCAATAGCCGTTGAGTAAAAACCCTACCCCCAAAAGAATTCAGGAAGCAAGACAGTCACTTGGGATACAGAGACAGATATGATAACATGTTTTCCTGAAGGAATTCCTATTTTCCTGGGAGGAACTGGGGGTGGAGAGGAGAACAACTTTTATTACATCTTACAAGAGTTGTTCTTCTTTTTTCTAATGGGGGGTGGGTGGTTGGAAAAATGAATGATCATAGAGATAAGGTTAACAAAAATTAAAAGAAGGCCATTGAGGCATCTTCTTTTTAAAAATGCAGAAAGGTAAGCCCAGAACTATGCCCAGAAAAGCAGGACACCTCTGAAAGCTATATGTTGAAATTATTATATATATTTTTAAAAAGTAAACTATATATAATAGAAATAGGCAACTTCATGTATTCTTTTTTGTTCTATGTTTTGCAGAAATGTCCATTATTTGAGTGTTTGTTAAGTTCAGAATAAAAATAAATTAAAAAAAGAAACAACATGTGTACCAGTTAGGAAATATAAAATACATCCACAATAAAGAATAATTTGAGTGTTACCTCAAACTGGGAGAGGCTATGCAGGGCTTCTTAAACTTTTTCCACGTGTGACCCCTTCAGTGCTTCTTAAACTGTGAGATTGCTGAAGGTACCCATGGTCACACAGCCAGCATTTGTCAGAGGCAGAATTTAAATCCATGTCCTTTTTCTTCTAAGTTCAGCACACTGTCCACAAGACTAAGCTTTCTCTTAAGAAGTAAAAAAGGGAATATATCTCAAGTGTTAAGTGACAGCCAGAAATCTAGAGCTCAGCCTTGGCTGGGGTGGAATGGAAGAAGCAGTGCATGTATTTGCTTTCATTAAAGGTAATACCCTCCAATGTCTACCACAAAGGAAGCTGTTGATGGAATACATACTGTACTTTTCTAAATGATTTTACCCATCATTATTTGTGCTTGCAATCAAGGCATTCCCACGTTCCACACACCAGCCATGATGACTTCCTCTTTTTAATCAAGTTCAGGCCAGCAATATAACAATGTACAACATAATGTTTCTTTCTAATTAAGCAATGGACAAGAATGGTCCATCTTATAACAGGAGGGAAAAAACCCTCAGATTCTGCCTTTTTGGCCAAGGAGGCCCTCAGCTCACTGTAGGCTCTGTTTGGAAATCATTGGTAGGTAAAGGAACTGGGTAAAATCCTCGAGATAATGGCGACATGCCATGGGAGTTATGGCTCCCATTGTGAGCTGTCCCTATCCTTCCATAGCTCAGCTCAAAGGCTACCTTCTCCATGAAGCCATCTTTGATTCCACCTTTTATCATACTTGATTTTCATGACTCTCACTGCAACTTATTCATATAGACTAATTTGCATTACGATTATTAGTCTCATCATCTTATGTCTCTCACTTAACTGTAATTTCCTTGAGAGTAGGGACTCTGTCTTAATGTGACTTCATATTGCCTTCAGTGGCTAGCACATTTTGAGGGGAACTAGACTTGTGATTTCATTAGTGTAGGGAACTTTGAGTGATGAAACCCCCTTTACCAATGCAAATTGATCCCTGCTCTGGAAGCTTAGAGACTCACCTAGGGCCACCAAGAGTTAAAGTGACAGCCAATATATGTCAGAGTGGGACTTGAACTCATCTCTTCTTGATTCTAAGGCCAACAACTCTCTATCCACTATGCCATGTGAAATCTCATTTTAGATTTTAAATAACTATTTATTTAATCAATTAACTATATGATTATCTTCTGTGTTGCTTATTTCCTTCATAGTTGATATTCAGAAACTTAACAAAAGTACTCTGGTACTTTTTCTCTTTCTCTCTAGAGTAAAAAAATGGTGGAATTGCTTGTGAGATTTTTAAAAAAGAAATATTGTCAATAACCAGCATGATGGCAAATAGTAGGATTTTTAAGGGCAATGAGATTAAAAAGAAATTTCTCTCCCAAATAGCACTCTGGATTCTGGACAGTGGGTGAACAGCACTTTTAGTATGCCATGTAATCTTCTGGAAGTCATGTGACTAAGAAAGATAAATTAGATTTAAAACTTGGGTCAGTTTGTGTGGCTCCAAAGAGAATGTTGGCTGTTTGTTTGACTATCTTCTTCCCATTGATGATATATTGGCTATTGGTGGCTCATGTTGCTTCGGGAAAGACCTATCTTGTTGGCAACTACATGACAAGAAAGGTCAGGGTGGCAGGGAGGAATGTTAGCAAAAAAACTGTCTCAGGTTTGAAGTAGGACAGTACTTTTAACACTTTGATGGATCTGGAATGCTGTCCATGTGGGTACCCCTCCGGTATAGACTACAGCATATTCATACCTTTTCATCCTGTGTAATTCTCCATGATCTCCTAAACCCCTCCTCCCCCAAGGTTCTCCCCATCAGGCTTTCTTTTAGGTCTTAATATTTTGTATATACTAGTGTCATATGTGGGTTGTCCAACTTGCTACCCATGCCATAATTGGCCTGCCTCCATTTCTACTCAAACATGTCCTCAAAGAATTCTTTTTTTTGGTCCACTATTTGTGCACAAACCATTTTTAGCTCTTGCTATGTGTTACAGCCTGTTTACACACACTGTATGATTCTCCATGGTCTGTTAGGCCATTCTAATAATAAAATATTCTTGTGCTTAATATATTTAACCACAAGAGGCATTCTAGTGTGAGAAGGGAAGAGATGTTATCTTGTATCTCCTTTTCCATTTGGCCAATTCTACTTTTTAAGCAGTTGTTTTCTTTTTCTTAACTATTTACTCTTTTTTCTTAATTCTCTTGCATCACTCTCATTTCTTTTCCCAGTTTTTCTTTTACCTCTCTTATATGATTTTTAAGCCCCTTTTTGAGCTCTTCAGTGAGTTCTTTCTGGACTTGAGACCATTTCATGTTTTTCTTTGAGGTTTTGCCCATAGATGTTTTGACATTGTTGTCCTTTTCTGAGTTTGTGTCTTGATCTTCCCTGTCACTATAATAAATGAGGACTATTTAAGGAGTTCTGGACAAGGTT
Organism: Pseudochirops cupreus; assembly: GCA_028627135.1. Classification (NCBI taxonomy): domain Eukaryota; kingdom Metazoa; phylum Chordata; class Mammalia; order Diprotodontia; family Pseudocheiridae; genus Pseudochirops; species Pseudochirops cupreus. Next base: position 29,141,869 of record CM053582.1, on the reverse strand, counting down.
AAGCAATATCTACACAAAACCACAGAGAGTCAATTGATTCAACCAATTCAGCATAAACAAACAACCCCAAATCCCAAACCCAATAAACCCGTTGATTTGGGGTTCTTGGACATCAGGTGAAATATATTTACATTGAATTTTGGACACATCTTTCCAGTTTGAGTCTATCTTGCTTTACACAATAGAAGAGTTCCTAAAAGAATGTATATACATTAGATTTCTGTCACTGGAACCATTTGTAGCATATTGGTAAAGAATTATACTTAAAGCTAATAATTATTCTCTAATTTGTCTTTATTGTGCTTTTGAATCTGTTGAGTTTTCATAGAGCAAGGCCCATTTACACTCTCTGAGGAAATTAGTTTTTATTACAAGTAAGTATAATCTTCTTTAAATAAAGAGAATAAAAGTGATTTGGTGTAATAGAGCGCTTGGCTTAGTTAGGAAGTCCTGGGTTCAAATTCTGCCTTTGACACTTATTAGCTTGTATAGTCCTGGGCAAGATAATCAGTCTGTCAAGAAATGTTTATTAAGCGGCGAAAACAATGCTGCCTCTCTAGGAGTTCATATTCTAAGGGAGGATGTGATATATAAACAACTGTTTACAAATAAGATACATCTAGGTTAAATTGGAGAGATTCTCAGAGGGAAGGTATGAATGTTAAGGAGGGCCTGGAAAGGCCTCTTGAAGAAGGGATGGAATTTTCGCTGAGACTTGAAGGAAGCCAGGGAAATAAGGAATTGGAAGAAAGAGAACATTCTGGACATGGAAGGATGGCCAGTGAAAAGGTGTGGAGTTGGGAGATGGAGTGATTGATGAAAAAACAGCAAGAAAGTCAGTGATTCTCATTGGTTACAACCCTTCTATATGACCAAACTATTGTACAATGTGATGTGAAAGTATTTGCAGATCCTATACATGATCGCATGCCACCATGGGGGGGGGGGGGGGAAATCTGAAACACAAGGGATTGTGGAACTGAATCTTGTAAATTAAAAGTAAATAAGTAAATAAAAAAAAATTAAAAAAAAAAGAAAGTCAGTGATTCTGGGTCATAGAGTTCGTGAAGGGGATGAAAGTATTAGAAGACTGGAGAAGTAGGAAGACACTAGATTGGGAAGGGCTTCAGAAGCCAAAAAGAGGATTTTCTATTTGATCCTGGACATAATAGGGAGCTATTGGAGTTTATTGACTAGGTGAGTGACACGTTGAGACCTGCCCTTCAGAAAGATTTCTTTTGCAGGTTAAGTAGAGGATGAACTGGAGTGGAGAAAGACTGCCTGGGAAACTATTCACTATTGCAGTAGTTGAGAGACAAAAGAATGAGGGCCTATACCTTGGTGGCAGCTCTGTCAGAAGAGAGAAGGGGACATATATGAGAGCTGTTGTAAAGGTAGAAATAATAGGATGTGGCAACTTACTGGATGAATGAGAGTGAGGAGTCAAGGGTAACACCCTAGATTGGAAACCTGGATTCCTTGGAGAATGGTGGTACTTAAGACAGTAACAGAGAAGTTCAGAATCTGGGAAACTTTTTTGGGGAAAAGATAATGAGTTCAGTTTTGGACATGTCAAGTTTAAAATGTCCATGGGACTTCTGTTTGGGATGTCCAGTAGGCAGTGAGACAGTGCAAGAAGAGTTCTGAAAATCATCTTCATGAAGATGACGAATCCATGGGAGCTGATGAGATCACCAAATGAGATAAGATGGAGGGTTAATACAACTGCCATGTAATTGTCTAGGATGGATGCACTTGGTTATGGATGGGTTGTGATCTGCCTTGTGGAGGGAACTCACATACTGTGAATCCAAAATGCTGATGAAATCACAGATCCTTTACATATTCATTCAGCTAATGGGACACAATGAAAAGAATGCTATGCTTAGGGTTAGGAGACCTTGGTTCAAATTCCACCTCAGATGCTTATTAGTCTTATGACCTTGGGGACCTCACTTAATATCTGTGGACCTCAGACAATTCCTCAGGATGCTTTTGCACTTGAAAAAACCCCAGAGACTTTACCTTTTCGTGTAAATCAAAATAGTTACATTGTGTAGAGAGCACAACCATTCCAGTGTTTCCCATTTGTTTTTTAAGAACCCAAATTTGTTCCTTCCCTGAGTACTAGCTTAGCACTTACTCCTGGGAATTGGAACCTTCTAGAATTCAGCCTTGGCTGGCCTACTTGCTGGCCGTTTGGGAGCATTTGGTCTGGCTATTTAAGCTCCCTGCCTTTGCCAAATCATTTTTTAGATGTCCTAATAATTGTGGAAGCTTTTCTGCAGGTTGAGATTGTGTGAGTGTGATTACTGATTGTTCAGCATTTTTAAAGGCCTCTAAGATATTGTACTATTATTATGTGATGTTGACACCTTGCTACAACTCACCGATGGTTCACATAATCTGCAAGTTCCTGATTCCCTGCAGGATCAAACCCAAACCTTAAAACTTACTATTCACCTCACTGTTCTGAGTGTTGTCTTTGAAGCAGGATTAATGGGATACACATATTTCAGTATTCATACTGAAGTCAAACAAATGATTCTCACATTTTCTTTATTTTTGTTGAAGGGATGGACTTCAATTCTTCTTTGAAATTCTCCTTTGATCTTTCTCTTCCTGGGAAGAAGTCAAGAAAAAATCTGAACTCACGAAAAGTAAGAATTGTTGCTAATACATTTTATAGCTAAGAGTTTGAATCTTGTCTCTGGCACTTACTGCCTGATTGACCATGGGCAAGTCATTTAACTATTTCTGAACTATAAGAAGCTTTCTCTCATTATAGAAGGGTCATGATCAGCATCAAGAGGGAAGGGAGGTCACATACTGGATATTCTGAGTTTGACTGTGGTATCAAGGTTACTGGTTTGCCAGTCTTGAATGTGGCTTCATGAAGTTGCAGACTGTTGATATTTTATGACTTATGTTTAGGCAAGAAGGTCATTAAAATGAATGTTACTGTCTCAGGCTAAGACCTAATATGAAATGAGTGGTATGACTGTGATTCTTAGGTTACTAATCTACTTCCACTATAAAACTGATTTGTATTACTTTCAAATGTCTTCCAGATTGAAGTGATGCACGATTATGAAGACAAGAGAAATTCCGTACAGTACCTTATTTCAGAGAACGAAGACAGCTTGAATGTGCTTAAAAAGTATCTGTCCCCTCTGCCCTGCTCCTCCCTCCCAACCCTTCCTTTTCATTCATACCTATTTTAACAGGTAGAAGTTATTTGGAGGGAGGTTGGGAGACAATATGACGTAATGGAAAGACCACTGAATTGGTAGTCAGAAAACCTAGGTTTGAATCATATCTTGGTTGTGTATTTCCCATAGGATCTTGGGAATTCTCTGTTAAATTTTGGGGGGTGGGAGAGAGAGAGAGAGAGAGAGAGAGAGAGAGAGAGAGAGAGAGAGAGAGTGAGAGAGTCAGAGATGGGAGAGAGAGACAGAGAGACAGACAGAGACAGAGACAGAGAGAGACAGAGAGACAGAGAGCACATAAGCAGAGTAGACCAGGATATTGAAGAACTGGATTTTCATTCCAACATTCTCATTTGTGGAATTCTGTGAGTTTTGTCAAGTCATTTCCACCTTAAGCCTCTCTTTCCTCCTCTGTAAAATGGGAAAATAGCACATTCCCTAGCATTCTCACATGTATTTGAAAGCACTTTGGAAACCATCAAATGCACAGAAAATAGAAGGTGGTATTATTTTGTACCTCCTGCAATACTTGTTGTTTTCATAATGGTATATCAGTATCCTAGAATAAGCACGTAAAGACATTTTGCTAACAATAATAAAAGCTCATATTTCTCTGATGCTTTAAGGTCTAAAGATCACTTTGCAGACACTATTTCCTTTGATCTTCCCAACCCTGCGAGCTTGATGATATTGCGATCTCTATTTTACAGATAAAACAAGCCTCGGAGAGATAAAGTGACTTGGCCAGGGCCACAAGGTAGTAAGTTTCTGAGGCAGGATTTACAAATACTCAAGAGGGTATTTAGCCCAAAGGTACTTTAAAGTCCCCAACAGGTCAAAGTAAAAAGTTACATTAATGTTGTTATTCATGTTAGGTGGAAGAAGAATTTCATTTTATATTACCTTGAAAATGAATTTTAACTAAGATATGCTAGAGAAGCTCTATTACCACTCTCTTCTATCAGTTTTCTAAAGTGGGCAAAGGATCTGTCCATTGTATGTCATAGAAAATTTTCAAGTGACAGAGATGGGGGGGACAGGAAGACGACTGTGTTTAAAACACTCATTTAAATGTGAGAGAGTAAGGGCAATACACTTTTTTGTAGTCCTGATGAGTGATGTCACCATTGGAGGAAACTCTTTTTCCACTACAGCTTAGCTACTTGTGTCTAACATATACTCTTAGACAGTTGCCTTGGAAACGGAGAGGCTAGATAATTGCCTATGGTCACACAAGTAGTATGTGTCAGAGAGACAAGTTTTGAACTTAGAGCTTCCTGATTCCAAGCCTGTGTTCTAGAGCCAGCAAATACTGGCTTGTGGAGCTGCCTGTTACAATTTGTCAGTGTGAGCCTTTACACCTCAGAAATTGGCAAATGCTACAAATTGGGACTTGATTTATTATTCTCTTGCTTGTTTAGACCAGAGGTGTCAAACATTCAGCCCACAGCTGCAATGCTCCTGAATGCAGCCTGAAGCAGACTGAAATGTAATTGGGAAATATTTAACAAAATAAATAAAAAACACAATAAAACATAGATGACATTACGTTTTAAAACTAAGTCAACGTGAGGTCTGCAGGGATACTTATGAATGGTTTAGTGGCCCTTGTTTCTCTTAGAGTTTGACACCACTAATCTAGACTTCAGAAAGGGATGGTGAAAGCATTAATAATTGGATTAAGGTTATATGTGTGTCATGCACTCATCTTTTTTTCCAGAGAGACAATTTATCATCACAGAACTCACCAGCCCTCTAGCCACTGCATTGTATTGCCTCTCTGGGAGATATAAATATAGGAAAAACAGTTCTGCTATCCAGAAAATCTCAATATTGCTGTGATGTTCTTCCAGTGGATTTTTTAACTACCTAAATTTAAAAAAAGTTTTACTGATGCCTTTTTAAAAAAGCCCACGGACATTTCTGCATAAATTCCTTCCTATTCCTCTCCCAGGGCAGCTTCTCTTGTGAAAAAGAAAAAAAAATCAAAACCGACCAACCAACATATCATCCTCATCTGACAATGTAGCCAGTATTCTATACTCTTAGTCCCCTCCCTCTACAACAGCAAGGATGTGCATTTCCATTGTTATAGTCATCGTATATATTGTTTTCTTGATTCTGTACAAGTCTTCCTATGTTTCTCTCTGTTCCTCATTTTCATTGTTTTTTGTAGCATATGATTATTTCATTAGGGCAATAGTTCTCAACCTCCCTAATGCCGCGACCCTTTAATACAGTTCCTCATGTTGTGGTGACCCCCAACCATAAAATAATTTTTGTTGCTACTTTATAACTGTGATTTTGCTACTGTTATGACTCTATCTGATATGCAGGATGTATTTTCATTGTTACAAATTGAACATAATCCACAGGTTGAGAACTGCTGCATTAGGGGCAGCTAGGTGGTCCACTGGATAGAGCACTGGGCCTGGAGTTACGAATACCTGAGTTCAAACGTGGCCTCAGTCACTTATTAGCTGTATGACCCTGGGCACAACACTTTACTCTGTTTGTTTCAGTAAAATGTACTGGAAAAGGAAATGGCAAACCACTCCAGTATCTCTGCCAAGAAAATCTCAAATGGGGTCAAGGAGAGTTGGACATGACTGAATAAAATGACCGAACAGCAATTATTTCATTGTATTCATATACCAAAATTTGTTTAGCTACCAAACCATTAATGGAAACCCATGTTGTTGCTAGTTCTCCACTATTTCAAAGAATATTACTATGGATATTTTGGTGTATGTGATATTCTTATTTCTACCTTTGACTTGCTTTAGGAAGTTTTTGCATAAATTGGCAAAACCTAAAAGAGTTTGATGAGTCGTAGAAAGAATGGGCAAACTGATGCACTGTTGGTGGAACTGTGAGTTGGTCTATCTATTCTGGAAAGTAATTTGAAATTATGCAAAGAAATTGACTAAAATATCCATACCCTTTGACTCAAAGATCCTGTGACTAGTCACATACCCCAAAGATGGCAGTGACAAAAAGAAAGACCCCATATATACTAAAATATTTACAGCAGTATTTTCTGTGATAGCAAAGAACTGGAAACAAAGTAGATACCCTTTGATTAGGGAGTGGTTAAACCAACTGGTACATGAAATATAATGGAATATTACTGTGCTATAAGAAATGATAAATACAGAAAAGTATAGAAAGATTTCTACAAACTGATACAGAGTGTAGTTAAGAAAACAGTTTACATAATGACTACATGGTATAAGTGGAAAGAATAATAATAACAAAGGAATCAAAACTGAATGTTCAGAAATTATAATGACTAAGATTATTCTCAAATAAGAGATAGGGAAAGGTGTCTTCTGCTTCTCATCTGGCTTATTTATAGAGGTAAGGGACCATGGATATGGCACATTGCATATAAGATCATACTTTTTAATTTGTTGCTTAATTTTGCTGAATGTTTTTTTGCTCTTTTTTATTCTTTAGTATAAGTGATTGACTAGGAGAGTGTGTATGGAGGGAAGCATTGAGAAATGCAGGTGATATAAAAGCAGGATATTATCAGTACAGCCAGAATAATAGGGAAGGGGAACTTTGTATTAAATATCTCTGATGAGGGTCTTGTATCCAAGATATATAGGGAATTAACACAAATACATAGGACCAAGCGCTATTCCTTCATAGACAGGCGATCAAAGGATATGAACATGCATTTCTGAATAGAATTGCAGGCCATTAGCAACCATATGAAAAACTTTTCCAAGTTACTGAAATTTTAAGAAATGCCAATTTAATTAATTTTGTGGTTTTACCTCACACCCAGAAAATTGGCAAAGATGACAAAAAGATGGTCACTGTTAGAGTGATTGTAGGAAGACAGACACTATTGATGGTGCTATAAATTAATTGGTCCAGTCATTATATGAAAAAAAAATTATCAAACAATTATACTCGGTTATTTTTTTTCCCAAGATTCCACTTCAGAGAATAAGAATCAAATTTTGTTGTAAACTTTAATAAATCATTAGTATAGAGATCAAAAAAGGAGATAGGGTCAATCATTTTAAAAAACGTAAGGTCTTCCATATACTCCATTGGTTTTTTCAAGATGTCAGGAGAACTGGAGGGGACTCCTTGCTCATTGGGTAGACTGCCCATCCCCCATAGTAAACTTATGGGAGGGCATGGAGGATGGGCAGACATAAATGGGTTTCAGCTTGCATCATTGGAGGGACTATATACGTCTATCTTGTGATTATATATGTAGCTCTATCAGAGTATTGGGGGACCTAGATCTGGAAGAGGCCTTTAAGAGCATCTAATGCATCCCCCTCATTTTGTAGAGGAAGAAAAAGGCCCAGAGAAAGGAGGTGACTTACCTGAGGTCACATAGTTAGTAAGGACTCAAATCCAGTTTCTTGTGCTTCAAATCCACCTTTGCTAACAATTTTTAAAAAGTAGGCTATCGTCTTTGAGCCTCCAGAATAAATTTTTAAAAATCATTTGACCTGGTTAGATAGTTGGGAGAATGAGCAAGCATAATGCTTAGCTTAGAATCTTGTAGCAAGATTTCAGGTACTGATGTTACAACCCCAAAGCGTTTAATTTCTAGCTTTGACCACAGACCCTAGCAGGGGTTTCGTCTGAACTGATTCTTTCCTTTAGGCACGTTAGCTTGTCTGATTCTCATTTGACAGTACAATCCTGATTGATGTACAGGGGCACTTGTGTTTTTGCAGACTTGCCTACCTTGCAGGGTTTATTTAGGCTTTATAAATCTAAGGCACCAAAGAAGTAGAGATTCTGGTAATGAAAGGTATTTTTCCTTTTTTTCCAGCCATGTGATAAACGAGCTAATAGAAACTGAGAGGGTATATGTGGATGAACTGTTCACTGTCTTGGTGGTAAGTACCATTGTCATTTCAGTCACTTCCCTCCTCTCCTCCCCCTTGTCTGTAATAATAGCTTTCATTTATAAGGAGTGTCTCACAACTATTGCTGTAGTTTAAAGTTATTAAATCTTAGAACTGCACAAATCTTTTATAATACCCTATATAGTGGTTTTATATACATTGTCTCATTTGATCTTCACAACAGCTGGGTGAGGTAAGTATTCTTGGTATTTTTATCCCATCTTTAACTTGCCCATGGTCACATAGCTACTAAGTGCTTAAGGCAGGATTTGAATACAGGTTTTCCTGTTTCCAAGCCCTTCACGCTAGCAAGGCTGCCTTGATTTTCATATTCATGCTAGACTAAGTTGTCATGATGTGTGTGTCAACAGGATGTTTCTTTCACTTCAAACTTTAATTCAATCCAATTCAACAAGTGTTTAAAGGCTTATTATATGACAGATGCTGGAATACAATTGTGAAAAAGAAAAAGAGCTCCTACCTGAAACAGCTAACAATCATATGACATATAAAAAATTTTTTTTAGTGCTTTAAGGTTTATAATCACATTACATGTGTTCATTTGGGTCTAACCACAACCCTGAGAATTAGGTAGGGAAGGCCGACCTAAATTGACCCCATTTTCATGGATGAGAAAACTCAAAGCCCGCAGAGTTGAAAGGATTTGCTCAAGTCATGACTGAACTGGATAGGACTCAAACCCGTCATCTGAGCCCCAAGTCCAGTGCCATTTCTGTCACACATCACAGTCCCCAAACAACACTCTGATACCAACCACAACAAACCACTCTACTATGTCTGAAAGAACAGCTTCTCTCTCACACAGTGAACTCAGACTAAAGTAAGAACCTGGCTTTACCCATTCAGCCAGCGTTTGTTAGAATAATGATGGCACAGGAGATCCAAAAGGCAACATTATAGACCAAGACATGAATGTTAATGGAAACTTGATCAAGATACTTAGTGGAATTCATAAGCTCACAGCAGGGAGCATGCATGGTATGGCAGAAAGAACACTGAACTGGAGTTACTAAAGACTCAAATTCAAATCCTGCCTCTGACTCTTAGCAACGATATGAGAAAGTTACAACCTCTTGGAATGTCAGCTTCCTCATCTGTTAAAATAAGGATAATAATACCAATAATATTAGTAACAGGTGACAGAATTGTTAGGCAGCATAAGATCTGGGCTTAATAAACTGATGTCTGTTTTTGGGTTGGCCAGGGCTACCGAGAAGAGATGGACAATCCCATGATGGTAGCACTTATTCCACCTGCACTGAAAAACAGGAAGGACATCCTATTTGGCAACATGCCTGAAATCTATGAATTCCATAACAAGTACGTTATTGATTAATCAGACATTCTTACTTCGTAGAAATGTTCTCCCTCATATATCCAATGGAAGAGTTGTCTTATTTTTTCTGTAAACTTTTCACAGGATTTTTCTGCACAGCTTGGAAAGCTGCCTTGGAGCGCCACAACGTGTGGGATTTTGTTTCCTGGAAAGGGTCAGTTAAATTATTGTTCATTTCCCAATATGTTTTCCCCCTCCCAGAGAATCATCCCTTAGAACAGGACTTCTTGACCTGGAGTTCTTAGGCCCAGCTGCGCTTGAAGATTCCTATGTTACCGTACTGAAGGGAGCCTTGTTGACCTAGAGAATCCGTAGTTCTATTTGTATATAAGCCATTGTCAGCATGTTGCCCTTTGTTAAAGCAGAGACCATGAAAACAGGTGGTACTTTCTCCTTAAATGTACGTTCTTGGAAACCTAGCAGTAAAAACAGTCTTTAGTGGCTGTTTACCATGGAAAACCATGGAAAACAGTAATTTACCACCGAAGGCCATAGAAAACATATTTTTTAAAATGACTAAACCTCTTTGGGGAGATCAGCAAGTCCCTGTCTCCAGACCATATTATATATTTTTCTCATGCTGTAACCTCTTGTAACTCCCAGCCTGGAGCCCTTTCCCCTCTTCCCTACTTTTCTGTCATGTATCTAGATTCTGTCTGCCCTCACAGCTGAGCAGAGGACCCCCCCTTCTTCTGCTAGGTCCTCCCAGAGCCCCTTAGCTCCCAGTGGCTTCTCCATCCTAATTCCTTTTGTAATTCTCTGAGATTTGCCACCTTCAATCAACCTGTCAATCAGTAAGCATTTATTAAGTGCTTATTATATGCTCGACATCATGCTAAGCCATGAAGAAAAAAGGGAAAGTAGTTTCTACCCTGAAAGACCTTATGTTTTAATGAGGGAGAGCACACATATATATATACAGGCATGTATAAGATATGTGCAATGGAAGAAACTTTAGAGGGGCAGAAATAGCAGCTGAACACTACTGGGGAAACCAGGAAAGACCTCCTGCAGAATGTGGAGCATAAAGGGAGTCTTAAAGGAGGAAGATGAGAGGGAAGAGGACATTCCAGGCATGGGGGACAATCTCTGTAAAGGCATGGAGATGGGAGATGAAGCATTGTGTGTGAGGAACAGAAAGTTGACTAGGACGCTGGACTATAGAGTTTATGAAGTGGAGTATTGTGTAAGAATTCCGAAAAGAAAGAAAAGGGTCAAGTCATGAAGTGCTTTAAATGCCATAGGAGATTATATTTGAGCTTAGAGGGAATAGGGAGCCACTAAAGTTTATTGATTAGGGCAATAACTTGATCAGGCCACTACATCTTCTGGGCGGCTAGATGATGCACTGGATAGAGCATCAACCCTTGAGTCTTCATGAGTTCAAATCCATCCTCAGCTGCTTACTAGCTAAATCCTGGGACCCTGGCAAGTCATTTAACCCTGTCTGCTATTCCTCTAACTTGACTCTTGGCTCCTTGGGAGTGGAGACTACATCTTCTACCTCTTTGTCTGCCTATTACCTAGTGGCACATTACATACAGGCAGAAATTGACCTCAGCTGTTTGTGGCATCAAGGTCATCCCTCTCTGTACCATAGTATGCTTCCTCTCTGTCTCCTTTGTACAGGTGAGGAAATTAAAACTCAGAGAAAAGACGTGACATGGCCAGGGTCACACACACCTAATATGTGATAGAACTTTGAAAGACACACTTCCAACTCTCAGAATCTTCAGTGGGGAACCCTGGGGAGAGGAATACAAGAAACAGAGCATTTGCTCCTTGCAAGGAGTTTCAGTTCTAATGGGGGAGGCAGCCAGGATAGATCTAGGGTATCGTCCCAAAAGTCTTGGTGCAGTTTTAAGCTTTAGTAGCTGAACTTTTTAATAGCTTGATATGGGATACTATATATGAGTATATAAAGAATAGAGGATAAATTGAAATATGAAGAAAATAGTTAAACACTCTAGACTGTTAAGTGGTTGGTCTGAAATTCTTTAATTGTAGTTTTTGTCTACTGTTGTCTAACAGAGTACGCGGTGCATAGTAGGTACTTATTATATGTTTTCTGAGTTCATTAGATTGTAATATCTTAGATTCAGAGCTGGGAGGGACCTCAGAGGCCATCTAGTCTAACCCCCTCATTTTACAAAGGAGTAAACTGAGGCCCAGAGAGGGAAAAGAACTTGTCCAAGGTCACACAGGTAGTAACAGTGTCAGTTCATCATGATGTGGTAGAAAATGGGCCTGTTCTCCATAGACATTAATGTCTCTCCACACATATTTCTAATCTAGTCTTGTGATTTTTGGAAAAAGACATTTGGAAAAAGACAACAATATTGCCTTTTCTTTCCCTCTCAGAGGAATGATTTTCAGATCTATGAGAAATACTGTCAGAACAAACCCAGATCAGAGCTACTTTGGAGACAGTGCTCAGAAAGCTCCTTTTTCCTGGTAAGTATTATTTTATTGGGAAGGGGAAGGAAAAGTGATGAGTTATGCTAATTCTTCCTGGAATTTTGCTATTAGGCTTACCCCACATGCAATGCACATCATAGATTGAATGCTAGAAGAGACCTTAGGGGTCATTGGGTCCAACTCCTTCATTTTACAATCAAGGAAATTGAGGTTAAGTGACTTGCCCAAGGTCACACAGTCAGTTACATGTTAGAGGTTGATCTGAACATAGGTCTTCCCGACTCTGAGTCTAACAATCTCTCCGTTATACTCTGCTGGACATCCAAGAGTGTTCCACTTTTTGATTGCCTCATTTTCTCCTCCATCTCTGTAAACTACCCTTATTTCACACACTGCCCTCTGATCTTGTGGTATATACCTCTCTCTCCAACTAGTCCAAACTCTGTCTGCCTAATTAAAGGTCCTCAAATCTTGGGACCTAAGGTCATGGCCATGCTATAGCCAGTAATAGTAATCAGTAGCCTAAAGAAATATAGCACCAGTGATGTGGGTTGTGTTTTCCTGTTTTATGAAAAAGTCATTTATGCACATCCCAAGTGATTTCTTTTCAACCCAGACTACTTTTTTTTCCCAGGCCTATGGCCTGTGGAATTCATACTCATTTGCATCAGTGTCTTAGGAAATGTTTTCACATTAGCCTCCAGTCCATCCTTCTTTCCCTAAATGGTTTTTTTCCTTTTATACATCTCTTTAACATACCAATTCAGTGCTAATGTACCTTTTTAAAGTGTAAATTATTCAGTAAACTCACTGCTTTTTAGAACTGCAGAATTTAGGGGCTTCCCTCTACCATATTAATGGGATAATTTCTAGTCTTTTGTAAACTATCTTATACACACTAAGCTCTTATGCCATCTGGGACATCTTCTGGTTTCTTTCTTTTTTTCTCTTTTTCCCATTTGAGACTTAACAGATATTCACATTTTTGAGCTAGTCATTTCATAAGTGGCATTTTTGTGGGTACCTGGTATAATTTAGATACATTGATCTTTCTGTCATTTTTTTTGTGACTCAGGAATGTCAAAAGAAACTAGATCATAAGCTTGGTCTGGACTCCTATCTGCTCAAACCAGTGCAACGCCTGACGAAATATCAGTTGCTTTTGAAGGTATCTGCATGATGTTTTTGTTGCTTATTAATTTCCAGGGAAATCCCAGAAGGTTTTGGTAGCTCACTAAGCTGCATTTGGAATAGGTAGACTTGCCAAGTCAAGGACCATACTGTGTTATGTTGTATTTCCCAATTACTCCAAAGGTTGATTTCAGTCTTCCCTCCAGCAATATAGATTGCATCCCATCAATTCCTGCCCATCCCAGGCAATTCTTGGTCACTGTGCCCTCCTAAGTCATCACTGGGGGTCAGTTGGCTTCATTCATTTTATTTCCTTGTGACACATTTTTATTAATTACTAAGTATTAAGTATTATGTATACTTACTTAATATATACATGTATACTTAATATATACTATACTTACTTATACTTACAGGCCCTGTGCTAGGTTGTGAGATGCAAAGGAAAAAAATCCTTGCCCTCTAGAAACTTATGTTTTCCTAGGGAGACATGATCTCCACAGATAATAATTACAAAGAAACTTCGGGACCTTGAGAATGCTAATGAATGGGGCTTATTAGGAAATGATCCCTCAACTGTGATTGGAAGGAATCTAGGGATTCTGAGAGATAGGTATTAGAAGGAAATGCACAAACATGGAAGGCCTAGCGAGGGGGTGGGAAAGAGAAATTGCTGTCTATACGAAACAGCTAGCAGGCCAATCTTCCTTGACTAGAAAGTATGTGAAGAAAAGAAATATGAAATAAGACTGGAAAGGTTAGTGGGAGTCAGATTATGGAATAAGCTTTAAAATGAGAGACAAAGGATTTTCCAATAAAAGCATAATTCAGTTATACCTTGCATATTGTTGCCCCAACCAGACCCTTTTCACAGCAGCATCATTGGTACATTATCTTGAAACCCCTCTCCATGGTGTCATTCTTTGTATCTGCAATGCTAATCAGGTGTTTGGCATTGAGCTCATGCTTCAGCCCTGACGGTTTTAACTCCCCTGAGTTGGCTTACTGCCATATTGCTTACTACTGACAGATAATACTTAGTGCCCCCTGCAACATTGTTTCTTCTAATTTTAAGTTTTTATGGAACCATTTAATGACATTAGCCAAGGTATGTCTATTTTTTGAGCCACATCCCATATGAGAAATCCCCTTTAGCATAAACCTCAAGCCATCATCTAACTGAGACCATCTGGTATTGTCTTAGCCATTTAATTATCCATCCAAAGAGCTGTTTTCCTGGTGTTTTTATGAGTAACTTACATGCGTAGCCTTCAATAAGAATTAATAAAAATTAAAAATGCAAACTCATAACGGAATAAAAGTGCTGCAAGAGAAGTTGCTTGGCTTCTTCAGGAAAAGATAAAGATAGCATTCCCCTGGGGGTATTGTTGCAGCTTCTGTTTCTTTCATCCTGGAGCAGTCCAGGTTTTGTGCATATTTATATACTTGGACTGTGTGCAATAAGAATAAAGCAGGCCTTTGTGTGCAGACCCCCCACAATACCTCACATTTATATTCACTCTTTATAGTTTTACTCCCAACAACCCTGTAGAGCTGTTGGTACAAGCATTATCATCCCTAATTTTATAGATGAGGAAACTAAGGTTCCAAGAGAATGAGTGCCCTAAGGCTGGTAGGAGGCAGAGCTAGCACTCCAACCCAGGTTCTCTTTATTCCAAGACTGGTCCATTTCTCTCTCAATTATGCATTCTTGTCTCTTAAAATGATACCTGGAGTGGTACAGAAGTTCAATGCTTTGCATAGCCTTTGCTTCCTATCCATAAACCCCCATTTTAGAAAAGAATTAGTGACTGTGGCACTAAAGGGACAAGTGAGACAAGTGCCATATTCTTTGAACTCCATTGGAGAGGTTTTGTTATCCTGGAATAAAAAATGCACAACTTCCCTACCCCCCATCTGTTTCTTTTCTTGAATTGTTAATATCTCGGTAATATTGAGTTTGGTTCCTGATGTGTCTCTCTAGGAGTTACTCAAGTACAGTGCCAGCTCCGAAGGTGTCAAAGAGCTCCAGGAAGCTCTCGTTGCAATGTTGGACTTACTGAAGTCAGTCAATGATTCCATGCACCAGATTGCCATTACTGGCTATGATGTAAGTGGGGGGTCAGTAATTATGTACACTGGGACTGCTGTTTGGTGTGAACCTTTGGGATGATGAGATTACCCCAACAGAATTGGTTATGCTTCATTCATTTGGATGTCTCAGGCAGAATGAGCACTTAAGATCTGATGTCATAAACCTATGTATGTGCTGCTATGACATTCAAGTTCACGTGTCATGTGTATATTTTATTGTAGCCTTTTGGCTTTAGACCACACCCATTCCTTGATATATCCCCACCTCTCCAACTTGCCACTGAACCCACTCTGATAACAAAGAAAGAAGGTTAAATAAAAGTATCTAAAACATCTCCCTATCCTGAGGTTATGTGACATTTGACAAAAGCAGTCCCCCACCTCTTTACTGACAGAGGGAAGAGAGGTTATGTTCCATCATTAGTTTTCTGGGACCAAAATGGGTAACTACATTCAATCTTGAGTTCAAGTTGTCTTTCAGCATCCCTTCCCTTTATATTATAGTGGCCTTTGCATAAATTATTCTTCTGACTCTCCTTTCTTTGCTCTGTATCAATCGACACAGGTCTTCCCGTGTATTCCAAAATTATTCATATTTGTAATCTCTAACGGCACAATAATATTCTTCTGTATTCTTATACCACAGTTCATTCAGCCATTCTCCAATGGGTGGATATCTGCTCTGTTTCCAGTTTTGTGCTGACCCCAAAAAGCACTGCTCTGATACTTTGGTATATATGGAGTGTTTATTTCTGCCTTAGTCATCATCCTTATCTAATAGTATCATTGAGTAAATGGATAGAAAGAGCTTTCTTGTAAAATTCCAAATTGTTTTCTAGAATACCTAGACTAATTCCCAGTTTTGCCCTGAGAGTAGTCATATGCCTTTCTTCCCATAACCCTTCCAACATAGGGGGCCATTGCCAGTCATTGCCTGATCTATATCTGGCCCCTGGACTCAGATGGCTGTGTAGAAGAAAGTGAGGCTGGCGACTTTGCACAGCCCTCCCTCACTTAAATCCAATTCACTTGCAAGTTAATGATGCCATCACATCATCTTCCTGATGTCTTGGTCCTTTTCGAGAATTAAGAGCAAAGCACAATATAACATGGACTGTTTCTGATTCTTGGCATCTTAGTTGATGCACTAATGGTTTTTTTCCTTTAATTTCACTTCTAGGGTAACCTAAGTGACCTGGGCAAGGTATTAATGCAAGGATCATTCAGTGTTTGGATTAGTCATAGAAAAGGTACCACCAAAATGAAGGACTTTGCCCGATTCAAGCCCATGCAACGCCACCTTTTCTTGTATGAGAAAGCTATTGTGTTCTGTAAGAGGAGAGATGAGCATGGAGATGGACAGGAGAGAACACCCTTCTATAGCTTTAAGCACTATTTGAAAGTAAGACATATTTAATCTCCTTGCTATGATGATGCTTCCATGTATGTATCTTTCCCTACAGGCCTCTCTGAAAGCTCATTGTAGTGTGCAGGTGACCCTGCACAGGGGCATTCCTGAAGACAGCTTGTGCTTGTATGCTTGCCACTGTTTTCCTTTCTGAAACTCTGCTTCTTGGGCTGTGTATCACTATGTTGTATTGTTGCCATGTAACATGTTGTTCTGTCTCTTGGTATACTTTTCAAAGAGTTCTGTGAGCAGAGGTGGACTCAAAGAGATGAGAGCCTCTGGTATTTATTCATACTTTCTCTCTTGTGTTTCTTCCTTTCCCCTAGATTTATGGATGCTTTAAAAAACCATCAATTTCACTTCCCAGTGGTACTCTCCTCAGACCCATTAGAATCCACCCTAATAGTAAAGAAATATATCTGACAGGAGTTCTTAACCTGGGATCCACAGCCCCAAAAGGGCCTAGGAATAGGTTTCAGGGGGAGTCTGTGAACTCAGAAGAGAAAAAAAAAATCACCTTAATTTTTACTAACTTTTTACTTCCTTTGTAATTTTATTCATTTTATTTTGTTCATTTAAAAGCATTACTCTGAGAAGGGTCTATTGGCCTCATCAGTCTACCAGAGGGATCCACAACACAAAAAAGGTAAAGAACCCCGATCTAGGCAAAAGAAATAAGCATATTGGCCACATCTGAACCCGTAAAAGCTTCATTCCATATCCCCTAAAATGTAGCATCTCTCTATTGAAAGGTGGAAGGCCTGTTTCACTATCAGTCAGCTGAAGTCACAGTTGGTTATTGCTTTGATCAGAGTTCTTATGTTTTCCAGTGTTTTTTTTCTTTGTATACTATATACATTGTTGTTCTGGTTCTGCTCTCTGTTCCCTGAATTCTTCATATTTGCCCTTTCTTATGGTGCAATATTATTCCATTATAATCACATGCTACAGTCTGTTTATCTCTTCCCTACATTAGTGGTTTCTCACCTTCTGTCTCATCCTTTGCTGCTACAAAAATGTTGCTATAAATGTTCTTTTTTGCCTTTTGCCTCTGTTGTGCTTGGGGTATATGCCCTGTAGTGATCTCTTGAGGTCAAAGGGTATTAAGGATTTATTGACTGTGAAATACCACCTTTTCTTTTTCCAGAATCTTCCCATTGCTTTTGATGAGCAAATTCAAGAGTTTTTATTCTCAGTCTAATTTCCTTCCTGATGGACCCAGCAATCCCCAACCTGGTGGTAAGAGCAGTTGAAGAGGTGGGAATTATGTGTAATTAAAATCTGTTTGCTGGAAGTAGGAGAGTGATTTAATCACTGTTCGAACCTCTTCAGATGCTCTTAGCAAGCCTTCAGAGTTTTAGCACTGCTGCTTTCAACCCCCAGGGGGGAATTTATGTGTATAACTGCCCCCTCCCAAACCCTTATGTTTGCTCCCCATAATTGGGGACAAGACTGGTGAGGAGTATGGGAGCAGAAAATGACATGCATAAATATTGTGGTCCTTTTTTTTTTTTTTATGAAGAAAACTGATTTTGTTGCCAAAGAGAAGAAATTAGACTCTTGGCTAGGTAACCATAAATCCCAGATTTTCCAGGATGGCCCCGGTTTCAAGATAAAAATGTGTCCTTTGAATGAGACTTTCCAAAAAGAACCTCCTTTGTCAGACCATATGCCCTTATTGTTGGCTCAGAAAATACAGTCATCTGAATATGTGAATGGATGTTTTCCTGGGCCATTTCTTCCTTCTATGGTTTATGATTTGAGTTCTACAAAAATCACTCTTTCCCACCAAAGGGTGACTTTGCAAGTAGGATTCTGACTTCATAGTTTAAATTTCCAAAGAAGGAAATGATTCAAATCTTTTGGCAGCAAAACTCATTGGAAAGACCTTGGAGTTGTCATTTGGAGACCTAGATTCTAGTCCTGACTTTGCTGTGAACCAGCTGTGTGGCCTTGGGCAAATCATCTTACCTCTCTGGGCCTCAGTTTTCCCATCTATAAAACTGAGGGGGTTGGATGAGACCAGGGAGCTTCTTAACTTTTTCTGTGGCAATCTGGTAAAGACTGGATCCTTCTTCAGAAAAATTTTTATAAACAATTTAAGAAAATGCTCAATTTCAGTTAGAGATTAGTGAATATAAGATGTATTTTGTTTTGCTGTCCATGTCATATACCGCTTGGGGGTACATGGATCCCAGGTTAAGAACCCCTGGAGTAGGTGGTCTCTAAGGTTATGTTTGGCTCTGGCAATGAGTCTAGGTTTTTTGCAGAGAAATTTCTTAGTTTAAATGTGTATTTGTGCTGAGCGCATGGTGCTTAGTTGAAACACATTACTGTAATCTAGGATACCAGGCCATGCAGACAGATTTTCCAATATCTATGGGCAATTTTTTGAGCCTGCAAATTGTAGCCTAGTTGCTAATTTGCATGGCTAGAGGGAGTTTCCTCACCAGAAGTTCTATAAACCAATGAAATCACTGCTCTGTATTCTTCCTCCTCCAAATTGGCCAGAATGGTCACATTTGCCCTGTATGTACAGAGGAGGCCCTCTAAGAGCAGTTCACTTGCATCTGGCCAAAATGAATTTCAAGCCAGTTTTCTAAAGCATGTATCCTAATAACTCAGTCCTTAACAATGCTGACCAAATCCTCCTCCAGAGACATAAAGGAAACTTTCTGCTTTGGTGGTTTGAGCAGAGGCCTAGTTGGGAGCCCCAGGAATCTTTGGGTCCAGTTCCAGCTCTCTTGGCACACTTGGGTGACTTTGAACAAGTCAGTTGATATCCTTGACCTTCTGAATGCAGCTAGCTTGCCCTGGGGGCACTGGGGGGGTAATGGCATAAGACAGTGTGATTTTTTCATGACCCCCAGAGATAGAGAAGGAAATACAGAATCTGCCTTACTAGTGTGGCAGGAGGAGAGGGATGCTTGTAACCTCTTCCTTGCCTCTCCCTCCTGTCTCACTTAGGCTGGTGAGCTCCACCAAAGCTCCAAGTTATTTGATTGTAGCTCAGAATTCAACACACCATCATTGTACTAACGGGCCTGTGCACAATTCTTGAAGCTTTGTGGAGTACTTTATACATACATATTACCTCATTTAATCCTTTTACCCACCCTGTGATATAAGTCCTACTGTTATCACTATCCCCACTTTACAGATGAAGAAACTGGGGTTCATAGAGGTGAAGCGACTTTCCTAGTCATACAGATGTCTGAAATAGGATTCTGATCCTGGTCTCACCAGATTCCATAGCCAGAGCTCTTTCCATCAATTTGTTGTTGGGTCATTCAGTCATGTGTGACTCTCCATGACTCCATTTGAGGTTTTCTTGGCCAAGATACTGGAGTGGTTTGCCATTTCCTTCTCCAGCTCATTTTAACAGATGAGGAAACTGAGGCAAACAGGGTGAAGTGACTTGTCTGGTGACTTGTTGAATAGTAAGTGTCTGAGGCTGTATTTGAACTCAGATCTTCCTGACTTCAGGCCTGGAGCTTTATTCACTGTACCACCTAGATGCCCTTTCCATCATCATCTCTGAATAAATGGTTATTTAGTTCCCAGGCTAGTCCATACACACCTATCTAATCCATTTTTTCTTTTTCCACCAAATATGTGATTTCACTGGTATGGGGAGTTCCGAGTAAGGAAATTGTCTCTACCAATGCAGACAAGCACCTTCTCTGCCATATGTAATAGAGCATTTCTGAAGCTCTGAGATATTAAGTGACTTGCCCAGGGTCACACATCTAATTTATAATGTTGCCCGCAAAAATGTAGAAATGAGTAATGTCATAATTCACATAACTAAACAAAACAGAGAAAAGTAAACTAGAGTAGAGAGTCACTCTATAAAATAATGTTTCAGGAAAACTAGAAGAAGCAGATTGGCAACATGCGATAGAAAGAACTCGGGAGTTGAAATTGGAAGACCTGAGTTTGAGTCCCAGGCCTGTTATTTTGTCTCTTTTTTGGCCTCATTTTCTTCCCATGTAAGATGAGTTGGCTGGAAGTGATGAGGTCTAAAATTCCTTCTGGGTCTGGTATTCTGTGACTGTATCCATTTTGAAGGAAAATTTGTGGATACTTCCAGAGGTTAAAGGCATTGGTTCTTTAGCATGTCTCTTTCCTTTGAAATGTGAGTTTCCTTTTCCTTGATATAGATGTTTTGCTACAGTACTCCTGCCAGTCATTGTTAATTTGTGTTTTTTCCCCAAAGGATTATGTAACAAATATAATTTTTTTTTCCTGAGGTAACTAGGCTAAAGTTAGAGGAGCAAGGGAAAGGTATAAGGGATTAAAGAAAATGTGTATGTATGCCTGGGTGAGAAGAGTACTGGACAAGGCATCAGCTGGGCTATTAGTGGTCAAAGAGAGAAGAAATAGGAAAATATCCTCTGCACCATTCCACTGGTAGAGAAGAAAGGAGGTGATGGGGAAGAGATGTACCATCGACCCAGGAAAATGTTGTTACTCTCTAGGATGTTGGTGGGTGAGGGTAGAGGGAAGCAGTATACGGTTGGCCATTTGGATGGATTTTCCAGTTTGCTTACTCATTACTTGGGAATTGACTGTATGGAGCAAAGTTAAATACAACTAAATAAATGTATCACATGACCAAGGAACAGAAAATAGCTGTCCTAAATCAATTTCTTAGATACATTTTCTTATTGAACTTAAAGGGCATTTTAACTTCTGTGTCTGATTAAAAATAAACATGAAAAAAGAGCATGTAGTTAATTTCAAACAGCACCTACTTAAAGATTTACACAGGACCAATTTAAAATGAATCACTTCGCTCGGATTTATAACGTTTGTTTTTTTAATCTCCTCTAGAACTAATAATCCATTTTCCAAATTACAATGAGTACTTAGAGTAGAGCTCTAATGTTTCACTGAAAACATTTATATGTTCTTAACTACAGTAGAATTTGTGGTTTGGTAATTCATAATTGCTGAGTGTAAAATGTTCGTTTTGTAGGGATCATGACATTTTTTTATGTAGAATATGGTACTGTGCATGGCCCTAGTTAAATTTCGGCTTCGAAATAAAAGGCTCATGAGAATCTGGTCTTGTTTCACAGATGAGTGCGGTTGGAATCACTGAGAATGTGAAAGGAGATAACCGCAAATTTGAAATCTGGTACAGTGGGCGTGAAGAAGTTTACATTGTGCAGGTTAGTGACTTTCTAAGATGGCCTCTCCTCTCATTTCCTGCTTTCAGAAAATCTGATATCTAAGTCAAAATTTATAAAGCTCATAAATCATGAAGTGTGTTTTCATTTCATGAAAGTTTTCACATCAGAGTTCCTTTCCCATAGGGTATTTAAAACACGATTTGATTTCCCAAATGCTTGATCTATACAGATTCTTCTTTGGAGCATATCCTTTATATAAACTGTGGTATAGTCATATCATTATGCAACTTTTACTTAGGAGATCATTAAATGTTAGAGCAGGGAAGTAATCTTGAAGATGATCAAATCCAACTCCTTTTACAGATGAGGAACTCTAGGCTCCTAGAGGGGAAGGGACATGCCCAAGGTCACACAGATCATATGGTAGTAGGATTATATATTTGGATCTGGAGGGGTCCTTCAAAGTCTAGTTAGTATAATGCCTCCATTTTACAGATGACAAAACTAAGGCCCAGATGTGGCAAGGGACTTGTTCAATGTACTCACATCATAGGATCATAGATTTAGAGTGGGAAGAAACCATGCTGTTGTTCTCATTCAGTTATTTCAGACTCTTTGTGACTCCCTTGGGGATTTTCTTGGCAAAGACACTGGAGTGGTTTGCTATCTCTTTCTCCAGCTCATTTTCCAGGGATCACAGGCAAATAGGGTTAAGTGACTTGTCCAGGGTCACACAGCTATTAAGTATCTGAGGCTGGATTTGAACTCAGGAAGATGAGTCTTTCTGATTCCCATCTCTATCCAATGTGCCACCCAGCTGCCCCGAAGCTGGGACAGAGCCATCCAAGTGTCCTATTCCAACCCTCTCATTTTACAGATGAGGAAATAGCACAGAGATGTTGTGACTTGCCCCAATAAGACCAATATTAGAACTCTGGTCTCCTGACTTGGAGGCCAATGGTTACATCCCTACCTTGGGAGTATCAGTTTTTAGCAGGCTCCTAGGGAGCTACTTTATCATGTTAATTAAGTGCTCCAAGCAGCGTCTAGAATGACCACACAGTGACGTCTGTTTGGAGCCCTTTTTGTGGTCACCAGGCAGTACTTGACCCAATTATAAGACCATGAAGCCGTGGCACCCTAGATTTTGGCCTCTTCTTATCAGACACGTGATCGGGGGCCCAGCCAGGTGTGCTGCAAGCTCCCTTCGGCTCTCTTCTTTCAGGGAAGGAGAGGAGAAGGAAAATCAGTTCATTGGGCTTGCCATTTGAACCTAGATGTAGTGTCATCAACACTATAGCTCATTTTGTGGGGGGGGAGGTGGGGCAAAACCTAGAGCCACCTAATGGAAGAGTATATGTGGTTTTGAGTTTTTAAAATTCCTTTCTTCTTTCTTCCTTCCTTCCTTCCTTTCTTCCTTCCTTCCTTCCTTCCTTCCTTCCTTCCTTCCTTCTTTCCTTCTTTTCTTTCTTCCTTCCTTCCTTCTTTCCTTCCTTCTTCTTCTCTCTCTCTTTCCCTTTCTTCCTTCCCTCCCCCCTCTTCCTTCCTTCCTTTTTTTCATCAGCAAATGCAATTCTGTACTGCTGTTGTTGGTTTGGGTCAGTTAGGTGTCACAGTAAAAAGTGTAAAAATGGGAGACCTGGAGTCAAGAAGACTTTGTGAGTTCAAATTTTGCCTGGACAAGTCATTCCACCCTGTTTGCCTCAGTTTCTTCTTTTGGAAAGTGAGCTGGAGAAAGAAATGGCAAACCACTTCAGTGTCTTTGCCAAGAAAACCCCAGAAGGGGTCATAAAGTCTGAAATTTGCCAAGAAAACCCGAAATGGGATCACAAAGAGTAAGACACAACCAAAAAGCAGCTGTACGACAACATTTTTGGTTTAAACATTTTGATTGATAACTTTTAACAAAATCATTTCAGTGAGTAGAGGCAAACCTGGTATAGTTTCTAGAGTGTTGGGTTTGCAGGAAGAAGATCTGGGTTCAGATCCTGCCTCTTGATCCTGGCTAAGTCCCTTAACTTCTCAGTGCCCCAGCCTAGGCAACTCCATATAACTTATTTGTGGTGGAATATAATGGACGAAAGCACTGTTATGGAGTCAGGCTAACTGGGTTCAAATCCTACCTTATTCCTTGAATGACTTCACTTCCTTGGATTGCAGTTGGATTTGATGGCCTCAGAGGTCCCTTTCAGTTCTAGATCGAGGAATTTATAGCTCTTCACAAATTAGTAGAATTTCTCCTTCCAAATGCCCTGAATGAAGTCTTAATTGTCAGCCCAGAAACAGAATGTTTTTGTTTTGTTTTGTTTTTCTTATGCAACAGTTAGGTGGCAGAGTGGACAGTGCACTGGACCTGGAATCAGGAAGACTTGAGTTCAAATTTGACCTTAAATACTTATTGCCTATGTGACCCTAGGCAGGTCATTATACCTCTGTCTGCCTCAGTTTCCTCAACTGTAAGATGGGGATACTAATAGCATCTACCTCTCAGAGTTGTGAGGATCTAATGAGATAATGTTTGTAACATGCTTAGCAAAGTGCCTGGCACATATTAGGCACTTAGCGAATATTTGCTTGTTTCATTTTCTCTTTCCTCTTTTAAAAGCAAAATTAAAAATAAACCGCTTAAAGATTATTGAAAGACACCATCCTGTATAACACCCATGCCACATATACACACATGTTAACACTGAAAACTTCGATTTCGTGTTGGTTTAGGGCATTATACTTCCAGTTCAAGGATAACTTGAAAATGGTTTGGTGATTTCTGCTGAAGGTGCTGGTGCCTGATGCCCAGAGTCAACTGCTCAGTTTCAGTAACTTTAAATACAGAATTTGGGTATTCCTAGAGAATACTCCCTGTTGGGTACCCCACAATTTCCTTTGTTCTATCATTCCAAAGCTGGATTCCAGAAAGTCACTCATTGTGATCTTGTCCTTCCTTTTTAGGCCCAGACGATAGAATCAAAGGCAGCCTGGTTGAGCGAAATAAGGAAAATTTTGATCAAGCAGCAAGAACTTATCAAAGGTAATGCTGGTGCTAAGAACTAGCTTAGGGCTGGGAGAGCAGGGAGTGGGACTACCCCCTGCTCTGACTGGACTCCTTGATGGGCCAACAGCACCCTACTGTCAGTGGCTTGGTCCTGAGCCTTACGGGTTCCAGGAACTCACTTTTCACAGCCCTCCTAGAGGTGATCAGGTAACCTGACTCATGAGATTACTTGGCAGGCTAGGAATCCCAACTGATTAATTTATAGCAAAATGGAGAATCCCTAAAAGAAGATGGGTTATTTGGGCTAGCTGGTCAGCTCATTCTCTTTCCAATAAGAATATTGACTTGGAAAGTGAAATTAAGAATATCTTGTAGGCACTCAACATGACCAAAACAGAACTCATTATTTTATTCCCCTGCCTAAACCATTCCCTCTTTTTAGTTTAGTTTTCGATGTAATCTGGGTTAAGTGACTTGCCTAGGGTCACACAGCTAGTAAATGTCAAGTGTCTAAGGCTGAATTTGAACTTAGGTCCTCTTGACTCCAGGGCTGGTGCCCCATCCACTGTGCCACCTAGCTGCCCCAAATCCTCTTCTTCTTCTTTTTTTTAAACAAACTATTTCTATTTTGAACTTAACAAACACCAAATAAAATGTGCATTTCCACAGATATAGTGGAATAGGAAAAAAGAGGATTACACAGGAAATGGTACATCTCTATTACTGATCCACCCGTCTGAAGTTCCCTGTTTCTTTCCAGGTTCACACCATCCTTCCAGTGACCCACATTGATGACCCTGGAGTCATCCTGGAAAACTCACTCCCTCTTACCCCTGATATAGATTCTGTTCCCATCTTTTCTGTCCCTGCAACATCTCTCCCATCCATCCCCTTTTCTGCACTCATGTGGCCACCAGCATTGGCTTTTCATGCTCATCACCTCTTGTCTAGACTATTTCAAAGACAATTGCTTTCTTTGCCTCCAGTCTTGCCCTCTCTACAATCCATCCTCCACACAGTTGTCCAAAATATATTCCAAAATATACAAATATATTTCAACATAAATATATTCCCCGAACATTGGCTTGATTGTGTTATCACCCCCCTTCTAATTGGGCAAGAAAACTTGTACAGAGGAGGAATGGGCAGGGATGGGAATTTTGGTCGGAGAAGGCACTGGGAGGTTGGGCAGTGGATTGACACACCTTTTATGGAAGCGGCGGTAGTATTTATTCTATTACTGCTTCTGAAGCAAGAAATGAGAGTACCCTAGGGCTAAATGAGGAGTGCTTCTCATCCAGCTGCGATACCTGGCAAGGTATCAGGGTGCTGGGAAGTGAAGTATGGTCTGGAGATGTTCATATGGTCAGAAAATATTATTTCTTGTTGGACGTGGGGAACCAGGGCACAGTTGAATCCTTTCGTGTTCTTCTCAGTCAGTCAGAATTAGTGCAGTTTTACCCAGTGGTAAGAGTTTTTGTCTAAACCATAGCTAGTCCTTGAATAAGATACGGAATGACAGCCTTTCTGTGGTTACTGGTAACCCCTGGAACTCTGGGTTCTGTTTGCAGTTGAGATGCAGCAGCAGAACCAGGCTGCAGAGCCAATTCCAATTGTTCCTCAGCTGACTGATGGGTAAGTAATTTCAGGGCTGCTGCTGCCCCTTTCCCTAGTATGTTTTGTCTGGAATGAAGAAACAGAGCCAAGGAGCCATCTTTGTCCTTCACTACCCCCCTGCAGCCCAACAGTCACTCATCAAAGGCAAAACTTGCATCAATTTCCTCATTCTGCGCTTGAGTATGGGGCCAGATGGCATCCAACAGTTGCAGCAATTGGACACTAGGTGATGGGCTGGATTTATTTGCATCTGCAAATTGCTTTGCATACCCGAGGCCAACCATTAAGTTGTAAGAATGTCATGGTGATGGGGGTTGCGGAGCTGCAGGGCAATAACTCTTAGGGAGGCCCCCAGATGTGATGGCTGCTATCATGTGCTTTGCATAGCCTCCTTAGGATTCAGCTAGTTGATTTACCTAAGAGTGGTATAAATCGAAGGAGAGCTTTACTTCCAAATATAGCAGACTGGCTGGAGGACTGAGAGCTTTTTCCAGCAACCACCTGCTAGCCATTTGACCTAGTACCTCTAGCTATTGGATGGGAATGGAATTTTAGAAATTCCCTGATTCATGGGACAGTGTCATGACTAAGGGCATGGTCACCCCAGGGTACAGCAACAGCAGGGGCACAGATGGAGTTTCCAGCCCAGTAACTGTGCTTGCCTTGCTCTCCTCACTTGGGGCTAGTGAGCACAGAGCTCTTTGCCCATGTCACACATTTCTAGCTAAGTCTCTTACTCCCCCTCCATGTAAACTGGCCAGTCTTTATCTCATATTTCTCTCTTCATTCAAATCACACTTATGAGTTTTCTAAACTCCTTTCCCTCAACACCTGGACAGGGAGTTCAGATGTAGTATATGGGTCAGCCAGGAGACTATGGGATTATAGGATTGAGAACATTTCTTTGAAGGTCATAGGTTCATAGGTGAAGAGATAGATGTAGTATCAGATCCTCCCTAACTCCACCCTCTCATTTTCAGAGGAGGAAACTATAAATCAAAGAGTGAAAGAGAGTATCAAAGCTAATGTTTGAATCTAGGTCCTTGGACTCTGAATCCAGTGCTCTTTCTCCTTACTACAAGCCAGTTCTATTCTTTGCTCTGTGTCACAGGGAGAGATAGCTCCCTTCAAGTCTGTACTTGGCTGGGGATGTGATTTGAGAGTAAGAGAAGCATGTATAGCAGCTGGGGCTAGGTCAAGGGGACACATAGTTCTACTTTTCTTCAAGAAATCATACTGATCTCAGGTCCTCCAAGATTCCAAGTAAGATGACTTGATATTGGATCTAGGGCCATAATTAATGAGTTCTGTCAGCTACTACCTGTGTACTTGGGGCAAGTCTCTTGTTCTCTCTGGACCTCAGCATCTTCCTCTGTAAAATGAGGTATTTAGATGATCCCAGTTCTGAACCTCTGATCACTGGCTGGGAGAGAAATCTTGAACCCTCCTCAAACCAGTCTTCTGGACTATAAATACAGAATGTTTGAGCTGGGAAAGACCTGGATAATAAGGGGAAAGGGAAAGGCAGCAGTGGTAAAAGTGGTTTAGCTACATTCGAGGCAGGGTCGGGAGGGAATCTGTCTTTAACTGAGGCTCAAATGCTCTTACTCTGGTGTTACTGTGCTCATGTATCCCTTGAGGGCTGTGACTATGTATGAGAATTACTCTGGACCTCCTTCCCTCCCTCCACACTTGCCCCTAGAATAGCACTCTGAAGAGACTCATCGTCAGAGACTTTTGTTTACTTCATCTCAGCAGGGGTGAGACATACAAACATTGCTATTTCTCCAACTTTTGGTTCTCCCCAAACCTTTGGAGAGGGTCAAAGCTGGAGTTTTGGGGATTATTGCTGGATATAGCCATTCTGATGAATGCTTCTTTTTTTTATCCCCCTTTTTTGCCTTTTTTTTCTGGAGGGCAATTGGGGTTAAGTGACTTGCCCAAGGTCAGTCACGCGGCTAGTAAGTGTTAAGTGTCTGAGGCTGGATTTGAACTCAGGTCCTCCTGACTCCAGGGCCGGTGCTCTATTCATTGCGCCACCTAGCCACCCCCTGATGAATGCTTCTTAACAGGATGCAGAAAAGAAGTGAACCCAGTGCTCCCAACTGACCCCACTGACCATCCCAATGTGTCCTCAGTCTTCTCTGAGTTCCCAGACCCTTTCCCACAGACTCAGTTGCAGCCCCTGGCCTCAGGCTTTGTCTAACCCTCTGAGATTCCTTTCACTTCTCTCATGTAGAGGGAAAAGGGCTCAGTGTTTCCTTCTCCATTGCCTCACCCAGAATTCTTGACCTGACAACACAGCACCCTTGTGTTTTTTTTCTTCTAAGAATATTTGTGTAGGACTCAGCAAGAGTTAAACCTTTTGAAATCCTGGCCTGGAGATTTATAAGCAGTTGTTTTTAGAAAATCCTGATCCAGCATCTGTAGGTGCCACAGATCAACAGCACCAAGCATTGTTTTCCCCCTGGTTTGTGCATGGCCTTTCAGAGGTCGCCAAAGCTAAGGGGAGAGTTGGCTGATTCATTCTCAGAGCCTTGCCAGAGGTACACAGGAGGTCTTCATCCTTCTGGGCACTCAATACTTTTCAATGCTCAGGCTTTGACCATAAGTAATAGGATTAAAGGCTGCTAGGTTTGATGCAGTAATTGACTTCTTAACAGCTGGTGAAAAACCAACTAGAATTCTTTTAAGGTTCAAGCTTCATTTATATGCACACCTTACTTAATTCATTAAAGCTAAATGTCTGCACAGCAACATGGATTTTCCACAATATCCTTGCCTGAGGAGCTAGGGTTTTTCTTGCATATTTATGAATGAAACCTGCTGGTTTATAACCTGTGGTTTTGATGTATAGCAGTGTTCTGGACACAAATGCACAAACTCAGATTATTAGGATCAGGAGGGACGTGGGGCCCCTCTGGTTTCCCTGCTACTCCAACACGCCTTCCTTCAAAAGATACCTGATCAGCAGAGCCATAACTAGGATTTTCTGTCACTGGGGCAAGTACTTTGAAGCCTGCCTGGGCTAAGCAGTGAAAAGTACCCCTCAATTAAGACCCCAGGGCACTGATACCAGGCCATTACTGGGGAGAGAGGAGGTCCACCCAACCTACCTTCAGACAGCCTTAGGTTTTAGCTGATTTTTCTTCGTAAGTAGGCACTCATTTAGTGATGAATTGGGACCAAGCTCTGTTCATTCTAACCTAGTGCTGTCAAAGCGTCATTCAATGTTTGCTTGAATATTGGTAGAGAAGAACTCAGGCAGTATGGAGAGTGGAGGATACACCTTTAGGGGCCTCAAAAAGGCCTTATAATGACCGGGCCCTCACAGGCTACTGGAACAAAAATATTTTTCCGTTTTGATAATAGTATAAACATAACATAGTAACCACTAGTTATTGTATTTACCAAGAAAATAAAAATTTCTCAGAATTTTTCACTAAATAGATTAATTTAAAGTGGGACTGAATTGTCTAGCTTGTCTTTTGTATAGAGGTTGTTTTTTAAGCATAAGACTCAAGGGTTCCAAAACTTAATTTGAGTTGATGGAAATCATCCTTAACTAAAGGAGTGCCAGAAATTGAAATAAATTCCAACTCAATCCGAACCAGTAGCACTAGCTTCAATCAGATGGATTTCTAACACTGTTCTCATCGTTCTCATCGAGTGATAATCCAAGTAGATATATCAGGACTGTTAAACCCCTGTTGCTTTCCAAATGGCCTCATAGCTTTTAAATTCCTTGAGGGTGAGGACTTTTTTGTTGTTACTCCTACTCCTTGGAAGCTAGAACAGCGATTCTTTCACGTGTGAAACATGCTTTGTAGATATTTGTCGAATTGAATTCAATTTCCAATTGATTGATCATCTCCATATGGTGAATATTTCAGAATGCAGCAGCGAGTCTCCATCAGCTCCGAAGAAAATGAATCTGATCGCACGAGCCCTGTGACACTGGACAATTTGGCTCTGTCGCCTCAGACTAAAACAAGCAAAAGTACGTGTAAGCCCCATCTTGTTCATTCAGAGAGATGAGTCCAGTCTGGACAGGTCTGAATCTCCAGGTGTTTTGTGGTGAATTGTTCTCTTTATTGAAGAACGTAATGTTTATGATGTGAACTGAGCTCATCCCTGGCCATTAGGGCTATAGTGCCAGCTGATAACATATAGAAAGATCTAGTAGCAGAGTGTGAAGTGTGAAGAATATTTATTATCTCACAGAGTTTTCTCTTATTGCCCTTTCTCCATTTAAATCAAATGGGCCCTTTTCCTTCTGGTCTGCTAGAAACTGGATAAATCTGCATAGCTGATAAAAAAGTTCATAAAGTCTCATTCAGACTAATAGGGAGGGCTATGCTGGTGTGACTTAGTGGAAAGTCTCAATTATGCAATAAATTGATTTAGAGAAAAGCAGTTAAATTATTTTACCTAGAATCTAACAGAATATCAGAGTTGGAAGGGACCCTCAGAGGCTGTGCCCAGATAACAATCCTTCCACAGAATCTCTGATGAGCGATAATCTAGTCTTTACTTGAAGATTCTCGTGAAAAGCAACTCATTCCTTTTCCCCAAAACAGTAGTCCAGTTGACTTTTGGTTAGCTAGACTTATTAGGCTGTTTTTACTCTCATCAAGCCTTGTTTTGCCTAAATTTACCTAATTTCACAGCTTCTCCCCATTTGTTCTAGTTTTGCTTTTTGAGGCCCAGCAGACTAGTCTAATCTCTCTTCTTTATGATGACCCTTCAGAGAGGGCTGGAAGCTGTGCCATCAAATCATAGAATGTCAGCATTGGAAGGGATCCCAGAGGCCATGAAAGCTGAATACAATCCCTCTCTGAGAACTGTCCCTGACAAGTGGCCATCCAGCCTCTGCTCAGAGACCTTCAGTGAGGAGCAATCTACTACATCGTGGTGGAGCCCATTTCCACTTTGGATTAGCTCTCATTGTCAGAAAGTTTTTCCTTCCCTCCAACGTGGATCTGCCTCTCTGTGACTTCCCCCCTCTCCCTGTTGGCTCCTGGTGCTGTCCTCTGCCAAGCAGAATAAGGCTAATGTTTTTTCCAAGTGATAGCCTTTCATGCATTTGAAGACAACTATCATGTCTTCAAGCTTCTATTTATGGTGACCAAGCCTGGGAAACTTTTTTCTCCCATGAAGATATCATGCTCAGCCTTCTTTAATGAATAGATAAGAATCGTTTGAGGCAAACTTACGCTATTGAAAGAGCTGATAAATGATATGCCCCCTTAAGGAGGTTCAGCTTCCTCCTATAAAATCCCATTTAAACCCTGGAACCTCAACCATTCAGGCCAAAGTTGTGGAATGCCCAATAGAGGCTTTGCCATAAAGAGTTCTGATCTTGGACTAAGAAATCTTCCTAGATAAGTGCCCATACTTAAGATACTGATTCACAACAGAAGGAAAGCCAAAAGTCTGAAGCTTCAGCTTTTTGTGTTTCTCTTTCAGGTTCCTCAAGGACATCACTGACCACGGAACTCAATGAAAACTTGGAGGAATGGATTAACGATAGCTTCCTGTTAGCTTGTTCCGACACAGAGGAGGAAGATGGGAGCCAATTGGTTAGTGATGATACATTGAAATAAAAGGTGTTGAGGCCATATTAAGTGAGAAAAGGGGACCAGCCCTGATGGGCAGTTTCTCTATATCACTGAGATCATGAGGTGTACCCTATGCAGAAAGAATGTGAAATTGATTGTATTAACTGCATGGAAGTGCCCCTCAGAGATCCTGATTTGTCTACATATAGAGAACTCTCCCTGAAGTTGACTAGATAAATGTCCTAAAATTTCAGGTCTGTCCACTGAGTATACTATCCCAGGTCACTTGGAATTGGCCAGTTGTTATCATTTGGTAAGCTTTGCGGCTCTTTTCTAACTAGACAAGGGAGGTAGAAGCTAAGACCAAATGAAATCTACATAAGCTTTACAAATAATTGCCTTTTGTCTTATCAGTAAATCAAAGCTACCGCTGGGACTCCAGAGTGTTGGCTCTAAAATAAACAAATCGATAAATGTTTTATCCTGTTTCTACCACAATGAAACAATACACAGAGTAGGAGTGGGGTGGATATAACAAGGTCCATCTTCAGATAAGTGTACTGAGGGAGGATTTCGATAAGCTGAGCATCCCAAATTCCCAATCATTAGAACTACGTTATGTCCCAACTCACAGTCCAGGGCTCCCTTTACTCCATCGTGCTGTCTACAGTGCTATGCCCCCAAATCTCTGCCTATTGAGATCCCTTCCTTCAAGACTTGGCTCACATGCTCTTCCTCCCAGCATATGAGCTGTAAAATTAAGGGATTGAACCAGAGGAAAAGAATAGGTATAATGTTTGGCATTTCTATTCTCTCATTTGGGCTTTACAATAATCCCGGGAGGTTAGGTGCTATTTCCCCTGTTTTAGAGATCAGGAAACTGAGATTCAGAAAGTGATGTGACCTGCCCACGGCCATGCAGTTAATAAGGGTCAGAGATGGTACCAGATCTTAGAACTGCCTGACCTGAGGGCCAGCCCGTTAGCCACTTTGCAGCCCTGTCTATCTTAGATGGTTGCAAATGGTCCTTCCAGCTGAAAGAATTAGCTCAAATGAACATTTTCTTCAAGACAGCAAACATCTGGAGCCTGTCACCCTTGTAAGATATATCCATAGTTGATCAGTAATGGGCCATTAGTATGGGATTAGGGCTGTTATGGGAGGCAAAGCCCTAATCTTCTGAGGTTGGCAGTATGGAGAACAGCTACCATTCCCTCATTTTACTTTATTGTGTGACTACCTTGTGCCATTCTATCCTTGGAATATAAACTCTTGGAGGTCAAGGACTGTTTCATTTTGATGTTTTTATCCTCAGGACCTATCACAGTATGTGACGCATAGGAGGTGCTTAGTAATTGTGCTCTGGGGATGCAAAGACCAAGAATGAAACAGTACTTGTCCTCAAGAAGCTTACATTCTTCTAGGGGGATGTAGTGTGTATATAAGTCTGTAAGTACAAATCATTCTATACCCTCATGTGAAAGTGGGTGCTTGGACTAAGTCTTGAAGGGAGTTAGGGATAGCAAGAGGAGATGAGAAGGGAGAGCATTCCACACTTGGATCAGAGGGAAAGAGAAGGGAGAATCTAAGGAAAAGCCCTTTCTAGAGACCCTTTCTATTGGGCAAGATAGCCCCTGGGGCCTACCTAGTGTGATATTTTTTAGGCTGAAGGAAAGGGGATTATGGCATAGATGCTTCTCTTAAACTTGGGAATGTATTATAAACCCACCCACGTCTTTCTAGTTGGGATTTTCAGCCTCGTGTCCTTCCAAAGACTTTCTCGATCTAAAGTAACATTTAAAAGAATCAGCATTTTGTGAGCCAACACCAAGTGACTGGGGTAGTAGAGGGGGGTGGCGGTATGAAGGCCAAATGTGTGCAGAGTATCACAGGGAAGTTGGCCACAGATAATCGACATGTGGAGAAGCCAGAATTGACAAGTCTTTTTAACTTTGGCATTGTCTCAGCCACAGTGTCTGCAAGGGAAACAAATATCTAGTGATTGATTAAAGTTTTATGGCAAGTCATAAATCCTAATGTGAAATATTACAAAATGTAAGACATATTTTCCCCTAAAAAGCATTGTCAGTAGCAGTTTATAACCCAAGCAAGAGAGTGCTTTCCTTCACTTTACCCTTTCTTGCTTACAAATGGGGGATTCAGAGGCCCCTGCTGTTAACCGCTAATGGCCTGTGCAGAGGTTATCTGTCCATTTGGGGTGATCTGTGGTCACTGTCTGGTATATTTCCCCCGACTGCATACCTTGAACCCTCACTGGCTGTGCATAAGAAACTGCTAAACCTGGTTCCCAAATTTCTGCAAGAATAGTAAGATGATGAATTTCAAAGGCAAAATCTACCTGATTTGGGGGATTATCTGTCTCTTTCTGAGTTCTCCATGCCACTGCTCCAAGCAGTGGCCAGTGAAGAGCTGGCGCTGTTGACCCCAGCCTGGGTGCCAAGCTCGTCTGTAGAGGTTCTGCCATTGTGCCTTGGTCTCATAGGTGCCTTACTTTGGTGCAACCTCTATGCGGATTAACCCTTAGCTCGCTCCTTCTTGCTGTTGAGACTGTCTGGAAAATCTATTTCTCAAGAGCTTCGCAGCCCTTATCTTGTCGTGGGTATTGTTTTCAGTCTCATTTCTGTGGATATGCAGATCATTGACTGAGAGATTCTTGTTTTTATGTATTTGAATTTTTTGGTTGTACTTTGAAGTGATCACAATGTCCGAGGCCTTCTGCTGAGTGAATTCTCATACCAGTATGCTTTTGCCCATGCAAATCATGCTTTGTTTCTGTTCCCTGTCCACTCTTGAGCTCAGTATAGTCAGTGTGCCTTGGAGTGTTTGCTACGTGGATGGGTTCATTCTGAAATCACATCACCAAACAGCTGAGGTTGAGCAAGGAAGGCCATTGTGCTTTTGGAAGCTTTCGACGGGACCATCTCACTAAAGCTTGTGTAGTAGAGGGCAAAGCCCAAGAGTCCCGTTGGTTTGTAAATTTATTGTCCACAGTCGTTGCCTTTCATATGTGCCAAAAGGAATTTTTCATGAGATCAGTTTACCAGTGCAGTATTTTAAAATAAAAAAAAAATGAAAATGTTTCCAAGGTTTATTCTTAGAAATGATGTAATTCAGAATTTAGTTGTTCTATTATTTTCTGTCTCTGGCTAAAGGAGAATTGCTATTCAAATAAAAATGTATTCTTTATGCTAAGCCTTTCTTCCTCTGCTTTGTGACCATCAATGTCTCTACCTTTACTCCTGCCAACCTAACACCTCCTACTCTAGCTTCTCCCTGTAACTTATGTCGCAGAGAATGTAATTGTGCCAGGTGATGGCCATTAGAGCTTATACATAACACACTTTCTCCAAACAACTTTCCAGTCTCCAAGAAAGTGTAAAGCTTTTACAGAATGTGAGAAGAAAGAATCGGATGGTCAGCTGGTTAAAAATGGGCATGCCTGTTCACTCCTGCATGAGGATGATGAGGCAGAAGGGTACGTGTCATGCCGGAAATGCCTTTCCTTCCCTCTTGCTAGGGGATGTTGGTACAAAATCACCCTTTTTGCTTATGCTAGACCTTTGTCAATGTTGCTTTGGTGCCTCCCATGCTAAGAAGCAGAGGAGTCATGTTTCTTATCAGGGATGGGATTCATTTTTCCCTGTCTGAGCACATGCCTGGTGTTGAGGGTGATCTCTCCTGACAGTTGAGAAAGAGTGTGCTTGGCAGAGACCTGGGCAAGGTGCTTTGAGAGCTGGGTTGCCAATGAGAACATGTCCCCCTTGTTGGTTTCCCCTCTCTGTCCGGCTGTGTTGGCTGAGGCTTCTGGGCTGACGAATAGCTGTGATACATTGCATTGATTTACTTTAAGTCCTGCTTGGCGCTTCTCCCAATAAGCCACCACTCCCCTGCTATCAGCTCTGAATATTGACTTAGTGCAGACATCCTGTCTGCTCACCTCAGCCAGCCTTGATGTTGTGCTCCTTACTGAGGTATTTTGGTCAAGGACCTTGTTTTAGCATAAAAGAATAAGAAATGGGCAGGGCACCATGGCCTGCTGACAAAGTCTCCAATTTTATGATCTTGATGAATGTTCAGAAGGGGAGCTCTCAGAACCTTTCACACTTTGAGACAAAATTCTGATACCTTTGCGCAGTCCCTAAGAACATTTGGTCTTGATGGAGCCATTCATTTGGACTGGAATCCTCTATTACCTAGGTGCTGTGTCCCTAAGAGACCATGAACTAGTCTAAAAAGTAATAAAGGGCCAATTACAAATAGCCATCACATATCTCAGTATTTCCTCTGTCAAAGGTCAACTTGCCACTGAGCATATAGTCACCTGAAGCTTTGAAAAGGGTCCAGGTTGCTGGGTGAACATTTGTGCTGCCATGTTCCATGTTTAGGTTCTTAATTAGCACATACTTGCTTTTGTTGGCCATTAATTCATTTATTATTTAAAGGTCGGTGAAAAATCCAAACAGAAGAAAAGACGGTGTGATCCTGGGAAACAGTTCACAGAGTGTAATCTGGGCCAGTAGGGTTCGGAAGGCCCAAACTGAAGGTATTATGTGAGTTCATCTGTTAGCTGCTTTTAAGGCCAGATCATAGATGTAACCAAGGTGCATCTATGTCATACTGCATGCCAATTAGGCATACAGGAGGGACAGCTTGGCCTTTAGAAGTATATCTGCGAATGTGTGAGTTGGGTTGGGGCATTGGGGATTGGGAGCTTTTTTTTCTTTGATAGCTTTAATATTAGATTTTTCTTTTTCTTTTGGAAAGCTAAACTTCTCCCCTTCTCCAAAGCTGTTATGGTTGAGAAAGCCTTCGAAACACAAGACTTTTTGTCTTGTTGAGGGAACCTTCAACAAAGACATGGTAGATACTGTAGCTGTGGCCTGACCTTCTGAGAATCTCATGATGGGAATCTCATCAAATGTTTCTCCTCTGTCCTGGGCAGTACCAGGAGTGTTCTTTTCTCATATTATTGAATGCCACTTCCACTACCCTGCTGAAGTCATAGTAGGGGCATAAACATTTTTGTCTAATTTGCGACTGGTATCTCTGGGGAAAAGCAGAGTCATCCAAAGGAAACCCAGAGTTTGGATTCCAAAGACCTGGGTTCAAATTGTGGCTCTACCACTTCCTACCTAAGTCAATTCAGACAAATCATTTGGCTTCTGTGGACTTCAGTTAACTCATCTGGAAGATAGGGGCAGGGTTGACCTTTGAGATTCCTTCTAACTCTAAATTTATGAGTCTAGATTTATCCGCCTAAAATTAATGATCTGAACAGGGGTGTCCCTGCCCTTCCCTCTAATGTATGTATGTATGTATGTGTGTGTGTTTGTATGAATGTATGTGTATTCCTCCAAGACGTGAAAATTTTATTCTACAAACCAATCCACTTGTAAACTTCCCTGGTGTAAGTCATATATGATCTATACAAAGCCACCACTGGAAGGAATGAGCATATTTCCTTGTAAATGAGAACCTTATTTCCATCTGTATTTCTGTCCTTCATCAGTAGTCTATAGGGTGAGGCTTTGCATTGGCCTCAAAGTGAATCAAATGACTGGCCTCGCATAGCTCTTGGGGCTCCATGCCAAGGAATCCCCTTTGCCAGTAAGTCTGTGTTCTAACATTTGATTTAAACTAGTGTGGGTCTAAGTTTGCATAAGATGGAAATCAAGGCTCTAAGACTATAAATAGTGCCCTTGCCATAGGTCCCTTAGATGCAATGTTTCTTTCTTTGCTCCAAGACAGCCATGCTCAACACAATGTCTGAATTATATGTATTTCATTTATACAATTTAGAAAACCGAAAAGAGGGCATCAGATGCATTTCAAGACAATGACACAGGCTGAATCCAGGACTGTTTTACCTTTCTCAGTTTCTACCAGTTAGAGCAGAACTCACCCTTTGGAAGTGGTATTGGGTACACCTTTCCCTTTCTACCTCCCCATCTCAAAGCAAATGCTTTTTTAATGAGTCACTTTTCCCCCAAATCCACTGGTCGCTGCTGTTGACTCTAGCACTGGGCAAGAGAGGTGTATGGATCCCAATCTGACCAGCTCTCTGCTTGAAGAGAGGAGGGAAGAAGAGAAGATGGTTGTGTCCTTGTAAACAGAACAGCGATCGAAATGCGTGTTTTTATACCTGTTTAGATCAACATACTTCAATCAGCTTTTTCTTGAGCAATACAGTATTAACAAAGAATGCAAGGCATGGACTAACAGTGCAAAATGGGTGAATGCCTCTGTGATGAGGTCATGAACATTTGCTATATTTCTCATATGACCTTCACGGGGTGTGGACATTCATCTCGAATAGAAAGAATCAGAGTTGCCTTTTTCCATAACATCAGCATTCTAAATGTATTAAAAGAGCCATAAGTCCTGATCTTGAACTCAGGAGAAAATTAATTATGTTAATTTTTAGTGCAATTCAATGCAGGGTCCAAGAAATGAAACATGATGGATTTTTATCACCCCATTCATCACCATCACTAATCAGAGTAACTTTGAAGGCACAGGAGCACCTTTTCGGATTTGGTTTGGTTTTATAAAGTGTTTGCTGACAAATTTAAATCCACTTTGGGCCTGTGCTTGCAGTAAAGGGCTTAATTTGCAAAGACAAATCCTGGATTTTAAGCTCCCGTGTACTTTGGGAAGCATTATTTTTTTGCTCACCATAATTAGTTTCCATTGCAATTACAATCGGATTAATGGCAGGTAGCATGGTATTGTTGCAAGAGTGTTGGATTTGTATCCAGAGTCCCTGGTTTCAAATCTTCCCTCTGCCGCTTACTACCTGGGTGACTTTGGGCAAGTCATTTCACATTGCTGGGCCTCAGTTTCTTCATGTGTAAAATGAGGAAGTTGGACTGGATGGCTTCTTCCATCCCTCCCAACTCTCAATATGGCAGAGCAAGCATTGCTTTTTTTCCCCCAATACGTTTTAGAAAATTGGGCCCTTGGCAACAATTCAAGCATCCTGGCGGTCATCATCCTCCTCATACTAAGCATTTACTAAGCATCTCTTTTTACTTGAAAATTAAGTACAGAGGATGTGATGTCTGCCCACCAGGAGTTTCCAATCAGATCCACCACACAATCATATGTATTAGTTATTATTTGAAAGGCAGTGTAAGGAGGCGGATAGAGAGCCAGACTTGTAGACAGGTGAGACTTTGGTTTCAAATCCTGCCTCTGACGCTTGCTCACCATGTGATCCTGGGCAAGTCACTTTACCACTCTGAGCCTCAGTTTCCCCATCTGTGAAATGGGGATAACAATAATTGTAACACTTTCTTCACAAAGTTGCTGTGAAGATTAGATGAGATTATGTTTGTAAAGCACTTTGCCAATTTTTAAGTGCTAGAGAAATGCCAGCTATTATTATTAACAATTAAAGATAAGGTGCATTTTCAACTCTGCAGCCAAACCAGTTGATTAAATATCAACCTTCTTCAATGGACCATGGCAGAATGAAATTGCATCACATGGTCTCGACAGGCTGTGCCTCACAGGAAACTGTGCCTGACCATTTCCTGAGTATTGAAATGTTAGGATAAAAAGCTTTTTTCTAGTGCATGTGCAGGGGGGGTGGGTGGGATATTTTGAAAACTGTGTTTTTTTAAAAAGTCATTAGAATATCAGTGTTTGTAGACTTCACATGATGATAGAGCATTTGCACTAATATTCATGCACTTTAACAAGGTTAACATCAGGCCTTAAATGCCATCTCTGTGCATGCAGCATTCTTGGTGAAGCATCTCTGAAATCTGGGCTTAAGGCGTAGGCATTCTGTTTATTTTACTTCCCAGTCTTTGTGTCATAAAATAGATGACATTAAATAACGATGATGGATGTCAACTGACTATACATTTGGAAGGTTTCTGTAGTAGAAGGCATTCTGGGAAGGAAAACAATAACATCATGCTTCATTACTTTGTAGATGCTGCTTTGAGTAAAACAAGAAAGACAAATCCTCCTTGAATTAAGGGAGTGCTAATAGAAGCCTTTCCCCTTCCCCCTTGAATTTGGATACTCCTCTTGTAGGCAAAAGCCAACATTCCCTCCCCTCCCCCCCATATTACAGAAAGAAATGAAATAGCACAATAATAATTGTAATTACTCTGACCTATCCATGGTACCCACCTCAGCTTCATCTGCCCTAAGGTTGAATGGACCCTAATTCCAACACTGGGTGACAGTGCTCCTAAGATCTATCTTTCCATTGGGACCAAGGGAGGAAATGAAGGGTTCTTTTGGGTTTTCCAAGAATATCCATTCTAGATTTAACCTCCCAAATTGAGCATCGACTCAACCCAACCTTCACTCACTCAAAACTATCTCCGTTTCTTTGTCTACGCACTTGGGGTTGGGTGTTGGGCAGGTGGTACTTTTTGCTTGACGAAACAGAAAAGAGCAGAAAGTGGTTCCATTTCCCTTTTTATTTTATAAACCATGTACTTCTATTCTCACTCTGTGGCTATAATGTACCAAACCAACCTAGTGACCGGGTAATTAACTGTTTTGCAATAGTACAAAGCACCTCTTTTTGCAGTTTGAACCACCCAGGGTTGTGAGATCAGTGTTCAGGCTCACCAAAGTTCCAAGGCAGCCTGTAAGTGGTTAAGGTTACATGTGTTGCCTTGTGACTTTGGGACGGGTGCCATAGCTGTTTTCGAGTACACATTTTCAAGGGAGATGTCCTTTCAAGCATCTTTACCTCCTTTTGAACTTTGGAGAGAGAGAAAAATATCCTAATAACTGTTGTTTTTTTTTCACAACGTGTGCTGTGTTTCTTCAAGATTTTCCCCTTTTGTGGTAACACACTTTTTTTCAATCTGTAAGAATGCAGTTTCCTGTTTTGAAACCCTTGGGGGCAGTAGTGTGCGTGTGGTAGTGAATCTGAGCCATCTGACTTGCCTTAAATGTTTTCTACTGTTGTGTGGAAGATGATTGTTTTGCACCTCTGTTTTTCCGAGCCACAATTTCAGAGTTGTACTATGAAAAAGTGCACATTTTTCTGCAATTGTTTCTGTATGAAGGGACTGTCAGACACTCCAGTGACACCGGAATACTGTGGCACAGCAGTCTGCTTTCCTCTATTCTCCTTAATGCCATAGGCCAGGCCTGTGGGATTTTACAATAGTATAACACATCAGTTGGATTTTAATCAGACCTGGAAACTTGATACTTCTTCACATTGTCCAGTTGCTGCAATCCATCACGGACAATTTTTAAATCACTCATGAATATTCCGGTATATTTTAAATTTCACTATGGATTAAATCTAAATACTATTGCAATTAATTTTGTCATATGTGCCAGTCCTGTAGTTAGAGGACAAATGTAATAGATAACATATTGATGTAAGAGCAGTATTCCTTAGTGTTTAACATACTTGTGGAGAAAATTTAGGGGGTTTTTTTGTCTCCAAAAGTAGTCGATATAGATGTTTAATTTTTTTTTACAGTACTATTAGGTTCTATAAAAAAAAAATTTCTATTCAGATATTTTAAAAGTTGACATTCTACACACTTAATGTTTGGTTTCTATGTGTTTACAAATGCAACTGCACTGTGGAAATTTGACAAGATTGTAATTGTAACTGATAGTAGCAAAGTCACTTTAATTCTGAAAATCAAATTCTGTTGTTGAGATGCGCTTATTAAAACTGTTAATTCTATTTGAAAATCAAAAGCTTAAATAAATTCATTCATACCTAACAGTTTTATTTCTGTCTAGTAAAGTATTGATTGTATGTTCCCCATTCCTTACCTGTTCCTCAGTGATGACATCCCCAATCCAACACCCCACTGGAGCCACCATCCTCTTGATCTGGGGTTCCCTCTACTCATCCTTTTAGCAACTCATTCATGCCTGCTCTTCCTGGGCAACTCCTATAGCCTTCCTTCAAGAAGTTCACCATGGGGAGTCCACCTAGCCCAGTGGTTCTCAAATCTTCCTAATGCTACAACCCTTTAATACTTGCATGTGGGCGTATCTGCATGTGGGCAGACCCACCTGGAGACGGATAGAGGAGCAGTGTCTCGGTTCCTAAGACCATCAAAAATATGTGTTTTCTGATGGTCTTACGCGACCCTGTTTGACCCCCAAAGGGGTTGTGACCCACAGGTTGAGAACCACTGGCCTAGCCTGTTTGGGAGGGGGAGAATTTTAAGCTTTCTCTTGACAT
This sequence comes from Pseudochirops cupreus, assembly GCA_028627135.1. NCBI lineage: Eukaryota > Metazoa > Chordata > Mammalia > Diprotodontia > Pseudocheiridae > Pseudochirops > Pseudochirops cupreus. Next base: position 29,099,845 of record CM053582.1, on the reverse strand, counting down.
TTTCTGGGTACCAATGGAGCACGCAGACAGTCTGTTACCTCCTCACTCTCACTATGTGACTGACCCATTTTCTTCTTCCATGGGCATTCATTTCCCTGATGACACCCTTCACACTCCCTTTTGCATAATTTCTTGTTTATGCTATACTGTCTCTTGTTCCTGCCCACCATACACAATTTATAAAAGCAGCTTATTTCTTTTCAGGGAAAGGTTTCATTTAGGTGTGGGAGTGGGGAAGAAGGGAATGACCATTTATTACAGTGCCTACTATGTGCCAGGCGCTGTGTAAAAATGCTTTACAAATATTTCATTTGAGTCTTGAAACAGACCTGAGGAGTAGGTGCTGTTATTATCTTTTTATTTATCCCCATTTCACAGTTGAGGAAGTTGAGACAGACAGAGGTTAGGTGGCTTCCCTGGAGTCACACAGCTATTAAAGAGTCTGAATCTACAGGTCTTTCTGACTTTAGGCTGAGAGCGCTATCCATGGTACCACTTTGCCAATTCTGTGTTATTGGCATCTTTAATGCCATTATTTGTTCCAGAGAGGAAATAGGATTTAGGAGACGGACCAGTCTTAAAGCCAGAGACACCTGAGATTTTGTCTGACCCCCGACACCTACTGCTTGTGTGACTTTGTGTAGGTTACCTCAGCTCTCCCTGATCTTCCTCAATGAGTTCAGTGTCTGGTTGCACTCTCCTCCTTTCCTTATCTCAACTTCTTGGAGAACCAATTCACTGTTATACTATTTTCTACACTCAATTCCCTACCACCTACCTTGCCAAACCTCAACCCTTGATTATCTCTACTGTCCTATCTACTTGCTGCTTAATGGAACTGGAGGAAACCATGAAACTGCAATGATGGGTTTTATTACAAATTTGTGTTTTCTAATCTCTCCTGGGTCCTCACTGCCACAAGGTAAACCTATTGCTGCAAAACTGATTTGCTCTCCAACTCTCTACATCAGCTGTTCCAAACCTACTTGTATCTCCTCAAGCCTCTCACATCAATGCCTCCCTTCCAATGTCTCATCAGAGAATTTGGCTTGAGAACTTTCACTGAAAAAAGGGAGACCATTAATTGAGAGTTCCCTCTTCCTCATCTCATATAACTCAGACATCTTCCACTATTTCCTTCATGCTGGGGTCTGATGAAGAGTTGGCCCTTCTCCTTGCCAAAGCCTCTACCTGAATCCTTGACCCTATCACATCCCAACTTCTCCAGAAAATTGCCCCCACCATCCCTGTTCTTTCTTATCTTCAGTGTCTACTTATCTACTGCTTCCTTCTGTACTGCCTGCAAATGTGCCCATGGTTCCCCACCCTTAGAAAGCTCTCAGTTGTTTTAATGATCCCTCAAAGCTTTCATCCTTTCTCTCTCCTTCCTTTCATGACTAAGCTCATTGAGAAATGCTTCTATAGCCAATCTCTCCACATTCTCTCTGCTCACTAGCTTTCAACATCATCATTCAACTAACGCTGCCACATCTAATGGCTTTATCTCAAGCCTTTGTGACCTCTCTGCCACATTTGACACCACTGATAATCTTTCTTTTTGGATACTCTCTCTTCTGTAGGTTTCTGTGACGTGTCTCTCTCCTTGTCTTCCATCCTACCTGACCGACTGCTTGTAGTTCTCCTTTGCTGGTTCTTCAACCATATCATGTCATCTAATAGTAGATACCCCCTAAGGCTCCCAGACTCCCTTATTTCTTTATTCTATTATTCATTTCTTGATGATCTCATCAGCTCCAATGGCTTCAATTAGCATCTCTATGCAAATGATTCTGAGATCTAAATACCCAGCCTTATTTTCCTGAGCTATGGTCACATGTCTCCAATTCCCTTTTACATCTCAAAGTGGATATCCCCTAGGCATCTCAGATGTATCACATCCAAACCAGGACTCACTATCTTTCTTCCCAAGCCCTTCCTCTTTTGAACTTTACCATTACAGTCAAGGGTACCACCATACTCCCCATTACCCTGACTCACAACTTTGCTGTCACCCTCAATTCTTCACTCCTTTTCACATCACACACCCAACCCACTGCCAGGTTTTGTCGTTTCTACCTTAATGACATCTCATACTTGTCACCTCTCCAATTCTATAACCACAACCAGTAGCTCAGGCCTTCATTGCCTTCTACCTGGACTAATTGCAAAAGTCAGTTAATTGGTCCCCCTGCCTAAAGTCTCTCCCCACTCCAATCCATGCTCCACTCAGCTACAAAAATGATTTTCCTAGATGTCAGCCCTGCTACTCAGTAAACTCTGATGACTATCAGCCCCAGGATAAAATACAAGGTTCTCTGTTTGGCACTAAAACCCTAGCCCCTTTCTACCTTTACTGTTCTTCTGTACCTCATTCCCCACTATGAACTCTAAGGCTCCCTTGCAGTTTCTAGAAGATTACATTCCATCTCTGGGCTTTAGCTCAGGATGTCCCCCATGCCTGGAAAGCCATTCTTCCTTTCCTCTGCTCTCACTTTCCCTGACTTCCTTCAGTAGAATAGTTTGGCAAATTCAGAAATGAGTGAATGGCTCTTTGTAGTCCCCATTCCCCACCCCCCACATCCCCATCTGCTAGTCCCTTCCCCTCTCAGATTGCCTTATACTTACAAGGTCAAGTCTTATATGCATCTAGTTGTTTACATGTTTTCTCCTTATCAGAAAGTGAACTCCTTTATGCCAAGGACTGTTTGTCCTGCCCTTACTTTGTACCTTCAGCTTAGCTTATTGCCTGGAACATCTGAAGGATTTCAATGTTTGTTAACTGACTAACTGACCTAGACAGCAGGGTTGTGACTTCCTCCAGTGCTATTCAGCACGGTGGTTGATGGGGTTTGACTAGAGATGAACAGCAGTATAATTCAGTTTTGAATTCACCAAACTATACAACCATTTAGTCCACATCCCTCCATCTTGTCCACAAGAATGGCATGAGACCTTTTGTCTACATGTAAATCTTTGCTAAAATCTAAGTAAACTATCCATTAATACATGGGTACATCTGGGATTTTATTGATATGCACACACCCTCCAACAACGCTGATTGCAACCAAACTGTGTCTTCGCATCCTGTTTGACTTTTGTCCTTGTCCTCCCATAAGTTCCCCTCAATGTGCTGGGAATTATTCCTCTTGTTGTCTTGACATTAGGTGAATGTGACTGGAACCTGTGGCCTGTCTGTAATCAGATTTTCCCACACTGATGAAATTTTGTCTAATGATCACTAGTTCTCCCATCCTCCCTTTCACTATGTTTTAGGCCTCTCAATAAAGGCAGACTGACTTAATTCCATGGCCTTCAAAGTGGCAGTTATTGCCTGCTCCCTGAGGGTCATATGCCATCAGCCAATCAGAGTGGGAAGATGGATTACATCCTACTCTCCATGCCCTTATCTTCCAACATTCTCCCACTCTACCCCCTCCTTCATTTGTCTAGCTCTCAGCCTTTCTGATTTTGAGTCAACTATTGGCTGCTCAGGGGAATCTTAACCAAATCAAACCCTGGGCATTCAAAGTGGCAGCTATGTAGAAATCACTGGAAAAATTCTCCTCCCCATTCTCCCTTCTGCTCCTCAGATCTCCTTGTGATGGTGGCAGGAAAACTCAGAGTTTTATGCTCTGGAGGCAAGGGCTGATGAGTAAGAGTTCCACCTTCCATCTTTTTGTTTTGAGTGGGAGAGAGTGAGTCACACAAGATGAGCAGGCATGGATGAGTGGTGCTGTCCATCCCAGATCTCATTACATTATTCTGCTTCCAACCCTTTAAGTCCTTCCTGTTACTGCTGAAGGCACCACCGTCTTCCTAGTCACCCATGTTAGGAATCTTGCTCTAATCCTCAAATCTTCACTCTCAGTCATCCCACATAGGCAATCACTTGCTTAATCATGTCTTCTTCACCTCCATTTACCTCTTCTAGACACCCCTTTCTAATTCAGACCTTCATCTCCTATCACCTGGACCATCACAATAGCTCCTAATCGGTCTCCCTGTCTTGTCTTCCCCCATTCCAATCCAGCCTCCACTCAGGTGCCAAAATAACTTTCCTAAGGTACAGGTCTCATTATGTCACTCTCCTGCTCAATAAACTCTAATGGTTCTCTAGTACTTCCAGGATCAAATATTATTTTCTCCTAATTTTTTTTGGTTTTTAAATTCCATTTTTTGTGCGAGTTTTATAATGGACCTAATTATTAGTATAGTAGTGGTCATTGTTATTCAGTTATCTGTTATGTTGAGAGCTTCATGAACCCATTTGGGGTTTTCTTGGCAAAGATACTGGAGTGGTTTGCCATTTTCCAGCTCATTTTAAAGATGAGGAAATTGAGGCAAAATGGGTTAAGTGACTTGCCCAGGGTCACACAGCTAATAAGTGTCTGAAGTCACATTTGAACTCATGAAGATTCGGAGCCTCTATTTACCCTGCCCACTGCAGCAGCACCTAGCTGCCCCCTCTGTACAGTAATATGTATATAATTTATAGATAAGTAAAAAACACATATTGGGGAGAGTGCTCAAAATGTTTTTACTGATGGGGCTGTGCAATCAAAGATGTTCAGAGACCACTGACTTCATGAGCTGACTCTAGAAAGGTAAGCTACTGAAAAGAAGTGCCTACCAGACCAAGGAGAGAGACACAGACCCACATGGAAAGGTTAACACAGGTAAGCAACTCCAAGGCACCCATCTTATCAGAGCTAGGATCACAACATGTGGCCAGCCTGACCAGTATTTGTATATAATGGAGAGTCTCAGTGAGCAACAAATTTAAATCTTGGGCCAACGTTTATTTACTTGACTTGGTAACTGAGGGTAACCTATGTCTATATGCCAGGAAAGAAGTGAATGTACTTGGCTGTCCTCATTGCCTTGTTTTCCGTGAGCACATTCTGTTATGCTTTCAGAGTTCTTGTCCAAATTCTGCCTTAGCATTAGTGTGGGGTCTCTGCAAGGATTGATGATGACTGTGCATCTAGAGCTAGAAGGGATGTTGGAGGCCATCTAGTTCAACCCCTTGAGGCCCAGCAAAGTCAAGTGACTTGACTAAGGTCACATGGATTATAAATCACAGAACTGAGACTTGAGCCTAGATCCTTTGATGGAAAAATGCTCCATGTTGGGGCGGCTAGGTGGTGCAGTGAATAGAACACTAGCCCTGGAGTCAGGAGGACCTGAGTTCAAATCCAGCCTCAAACACGTAACACTTACTGGCTGTGTGACCTTGGGCAAGTCACTTAACCCCAATTGCCCTGCCTTCCCCCCTCTAAAAAGCAAAAAATAAAAATGCTCCATGCTGCCTAACTTTTGCACAGTAGTATTAAGGATACTTTCCCCTCCCCCTTCAATCTGAGATCTGAAAGGTGTGTCACCTTTGTAGGGAGGCTCTTCTTAGTTGGTAGAGCCGATTTTATTTTTCCTTGGGAATATCTCCCAATGTTCAGTAACGCAACCTAATGGAGAAATGAACTGTGAGCACTAAATGCACATATTATAGGCAGCTAATGGGAAATCTCCTTATGAGACCAGCACTCACACCACTTATTAGCTATTTCATTCTACAAACATTTATTAAACACCTCTGACTCCAGGTATGCTAGACCCCTGGGCTACCCAGGCACCTAGTTAGCAAGGAACCTCAGAGGCCATGTAGGTCAAACTCCTCATTTTACAGAGGAGGAAACAGGCCCATGAAAGTGAAGTGACTTGCCCAAAGTCACACAGGTAATAAGTTACATATCCAGGATTTGAGTCCCAATTCTCAAATTCAATGCCCTTTCATTGTTCTTCCTAGATTTCTGGTGCTACTTGTGATCTCAGAATCTGTGAACTGTGTCTGAGTAGATGTAGCTGAAGAGCATCCTCTGTACCACACCACTCCCCCATAGAAAGAAAAAAGAAAAAGAAGTTCCCCTTTCCTCCTTCCCCCAATCCTTTACACACAGTGGTTGCATCAAAATGGTCTTTTTGTTCGGTAGCTCCCACAGTCTGTGGCTCTTCCAGGCGTTGCCTCGTCTCTTAATACACACAGACAGCCTGAGGCCTTCAGTGAGGGAAAGCTCCCTCAGTTCCTGATTGCAGCCCATTAGGTGAGTCTATCCATGGGGCAGCATCAGCATTGAATGCCAAACTCAACTTGATTATTGCAGACTTACTCTGGCTGAAGCGCATCTGGGGACTACCCAGCAGCCTTCCTGCTCTGTAGCTCTAGCTCTAGAGGGGAATCTGGAGGTGGGAATGGGAGATTCCTGGGTATTACCAGCTAGGCACCACTGTCAGCAGCCAGTCCATCGGGGGCTCAGTGCCAGCTTTATGAGGTCATGAGCTTATACCAACATCAGAGAACCCCAGAGCTGGAAGGGACCTCAGATGCCATCTAGCTTTCATTTGAAGGAAGGGGAAGTAGAGATGAAATGGCTTGGTCCCCTTCACAATCTAGTTGTCACCTATCTTTCCACACTGATTTCACATTATTCCCTTTTACACACTCTTTATTTCAGCCACAATGGTTTCCTTGTCATTTTCCAAATCTCTTGCTCCATCTCCCACCTCTCTGCATTTGAGTAGGCTGTGCCTCCTGCCTGAAACGTTCTCCCCCTTTCCCTCTTCCTCTTGGAATCTCTGTTGTTGTTCTTCAGTCATGTCCAACTATTTGGGACCCCATTTGGGCTATTACTGGCAAAAATACTAGAGTGGTTTTGCTGTTTCCTTCTCCAGCTCATTTTATAGATGAGGAAACTGAAAACAACAGGGTTAAGTGACCTGCCCAGGGTCACACAGCTAGTAAGTGTCTCAGGCTGGATTTGAACACAGGTCTTCCAGACTTCAGGCCTGGCTCTCTATCCACTGCACCAACATTTCTGGCTCCATTCAAAGCCTTTCCACGCCACTTCAGTTGTTAGTAATTTCCCTCTCCCAAATGGAGTTAAAGAGAGTTGGATGTGACTGAAATGATTAAACCAAAAGATCATAAATTTGTAGCTTTAAATCTGGAAAAGGACCTCAGAGATCATCATGTTACAGGAGGAAACTGAGGTTCCCAGAAGAGAAGGAGGTTGTTCAAGGTCACATGGGGAAGAAGCAGAAGAATCCAGCCCCCAGGTTTTACAGAGAGAGAAACTGAGGCCCAAGGAAATAGCATGGTGCACTGGAGAGAACACTGGATTAGGCAGGACTCAGAAGATGTGGGTTCAAATGTTGGCTCTATTCAATTCAAGCCAACAGACACTTATTAAGTGTCTACAGTAATTTGGAGACAGAAGTTTTGGAGGCAGAAGGGTTTGAATTTGAACTCTCCCACTTAGTATGTGTGTGACCATGGACAAATCATATAACCTCTCTGGGCCTCAGTTTCCTCATCTGTAAAATGAGAGTTTTTGACTAGATGACCCCTAGCATCCCCTCAAGCTCTAGATCTAGGATAATGTAATTTTACTATGTGCCTAGAACTGTGCCAACCACTGGATATGCAAAGATAAAACTGAGGCATTTCTTGCCTTCAGAAAGTTTACATTCTCCTGGAGAGAAACAAAATGGACACAGATAGGTAAATGTAAAATACAAAGTCATTTTGAGGGCAGAGTGATAATGCTAATGACTGAAGGGGTTGGGAAAGGAGTAGAGGGAAGAAGGGAGATGATTTCAGGCAGGAGGCGCAGCCTACTCAAATGCACGAAGGTGGGAGATGAAGCAGGGGATTTGGGAAATGGCAAGGAAGCCATTTTAGCTGAAGCAAAGAATTCGTAAAAGGGAGTACATAATGCGAAATCAGTGTGGAAAGGTAGGTGACAGCTAGATTGTGAAGGTCTTTAAAGGCCAAATGGGGGAGATTGTATTTTATCCTGGAGGGGTGACATGAAGGAAACCAGTGAATCTGTCTGAGCAAACCTATGCAGAAGGAATGTCAGTTTGGTCAGGGATGTATTAGAGAGGGGAGTGGTTGTGGAAAACCAGTTAAGGGGTTATTGACAGTGGATGAGGGCCTGGATTCAAGTGACTACTCTGGTACTTCCTTGCTATACAACCCCTCTTTTCCCTGGGTCTCAGTTTCCTGATCTGTAAAATGCGGGAGGCTTAAAAGTAGGGAGGAATATACCCGTCTCTTTCCCCCAGCACCATAAGGAGCTGATTTCCCAAGAATGACCCCCAAAGTCCTACTTAAACAGCAAGGGGAAATGTCTGTGCTATAATCATGTACTTTTCCCAACTCAGCAAGGATTCTCTTTTAATCTGTCACTTCTAATACGAGAGCAGCATGCTTCAGCCCATTTGGGTTAAGTAGCTCCCGTGCTTTTGAAAGCGTTAATGATCCTAGTACAGGCTGGTGCATATGTCCTAGGTAGAAGACGTCAAGGGCACAGCTCTCAAGCTGCCATCCCTGGGGTCTCCTTAAGCTGGGACAGGATCATAGATCAGAAGCTGGGAGGGAACCTTTGAGGTTGTCGAGATGTGAGGAGACTGTCAGGCTGCAGGAAGCTAAGGCTGGACCAAAGGGGAAGGGAGGGCTGGACCTGGATTCATGGTGCCTCAAATGCTCTTCATCCAATCTCAAAGAAACAGTTACTGCTGCCAGGGTGCTGGAAAGTTTGTGATGCACTTTTCATGAAGGATCTCATTTGAACCTAGCAATAACCCTGTGAAGTAGGTGCTACAGATAGTTTTCATCCCGTTTTCCAGATAAAAGAAATTAAGGCTGAGAGGTAGAATTTGAACCAGGGTTTTGTGATATCAAGTCTAATCTCCTAGCCACTGTGTGCCAGGCCCTAAGGACCCCAGATTCCAAGGGCCCAAGCTCCCAGCTTAGTGGGGCCCCCAGAGGCCTGCTTCTGAGACAGCTGATCACCCTGATAAGGCCAGGAGGCTCCAAAGGTCCATTGAAATGGCAGAATCTTGAGTTAACATACCTCTACAACCCAAGGGAGACAAGACTGTCTCTTCTCTGTTCATAGTCAGAAACAACAGGAGTGTGGTTTCTTATTTTGCTTTGGGAAATCCAGATCTTTGGTTTCATAGGTAACATTTTCAAGTTCTCCTTCTATGGTAGGTGCTTTAGGAGAGAGATAGTGCACAGAACACTGGCCTGGAGTTAGGAAGACCTGAATCCAACTGTGACCTCAGATACTTCCTAGCTGTGTGATCTTGGGCAAGTCACTTAATTGCTCTTTGCCTCAGTTTCCTCATCTATAAAGTGGGGATAATATTAGCATCTACCTCCCAGGGTTGTTGTGAGAATCCAAGGATATAATAACTGTAAAGTGCTTAGCAAACCTACAAATACCATGAAGACCATTATTCTGAGAAAGGGTCCATAGGCTTCATCAGACTGCCAAAGGGATCTATGACCCCTGAAAGTTTAAGAGCCCCCACCCTAGTAGACGGTAAACTCCCTGAGGGTAGAGATTTCCTTTTGTATCCCCTGCACCTAGCATAGTAATTATATTGGATGGATAGACTGCAGAGTGTGGGGAAGGGCCTTGCTCTGGCTCACACAGGGAGCCTAGAGCTGAACTCAGATTCCAATCCAGCTCTCCCAGCTCAATCCTAGACTCTGCCACCTTCCCAAATTTGGTTTTCCCTGTCTGTGCGGCCCATGTGAATTTCTGGTTTGGCTCATCAACTCATCCAGTTTCAGCCAATGAGTGTTTCTTGGGGGCCTTGGGTATGCCTGAGTACAAGGGTGACATCTGGAAAAGGGAAACAAACCACTTTGGAAGTGCCTACTCTTGCTTCTTGGGATATTTTTCCTGTGAGTGGTGTCTATTTCCAAACAGGTTTATTGAGGTACACAGGGTGAGCAGACCTGCACTGGGGAGAGCAGGACAGCCTTAGCTTGCCAAGGGGCTTACCCCCTTCCTGGGTCCTCACTATATTTCCTGATGCATTTCAGCTGGATTTTGTATTTTTCTGAAAACAAAATTCCATATCTCCCTGGTGACAATCTCTCCATCCTCTCTCATCCCCTCACCCAAAGTCTTCTGTATGAGCAGTCTCAGGATCCAAATGGCAGCGGCCAGGATGTGCCCAAAGCAAGGCAGCAATCAGTGGGTGGCAACCTATCTAGATGCTAACTGATTTAGCCACCTGATCAGCGTCTTGCAATGGAGGACCTAGGTTAGACGGCATCTAGGGGACTGGACAATATATTCAGGAATCAAGGGACGGGCTACAGAAGCAGAGACCCTGGACAGCTCTCTCCAGCCTATGTTAGCCCTCAGGAATCTGGGTATTTTACAAGTCACTCATGGAGGACTTATACAGAAATGATAATGTTACTTGTGTAACTTTAAAAATATGGAGCTGACCTGACATGTAGGCAGAGTAGGCTGCCATCTACAAAATGGGATTGGGAAGGCCAAACAATTGAATTGGTAACATTGGTTGGGTAGAGAGGGAAGAACAGGAAAGGATTGGAGCCGTGGGGTGCTTCCAGGGAGGGAAGACCCAGAGCCCTGAGGGGCTGGTGGGGGAAGAGTCAAGGAAGGAGCTATAAAGGGAAGATTGGTTGAGTAGAGAAAGGAAACTCGGGGGGGAAGAGATGCAGTGGAAACGCAGGGATGGTGGCAAGGAAGGGATTAGGGACAAAGGAGGTTAGGAAGCCAAACTTTGTCTGCTTCACAGCCTTATGGGACTGATCACACTGTCACAGCATAATATTTATTCAGTGACTCTTTCCCCCTTGTGTATACAGACCAGTGTAGTCTGAGTTCTACCCAGAATTCTCTGTTCAAAAGGAAAAAGCAGCATTGTGAGATAATGTATATTCATACCCAACAATTGATAGAACATTGATTAGTAACAAAGTCATTCCTGCCTCTTTTCTCAATCCCAAGTAACAAGCAACATTTCTGAAAGGAAGGAAAGTTGGTGTGGCTCAGGTGCGTTTTGTGGTCTCTTTAATCCATTTGACAAAGCTGGAGACCTTCGTATAGATGCCATACTTGCCTTGGACAGCACATTGTTCTCCCCAGCTGATGATGCCAGTGAGGAAGCTGGTGCCCTCCACTTCTGTGGTATGGGGCCCCCCACTGTCTCCTTGGCAGGAATCTTTGCCTCCCTGGTGAAAGCCAGCACAGAACATGTTGTTGTGGATGCTGACCTTGGTGGAGCGCAGGCATGTGACTCTGTCTACGTAGGGAACATTCAGATACTGGAGGACAGAGGCTGACCGGCCCCTGTGGTAGACCTTGCCCCAGCCACTCACAGTGCCTTTTCCAAACTCGAGGAAAGTCTTGGTGTACCTCTTGTCTGCGATGCAGATCGGAGTCACGTACTCATTCAGCTGCAAGGGCTCATCAAGCTCCAGAAGGGCAATATCATTCACGTACCTTTCTACGGAGCCATTGTAGTTGTAGTGGGGAATGGCTTGGATCACACGGCGAGTCTGCTCAGTGCCTTCCTGAGTTTCTGTGTCGTGCTCGCCTGGGAGAAGAAAACATGGCACCCTTAGCACCTAGGATTTCACTTCCTCATTTATGTTTCTCTAGAGTCTTGAATCTTCCAAAGCATCTTCCCCCCAATAACCCTGTGAGGGAAGTGGGGCAAACATTGTTAGTCTCCTTTTGAAGGTGAGGAAACTGAGGCTCAGAGAGGGCACATGACTTTTCCAAGGCCACCTAGGTCATAAGGAGTCAGAGCCAAGGTGTAACCCAGAGGCTAAAAGACCTAAGGCTGAAAGGGACCTTAGGGTCCATTTAGTCCACCCCAGCCCCTCATTTTATAGATGCAGAACTGGAAGTTGAAGACTTTCCCAAGGTCAAACTGGTAGTAAATGGCACAGTCAGTATTTGAACCCAGGTCCTCTCTGACTTTAAACCAGTACTTGGTACTTCTCCAGGACTCCTCTACACCACTTTCTCTCTTAAAGAAACAGCTCCCCCTACCCTACCCTACCCTCTCTTCTAAAGAAAGAGTCCCCCTCACTCCTCCAGAGCACCCAGTGCCATGGACCTTATAAGGTCTCCAAGGATTCAAATCCTATAGCAAATGATCCCACAGGAAGAACACCAGGAGCCAGGCCACATGATCTCTAAAGGCTCTTCCAGCCGGAGAGCTCCACAATTTCCCAGGTCTCCTTTGCTCCAACTCCACATTTCCATCTTATTGGCAAGTGGTGGGAGGAGCACTTCCCATTTTTCAGGTCAAATGCTAATTTGAGGTTAGCACTTCCTTCTTATCAGGCCCTCCATGGTCACCTCGTCCCTCTACAATGTCCTCAATGTGAAGCCATTCAGCTTCCACTTGCATATATTAGCAACAGCAAGTTTGCTCCCTTTTGAAATAGCTTATTATAGAATGCCATGTGACATGGTCTGTGAATTTCTACATCTCAACGGGGACTGATCCAAAGCCCTATTTTGCTCACCTGCAACCACAGTGATTTCATCGCCAGGTTTAATGCAGTGGGCTGCAGTTACAATCCATTTCTCATTGATGATGGAGCCACCACAGAACGCTTTAATCTTTCCATTCAAAACAACCTGTGGGAGGAAAAGCACCAGGGTTTTCTGATAAGTCATTTTGAACTGAAGACAAGCTGCAAAACAGGAACAAAATTCAATTTTTCATGGCTCCATTGAGAAGAAAAGGGAGAGTTCTGTAGGGCCTGTAGTGAGAGTTTCCCATGTCAGGATCAGTCTGTTTCTATCCCTGTTTTCCAAAGAAAATGGCAAAGGAGTTGGGGGTAAGGGTAGGGTGAAGGGCTGAATGCTAGCCAAGGTGAAACAGAAAGATTGACTTCCTTGATTGTTTGGGGCCTAGTGGGTCCTTATTCCTTAGGGCAGTGGTTCTCAACCTTCCTAACACCAGGACCCTTTAATACTCATATGTGGGCATATCTGCATGTGGATGGACCTGCCTGGAGATGCATAGGAGTGGTGTCTTGGTTCCTAAGACCATTGGAAATATGTGTTTTCCGATGGTGTTATGGGAATCTGAAGATCTTCCCTGCCCCTAGGCCCTTTGCTAAAGTGGCTACGTGACTCTGAGGACCCTTGGATATTTGAAAGTATACTCTGTTCCCTAATAGGCTGAATGTGATCACGTGGAGCCTGTGGCGCCAG
>CM053582.1:29059188-29086278 GCA_028627135.1 Pseudochirops cupreus | reverse complement strand
CCCCAACCATAAAATTATTTTCATTGCTACTTCATAACTGTAATTTTGCTGCTGTTATGAATCGTAATGTAAATATATGATATGCAGGATGTATTTTCATTGTTACAAATTGAACATAACCCACAGGTTGAGAACCGCTGGGATAGAGGGAAATATAGTCAGTCTTTCTCAATATACCCACTATGGAAATGTTTTGCGTAACTATACATATACAACCTATATTGAATTGCTTATCTTCCCAGTAAGGGTGGGTGATGAGGGAGGAAGGGAAAGAATCTGGAATTCAAAATTTTGAAATCCAATGTTTAAAATTATTATTATTACTATTATTTACCTGCAACTGGGAAATAAGATATACAGGCACTGGGGTAAGGAGATCCATCTTGCCCTACTGGAAAGTCAGAGGGAGGATGGGGGAGGATATAGGAGAGAGCAGATTGGGGGAGGGGGTATACAGTGGGATCACTGTTTTGGGGTGGTGGGTAGGGGAAAGACAGGGAGAAAATTTGTAATTCAAAATCTTGTGAAAATGAATGATGTAAACTAAAAATAAACCTAAAATTTAATTTAAAAATAAAGAAAAACAACTTGGTAAGACCTAAGATCTCTGCTTTCTGGAGGATCTATGATGAAGCATGTCATCCACCTCCTGAAAGCCATCAATACGCAAAATAATGAATCTCTAATGATGGAATTCTGTATATCGGTGGGGAAGATGTTTTGAAACAAGGAAACCTTCACTAGCATCCCTCAAATGACCTTTTCTTTATAAAGTTGGTCCTGTGTCCACCAGGGCCTCTTGGATTAGGCCAAGTACGCTCTGTGTACAGTACCTGCCAAGGGATCTGCCCCTTCCTGGCGTCTTCTCCACCAATGATTCGAGTCACTTCCTTATGGATGGGAATGATTTGTGTGACTTCATCTGGAACCTGTTCCTCCTCGGTAGAGTTTGTATTGTCCACATCCACATCAGAGAAGACGGTTTCAGCTCGGGTGATTTTCTTATGAAGGAGAGGAACTGAAACTCTTCCACATGGATAGGGTACTAGAAGAGCAAGAGAGTGTCACTTTTGGGGTATTTTTCTTTGGAAAATAGAACCACAGACAGTAAGAAAGTTCTGCTTGACCCTCTAGGCGCAGGGCAGCCTCATCAGCAGGTATGAGCCAATGGGCGGATTTTTAATTTTTGCTAGCAGTTATATAATATTTTAAAATTTGCCGAATTATTTATGAATATCACATCCATTTAGTTTCACAACAACCCTGGGAGGTAGGTGCTTTTATTATGCCCATTTTACAGACGAGTAAATTGATGTGAACAGAAGTTAAATGACTTGCCCAAGGTCACATCTTTGCTAAGTATCTGAATTCACTTCAACTTGGGTCTTCCTAATCCCATGCTTGGGGCTATCGGTAATACTACCTGACTAGACCGGAAGTCCAGTCAAACAATTGGTTTAAATGTCTTTACAAAGCACCTTGAACCTTCTCTGAGCCTAGACAGTTGAACAGCTGTTTTGAATAGCCTCCTTTCTGCCGCAGGGAAGGAGAGTGTCCTCCAGCTTCAAGACTGTGCCTGGATAACCTTGATCATGCCCTCTGCCCCCTTCCTTCCCCTCCCCAAGGAGTCAGTGACTCAGCTTCTGCACCTCCCAAACAGAGATGCCAATGGCCCAGCAAAGAAAACTGACAATGGCCAAAGCAGCTCCATCACTAGCAATTATGATTCATTCATGTCATCAAATTGGGGGCGTAGAGCAAGAAGGGGCTTTTACAGGTGAGGAAATAGAGGCCTGGGGGAAGTCACATAGATAATAATCATCCTATGCCATTTTTGCTATACTGATTCAATTTAATAAGCATTTGTTAAATACCTACTATGTGTCAGGCACTGTTCTAAGAGCAGAAAAAATGAAATCTGTTTTCACAGAGTATGTGTTTTATTGTTGGCAAAACACTGAGTTCACAGCCGAGTAAATACAAAGTACAGGGAGAGGGACTGGACCTGAGATTTTGTTGGTCTAGGGAACTCCCAGGTGAGGAAACTCTCTTTAGCAATGCCATTGGGCACCTTCTCTATAACGTGGACTTTTAGGGAGTTGATGGGGGCAGTGAGAGGTTAAGTGCTGTGCCTAGAGTCCCACAGCCAGAATAGGTCAGAGGTGATACTGGAACTCAGGCCTTCCTGGTTTTGAGGCCAACTCTTTCTACCTCTGCTACCTAACATCAAATATCTAGAAATTGATATCAAGTAATTTCAAAAGTATCAACAAATAGGGAGAATCTAGTCAGGCATTTTGTAGGAAGTGGCACCTGAGGTCAGCCTTGAGGGAAACTGGGGAGAGAGAATCTTCTAGTCACGAGGGACAGCCTGTGCAAGGGTGTGACAGAAGGCGATGAAGTGTCATGTATGGGGTATATCAGATGGGCCAGTGTGGTAGAAGTGGAAAGTCTGTGGGCCAGAGTAATAGGCAACAGGCAGTCTAGAAAGGTCAGTTGAGGTCAGACTGAGAAGCGCTTGCACTAAGTCCCACCTACAGGAGTTTTGATTTTATACCAGAGGCAGTAGGAAGCTAATGATGCTTCCTGAGCAGGAAATGCCATGACCAGACGAGTGCTTTAGGACACTTAGGGGGGTTTTCTTATATAAATCAAATGAGCAATATTGTAAAGTGTCAGCTCAGTTCCCGCCACATAGTGGGTACTTAATAAATGTTTATTCCCTTCCCCCACCTCCAAGTGGAATGAATACCAGATTAAGATTTAGAAGGGTGGTGCAGTGAATAGAGCACCGGTCCTGGAGTCAGGAGGACCTGAGTTTAAATCCGGCCTCAGACACTTAACACAAAAACTAGCCATGTGACCTTGGGCAAGTCACTTAACCCCAATTGTCCTACCCTCCCCCCTCCAAAAAGCAATAAAATTTTTTTAAAAAGGCTTCGAAGACATGGTTGGCTTCCAGATATAGCTCTTTTGCTTGCTTTTTTTGTTTCCTGGGCAAGTGACTTTTCCTTTCTGGGCCTCACTTCCTTTCTTTGTCAAATCACTGAATAGGATTCAATGATATCTAAGGATTCTGTAGGATTCTATGCTATAGAATGCCGGTAGATAAACATTTTCCCCTACCTCCCATTCCAATAGCTATCAAACTTCCTGGGGTATAAATGGGCTCCTAGTTGTCCCACTGCTAACTAGTCGGTTTGTCCAAACCAGAACATCAGAGCTCTATCCCAGTAAGTGAAGGCACAGAGGGGTTAAGATTACTTTTTCCATGTCACTCTTCTCAGATGTAGAATGAGCGGGCTTTGAAGTATACAAGGCAGTGTAGTAAATGCTTAATGTGGAGACTGAGAGCTTGTGTGACCTTGGACAAATAAACTAACCCCCTTGGACCTCAGTTTCCTTTTCTGTAAAATGAAAGGGTTGTACTAGCTGGCCTCCTGGAAATTCATGAGCTGATGATCTTGAGTCTGGGTCCTTTCTAGCGTGATATCACTGCGTGCACACCTCCCACTCCCCCCAGATCAGTGATACTCTTTCTCCTCTCTCTCATGGTCTCCCAGCAGAACCAAACACAAAAGCCTTGGCCATCCATTTCTCAGGGCTGCCTCAGTCCCCAAGCCTCATCAAAAATCCAGAAGCCCTCCTCTGTCTCAGTGATCAACTGCTAAAATGGAAATCTGCAGCCAGACTCAGTGGCCTCCAAATTCATTTCTGTCTCTTCCCAAGTGCCTGAATGCAAAATGTCCCATTTTGCTTCTACCTCTGCATCTTGTAACCGACATCTCTATAGCAACCAGCTGCAGCGAGGTAGCAGCATGTGCTCGCAAAACAGGAAATTAGGTTACAAAGGCTTCTGTATAAATATTAATCATTGGTAATGGCTGGGGAGAGGGGCAGGACGCCAGTGAATGACGGTTAGGCTTATTTCTTGGTTAGGCTGTTTTGTGCCCCCTCCAAAGCAAGTCAGGCCTAACAATGACTTGTTGAAAAGTTGGGGAGTAGGTCTCATTTAGTCTTTCCTCACTTATGACACATACGAATTTCTCCACTGCAGTGTTCCTGCGCAGGTGGGCAATGGATTTGCTGAGTCTTAAACCATTAATCTATAGGGCACTTGTTTTCCCTTCCCAAGGTTACCTGAGTTTTGGCCAGCAGGAGATTTAGAGCCAAGCAAAAGGGCCAGGAGGGAGGGGCCCAGGGGCCAGGGAGGGAAGCATTCTGGATGGAGGGGTCCCTGACATGGGCATGGTATTTAGAAACATTGGGACTATGAGAGCAAGTTTGTCCCTGTTGGTTTTTTGGGAGCAGGAAGAGCACTGAATTTGGAGCTGGAAACAATCAGGTTTAGATCCTGCTTCTTAACCTTGCTAGCTCAGTGACCGTGAGTGGGTCACTTTATCTCTGCTAGCTGAAGTTTTTTCATCTGTAAAATGGGTGCAATGACACCTACTTCACAGGGTTGTCACAAGGCTCAAATGGGAAAATATGTACAAAGCACGTTAGAGACTTTAAAGAACAATCTAAACAGCGGTTACTATTATTATTATTACTTCTGTTGCTATTATGATCTCTTTTTTAAAGCGCAGTTCAAATAGAAACTTCCCTAGGACAAATTACATAGGCTCCTGCCATTTTTTATTCATTGCTCAATGAGCTTTTGCATAGATGGGTGAAATGACTTTACAATTTCTCATTTGTGCCAACATGACTGGCCAGCACCGGCATCAGTGAGTGACAAACAGTTGATGACCAGCTCAGCTAATGCAGCGAGAGGAGATACAGGTACCTCCTTCTTGGAGCCATTAGCCTTCCAGGGGCACATAAAAGTTCTGCTTCCTCTGAGGAAGCCTTTCCTGGGCCACTCAGCTGTTTGTTACTAATCACTCCCTCCTTAATAGATCTGGTATTCACTTATCTGTGTATGCCGCATTTTGTCCCACTAAACTGTAAGCCCTTTGAGGGTGCAGGCAGTTAGATTTTTGTGTTCATATCCCCAGCTCCTAACTCCTAGGATTCTTCTTTTTACTTAACTAGAATTAAGTTGGAGGGAGTGGCTTGAGGCCAAGCCAGGTGAGGTGACTTGCCCAGGATCTCATAGCTAGTAAATATCAGAGGTGGGATTTGAGCCCAGGTCTCCCTGACACCCAACCCTGGATCCACCTTACCGTTCCACCTTTATACCTTTCACATACATAGTAAGGTGTTAATATTTCTCAAATTAAATTCAATTTACCCTTTCCCAACCCCTGACTGAGGCCACTAGGTATCAAAGTAGAGAGAGCTAGGTTTGAAGGCAGGAGAGATCTGGGTTCAAATCCTACCTCAGATACTTACTAGCTAGGTGATCATGGACTGGTCACTTAACCTCTCTCCACCAGTTTCCTAATCTATAAAACTTGAAGGCCTCTAAAGTGCCTCCTAGCTCTAGATGTGTAGTTCTATGATCTATGATCCCAGGATTCAACACAGAAAGGTCTGCAGGAACTGTCAGGGGTTACAAAGGAAAGCACTGCTTAACCGGGAATGCTGAAGCGACAGTGGCCAGCACTCCTCACACAGTCCTCAGACTGCTGCTGTTCAGGCTCCATGTCTCTCTGCACCTGTTTTTAGAGGAGAGGGGAAGAGAATGGCCCCCTGGGGGCCAAATGTCCCCGGCAGCCACAGTGAGGTTAAAACTTAGCTCTTGCAGACTCCAGTGCTTTAAAGACCATTCACTTAAGTCGCTGCAGAAACACTCCTGGTTATTGGTAGTGTCTTCAATTTTCTCTGCTAAGATTCTCCTTGATGCTGAGATAGGCAGCCCGCCTGAATAGGCTGGCAAAGCTTAAAATGGGATATACCAGACTAATAAGATTCTGCCTTTGAGACATCAGAAACCCCCTTCTCCCATGCAAAACAGGCACAGAGGACCTGCTTCTCACTGGCAACTCTTGGGCACTTCATCGATCACAGAGTACTTATTAAATACCTTTTGTGTGCCAGACATGATTGTTAAGTGCTGAGGAGATAAAGACAAACCAGGGCCTATCCTCAAGAAGCTTATGGCAGGGTGTGGGGCTAGTGGGGGGGGGGGGGCAACAAATCAGCTTATACAAATAATATGTAAATATATTTATATCCTATATAAGATACATATAAAATAAATATAAGGCAGGTTTCTGTGGAGGATGTTAGAACCTAAGGATGTTAGGATGGGCTTCAGGTAGGAGGTGACACTTCTGCTAAGTTTTGAATAAAACCAAAGATTCTAAGAGGCAGAGGTGAAGAAGGACTGATTTCTAGGCATGAGGGGACAGCTTGGACAAAAGCATGGAGGTGGGATAACATGTATAAGGAATAGCCAGAAAGTTAGTTTTGCTGGGTTGTAGAACATGGGAAGGGAAGTAATGTATGATAAGATTAGAAAGGTAGGTTGGGATCAGGTTGTGAAGGCTGTTAAAATATTGCTATCACTGACATGAGGGGCTGACTTGTTCTATTCAAGAGTCCTCCAATTTCATTTTCAAAGAAGAGGTGTTGGGGTGGCTAGGTGGCACAGTGAATAGAGCACGGGCCCTGGAGTCAGGAAGACTTAAATTCAAATCTGGCCTCAGACACTTAACACTTACTAGCCCTGTGACCTTGGGCAAGTCACTTAACCCCAATTGCCCTGCCCTCCCCCCTCCAAAAAGTGAAAAAAAAAGAAGAGAGGTACATGCAACTATATTTCTGTGCATGACAACAAAATGGCTCTCGGACCTTTCTGAACACAAGTCACCCAATCGACACAGCCCTTCTCTGAGGTGGCATGACAAGCAATAGCCTAGAAATGTTGGCCTAGAGAACGATTCCCTGTGCCCAGATGCATGACATTGATCAACATGACCAAAGGGTACAGCTGCAAGAGTGATTTAGATCATGCCAAGCTTGTTGGAGCACAGCTTGAGACTCAGGGATTTTAAATGATCTCCACAGAGTCTTCCAGTCAGGGGCTAGAAGAATCATTCTTGGAACACTTGGTCTCTGAGATTCTGGACCTCTTGGGATATTTGCTGTTACCACTGATTGAATTTGATTCATTGACTCACAAATATTTAAACCAGCCATGCCAACTGGTGTTGCCCCATGTCCCGGGAGCCTAAGAGAACATTGTTAGGCTTAAAAGAACTCAGATTGTGGAGAAGGGACAGAGATGAAGAATTCATCTCTAAGGAAAGAAAAGAGGAAAAGAAAAGGAAAGGAAGGAGAGAAGAAAGGAATGAAGAAAGGAAGGTAGGAAGGAAGGAGGGAAGGAAGGAAGGAAGGAAGAAAGGAAGAAAGGAAGAAAGGAAGAGAGGAAGGAAGGGAGGGAGGAAGTTTAAGACGATTAAGTATTCCAACAATAGTAGGGTGAAAGTATTTGAGACTGAGGGGCATGGTTTGCCTTTTGTTTTGCTTTGGCAAACATAGTGCCTGGCATCTAGAAGGTACTTAATAAATATTTTTTGTATTGAATTATGGAATTAGGGAGGGCCATTAGAGATCTTCTAGTCCAGGGGTTCTTCTTTTTGGTGGTCTGGGCCCGTTTGAAAGCCTGAAGAAACCCATGGCCCCTTCTCAGAATAATGTTTTTAAATGTATAAAATAAAACACATTGGATTCCAAAGAATTCCAATATATCTATATCCATGTAAATACGAGTTCCTAAATTCCAAGATGAGAACGTCTGACCAGTCAAAGGTTGTTAGATATAAAAAGTGAAGCTGAGAGCAGGGAACTCTACATTCTCCATTCTAATTCTGAGTCCTAGTTGCTGCTATTCCCAGAAGTCCCATTCTATCCCAGGCTTCTGTCCCTTCTTACAAGCCACTCCTCATGGGTGGGTAGTCTCCCTTCTCCATCTCTTAGGATCCCTGGTTTTCTTCAATGTAAAACTTGGGTGCCACCTCCTGCAGAAAACCTTTATTGACCATCCCTTCTTCCTTCCTTCCTTCCTACTCTCCTTCCTTTCCTTTTTTCTTTTCCTCTTTTCTTTCCTTAGAGATGAATTCTTCATCTCTGTCTCTTCCCCACAATATGAGTTCTTTTAAGCCTAAGAATGTACACATCTGTTTATACATTGTATCCCCCAGTAAAAAATCCTTGAGGTCAGGGACTATATTTTGGTTTATCTTTGTAATTTCATGGCCTGGCACTTAATAAATGCTGCTGGTGAATTGATTTGGTATGGATTAGAAGGGGAACTAGATATTTTTCAGGTGATAAAGAATGTTAAGTGATTGAATGCAGGTTTGGTGAACTTATCTGTAAGACTTTAGAAAATCTGTTTCAATTTGGACCTGCTGGTTTACAGGACTTCTGGTCTTCTGCCAGTTGGTATCCTGTAGTACAGGAACATATCACCTTGTTCAATTCATTCATCTTGCAGAATTGCTTACAGCCGCCATTTTTAATACTACAGCTGGCATCTGGAAGGGAAATTAGTTACTTAGTCAACAAGCATCTAATTAAGCATTTACTGTACCGAGATAAACAAAAAGAAAGACAACCCCTGTCCTCAAGAAGCTTGCATTCTAATGAGAGAAGACAACACATAAAGGGAGAGCTGAAAAGCAAAGGGGGAGTTGAGGGTAGAAGGTATTATATGGGCAGGTTGATTATGTCTGGAGAAGGAGGGATGGTTGTTCTGGGTTCCTCTTCAAAATAAAAGTTCTGGAAAGAAGTCACCAGTGGCAGAAGTGGGGATTCCTTTGTGTATGGGATGGACTAATGGCTGTTGAGATTCCCTTTCAACTCTCATATTCTGTGATTCTTGTCCTAGTCAAGTCTTTTTTAACTGAAATATAAGACTTTCTATATTTACCCATGTTGAATCCAGTTTAGACAACACTGGGAAGAATTTGGAATATTTAGTCTGGAGAAATTCTGAACTTCATGGGGATAGCATAGGATTATAGATTTGGACCCAGAAGAGACCCTAGAGGTCATTTAGCCCAACATCTTCATTTTACAGGTGGGGAAACTGAGAGATGAACTCAAGAGATGTCTTCAAGTATTTGTGGAAGAGGGGTAAGACCTGTTCTTCTTGGCTCCAGAGGGCAAAATGAGCAGGAGTAATGGTTGAGAGGTACAGAAAAGGAGAATTAGGTTTCAGGACAATTCCAGCTCTCTCAAAGTGATGTGGGCTGCCTCAGGAGGAAATGGGCCTTCTTCATTGGAAGTCTTCAAGTGTAGGCTGATACGGGGTGGAGGGCATTCTCATTCATGTCTGACCTCTGACTGAATCGAGAGCAGGAAGGGACTTTTGAAGCCATCTAGAACAATCCTTTCATTTTATCCGAGGGGAAAATGGAAGCCCAGAGATAGGAAGTGATTGGCCTGATGATGTGTAGGTAGTAAAGTAGCAGAGCTGGGGTTTCTGACTCCAAATTTAGTGTTTTTTTCTATCGCCCAGCATTGCTGCCAGGTAAACAAAACAGTAAATATTTTCTGAAGGGGGCACTACAGGGACTGGAATTCCTCCCCATCTCAGAGATAATCCCCAAGTGCTGAATCTGGGTTTTTAATAAATACAAATGTGACTTTGTACTTTTCTTTTAAAAAAAGACCTTTTCTCCTGTTCCAGTCAATGTGATAACCTTGGCTATTTCCCCCTTCACTTGGTATCACTTTATTTCTACCCAGAAATGTGAAAGTGTACAGCCAAAGCAAACAAACCCTGGAGAGAGTGTTCAGCCAATCTGCAGACAACGGAATGAACCCTTTGACCCTGTCACCCTCCCCTCCCCAGGTTCTGTCATGTGACTGCTTTGGTCATTTCCCACCTTCATCCTTGCCCTACATATTCAAGGGGGCCTCTGCTGATAGTGAGTGACTGAGTCACCAGAAGAAAGGGTTCTAGGCTAGGAGCCAGAGCTGGGAGATTCTCATTGGAAGACCGTAGATCTATATGGAGCTGGAAGAGACCTCAGAGGTAGTCTATTCCAACCCCCTCATTTGATAGATGAGGAAACCGAAGGCCAGAGAGGGAGAAGTGATTTGCCATGTACATAGTCATAGAGATGGAAGGATCATGGGCCAGGTAATTCCTGCCTCCCCCAACCTGCCTCCTCCTGCCATTTCACCTGTAAACTGAAATCTAAAAAAGTTCAGTGACTTGGCCAAGTCCACACAGATAGTAAGTGGTAGATTCATGTTTCAAAGCCATGTTAGAGCATCATACATTTGGATCTGGAAGGGTACCTCGAGACCATCTTGTTTAACCCATTCATGTTAGAAATGAGGAAACTGAGGCCTAGGAAGGGTCTTTAATTCCAATTCTTTCCATGGTCCTCTGCTGTAGATTAGCTTTGGGCATGCTATGGTACAGAATGGGAGAAAAGGCACTAGATTTGGTTCTAGAAGACTAAGATATTTGTTCTGATTCTCTTGTTCCCCACCCTCAAGTAGATGAGAACCTTGGGGGACACTCATAGTGCAGTTGTGTCATATGCCATAGCTGTACCATTATCCCTTGTCTAGCAATAATAACCTTTTTATGACTGTGAGATTCACTACTACTCCAAAGGCTAATAACATCTTACCATTCACTTCTCTCCCTGTCTCTGTTTTAACCAGTTACTGGGCATACAGAAGCAAACTATCACCACTGCTGGTTCCCATTCTCTCATCCCCAACCTCTGAAGCACACAATACTGACATCCTATTCCAACTTTACCCCCTTCTTCTGCATGCTCTGGAATTCCTTTTCCATAGTGAACAAACTTTCTTTTGTCCTGGCCCTCTTTCTCTCACACTCCTTCCATCTATTAGACCTCACTGTGACATGCCTCCCTCTTGCCCGTGACCATGTTCTATTCCTGGCCCTTCTCTCTACCACTGGCTAGACCTTCAACCTGCCACTCCAAACACTGGTCCTGGGGGTGTGGGTTGGGATACTATTTTGTTCCCCATTTCCATTCTAAACTCTCCCTTTATCACCATCAATCAGCAACATCTCCTCTTTTGAGGTTTGGAAAAAAAACCTTTCTGCCCAATCTCTGATGACTGTTGTATACAGGCTCCCAGATCAGAGTCCTTTCTTTCTCAATCATGTACCTGGCTGACCATCTTCCTTTCCCCATCTCCCGCCCTTATATCAGGGGGCTCCAAAATCCATGTTGATGTTCCCTCAGACTCCTTAACCTCCTCATTCTTTAGTCTTCCTAAATCCCATGACCTAGTCCTTTACTCCACCTCAACCATACGTGAAGCCATATTGGATCTTACCATTATCCATAAGTGTTTTATTTTTCTAATTATAGATTCTAACATTTCTCTATTTCCCATAGAGATCTCTGATCTCTCTTCCCCTCAGTTCTTTCTGAGGCTATCACTCTTTCTCTTGCTTCACTCTCCTATCTTTTCAATTCAACTCTACACTGTCCTTTCTTCTCAAATTCCTTGCTTCTTTGTCCCATCACCATTCATCCCTTGCCAAATCTCACCTTGGGACTGCCTCCATCATTCACCTTTTCTTTCTCCTTGTTCTCCTCCTATTTGACTGCTCCTTTTCTGTCCTCTGTGCTGGTTCATCATCCATACAGCACAATTGCACTGTGGGTGTCCCCCAAGGTTCCATCCTAGGCCCTCTGTCCTTCTTTCTCTCCATTATCTCTTTGGGTGACCTCTCAAATCTCCTATGGGTTTAACTGACATCTCTACAGATGACTCCCAGATCTCTATATCCAGGCCTGGTCTCATCTCTTCTCTGAGCTCTAGTCCTATATCACCATTTACTTATTAAACATTTCAAACTAGATGTCTGAGACATCTCAAGGTCAACATGTCCAAAACAGAGCTTTGTTATTTCTTCCCCCAGATCCATCATTTTTCACAACTTCTCTACTTCCCCACCATCTTTCTAGTCTCCTAGATTCTTAACCTCAGTCTCTTCCTTGATTTTTACTGTCCCTTAGCCCACAAGTCCAATTAGCTACCTACCAAATGTTGCCATTTCTACCCCCCAAACATTTCTGAAACCCTACCCTTGCTCTCCTAACACAGCTTTCAAGTTCTCTCCAGTTATTGCAAGTCTTCTGATTGGCCTCCCTACTTCAAGTCTCTCCCTACTCCAGTGTACCCTCCACAACTGCTATCAAAGTAATTTTTTCTTAAGTGCAGATCTGACTTTATTACTTCCCTACACTTTCAACTCCACAGCTCCCTACTGCCTCTAAAATCAGCTGTATGCTCCTCTAGTTTTTTAAGCCCTTTCACATCCTGAGTTTCTACGTACACTTCTAGCTTTTTTTGAAATTCCTCTCCCTCCCCCAGGACTCTTCAATCTAGCGTAACTGGCCTTCTTTCTATTCTTTATACATAACACTCCATCTCCCATTGCCATGCCTTTGCACTGGCTATTACCCCTGCCTAGAATGCCCGCTCTCCCCTCCTCCACCTCACAGAATCCATCTCTTCCTTCAAGACACAACTCAACCCCCCCCCCCCCCCATGAAGCCTTTCCTGGTCTCTCCAACTACTGGTGCTTTCTTTCCCAAACTACCATTTAAAAAACTATTTTGTATTATATTTATTTTATATATACTTATATATGTACTCATATGATGGGAGGTTTTATATTTCCCATTTCTGCTTTCTTTCCATCTAGTCCTCATTCCTCCCTGACAATATCAACAGAAAGGCTTTCTGGGCAATGAGGTCACCACGAAGTTCATTGTTATTATTTATTTAGCAGAATCTGCATAATTCCCAACTCTCATAACCTGCCATCCACTCCCCCCCCCCCAACCCCAACATGTAGAAAAAGCAGCACCATTTAGAGGAGTAGAAGTCTTTATATTTGCAATAGAAATGCTACATTTGAAAGAAGTGTTAATTCGTCAGTATGTTATGAATTATCTACCCTTTTCACTGATTATGAGCTCTGTACCCTTGAAAGGATGGGCAGCTAGGTGGCGCTTCAGTGGATAGAGTGCTAGACCTGGAGTCAGGAAGATTCATCTTCCTGAGTTCAAATCTGGCCTCTGACATTTACCAGTTGTGTGACCCTGGGCAAGTCACTTCACCCTGTTTGCCTCAGTTTCCTTATGTATAAAATGAGCGGGAAAAGAAAATGGCAAAAAATTCCAGGATCTTTGCCAAGAAAACCTCACATGGGGTCACAAAGAGTTGGACACACAATTGAAACAACTGAACAAAATGAACACTTTTGAAAGGGAGCTTTGGGGGTAGGGGTGCAGGAAAGCCCATGCAATTGCAATAGACACTAGACTGGTTGAATCCTGGCTCTGCTACTGGCTAGCTGTGTGACCTTGACCCTGAACTGAGCTCAGCCTTAGTTACCTTGACTGCAAAATGAAGGAGCTGGACTAGAATACAGTCTCTAGGTGATTTCTAAATCCATGACCCTCTGATTTTAGGGCAAGTCACTTTCCCACTCAGAGGACGTGATTGCTGAGGAGCCTGGCTTTCCTCCATGAAGGGGTCCCTTCCAACCTCCAGCATTTGTAGGTCTGTGGGTCTGCTGGCCAGGGCACAGCAGTGATCTGAACGCCTCCTCAAATTTTCCTCTGCAGAAAGGGAGTAGAGGCCCAGGGGTAGGTGGGAGGGGGAAACTCAAGAAAGTTAACAAAAAGGATCATCCATATTATCCATTGCCCTAGCCTGATCCCTTTCCTGCCTTAGTTAAGCTTGATAAAATATAGTTCTGTGCTTCTGTGGATCTGGTAGATATGTTTTTATTATTATTTTCTTAAAAATACTAAATAGACTGGGAAGATATTAGTTCTAGAAGAGGCCCTAGAGCCAACTTCTTCCTTATACAGATGAGGAAACTGAGGCCCAGAAATGGGAAGTGATTTGCTCCCTTTGAGCTCCTTTACAAAACCTCCAACCAGAAGTGAGGGGCTCAAGGTGAAGAAAAAGACATATGTTTTCAGAAATGGCCAAAGTACGGATTTGTTTTGCTCGACTGTTTGTTGCAAGAGTTTGTTTATTTGTTTCTTAGTTAAGATTAAGTATAGGGGCAAGGCACTCCTTCCTCCCAAAAGGAAGCAAAAGGAAACCACATCATTAAAGCATTAAAAAAAATGCATAAGGGACAGGGACAGGGTAGAGAGTAGAAGGGGTGGGGAATAGGAAGGAGGGACATGTAATCAGTCTCTCACAATATGCCCACTGTGGAGAGGTTCTGCGTAATTACACATGTTCAGCCTGTATCTAATTGCTTGTCCTTCCAGTGGGGGTGAGTGACGAGGGAGGAAGGGAAAGAATCTAGAATTTAAAATTCTATAATTAAATGTTAAAAATATATATGTATATATATAATTATTATTATTAATATTATTAACTACATTCAACTGGGAATTAAGATACACAGGCACTGTGGTAGGGAGATCCATCCTGCCCTACCAGAGGGTTGGAGGGGTGGTGGGGGAGGACGTAGGAGAGAATAGATTGGGGTAGGGGTTATACGGTGGGATGGTGGTTTTGGGATGGTGGGTGGGAGAAAGATGGGGAGAAAATTTGTAGCTCAAAATCTCGTGGAAATGAATGATGTGGACTAAAATAAATAAAAGTTTAGAAATATTAAAAAAATGCATAGAAAGAGAACAGAAGGTCAGAAAGAATCATAAACAAGCAGGACGACTCTCAAAATTACATGTTGAATATTTTCCTATATTTAAAAAGAAAAGCCAGCTATATACCCCAGTGATTTATAGTTTCATGTACAATTCTCTTTTTCAGTTCAACTTTGGGTAAGGAAATGATTATTTTCACTTGCTGTTTGCTAGAAGTTCAGAATAAAAACATCAAATTTCAAAGTAAAAAAAAGATTAAAATTTAAAAACCTCCACACGTGTAACTTGCTGAACTGAGAACAGGCCCTGAATCAGACTAGAGATCCATGTGCCACTGAGCCCAGACCAGCTCCAGGCCCCAGGAGGGTTGGCAATTACACTGGCTTTCCCTTGAGCCCCCAAAGTTTTTTTTGAGACGATAAAGTCATTTAGGAATATTTAATGCTAGGGACCAGTTTCAATTATACTTTCTTTATTGAATGCGTAATTGGGTTATTCCCTCAGCTCCCAGGCTTTCATTATTTAAGCTGATAATACGTAACTACTTCAAAGATTTCTTCTTGTTTCTACCTTAAGGGGAGCTGCATTAGGTTGGGCCATTTTAGAGCAGGGATGAGTGCATTTCAGGTGAATGCTGCCAGCTAGAATTTGAAATGATTGAGCTCCACCCCCTAACAAATAAATGAACAAATAAATGGAAGACTAGAATCTGTTTTGTCCCACTGCAGAATTTGGCAGCTCTTAATGCTGTAAGAATGGGCTCCAAGCTGGGCTTCAGAGAACCAGCAATGCAAGGGGCTCAGCCTGCCAGAGCCTTCCTTGTTCCTCATCTCTTCCCTTTGCCTAATGTTATATTCCTTTTAATCTGGGGGCAAGGGAGGGCATGTTTTGAAGAGAGACAATCTTCCGGTTATACTTGTGTTCTGGTCGGATCTCTTAGCACCTCTATGGCTGACTCCGGCTCCTGGTTTGGTACTGCTCCCCACACAAACAAGTGTCACCTCCATGTCTGCATCCCTTTGATTCTCTTGCTCTTTTTAGCTTATGTGACTTCTTATGTCTGCTCATCTCAGGCCTAGGAATTGTGTGTTCTTCTACTGGAGCCATAAGGCCTGTGATGTTATATATCCACCAGGCCTAGATCTTTTCACTTTCTTCTATTTGAGTTTTGAAGAAGAAAAAGAATCATTTATGAGCACTGGATTCCTTCCACAAGCACAATCCCAGCTTCATCTGCAGATGGTAAACATCAGGCTTATGAAGGTGTGGTTTTTGTTGGCCTAGCCCATCATCCAAAGCTCAGGAAATAGCTTTTCAGGATAGAATTAGCACTGAAGTTGGGGATAGGGGGTGGTTAGGTGGAAGGAGGTTGTTGATAATGGTAATAGGATCAAATGATCTTGGGATCTAGGTATGGAGTTGGAAGGGACTTCAGAGGCCATGTAGTTCAAACTCTCATTTTACAGTTTAGAAAACTGAGGCTCATGTGGCAGTTAGGTGGCACAGTGAATAGAGCGCCAACCCTGGAGTCAGGAGGACCTGAGTTCAAATCCAGCCTCAGACCCTTAACACTTAATAGCCATGTGAACTTGGGTAAGTCACTTAACCCCAGTTGCCCTGCCCTCCCCCCTCCAAAAAGCAGAAAAAGAAAGAAAGAAAGGAAGGAAGGAAGGAAGGAAGGAAGGAAGGAAGGAAGGAAGGAAGGAAGAAAGAAAACTGAGGCTCAGACTGGGGAAGTAACTTGTCCAGGGTCATATAGGTTTAAGCATCTGAAGTGGGATAGTAACCTCAGTCTTATAATTCCAGAGGCAAGATGCCCTATAGATGAATATGTTGGTGAAATATAGATGACTAGATTGATTTTGTCTGTGAAAAGATTAGGCAAAATGGTTTGGTG
Source organism: Pseudochirops cupreus (assembly GCA_028627135.1). Lineage (NCBI taxonomy): Eukaryota > Metazoa > Chordata > Mammalia > Diprotodontia > Pseudocheiridae > Pseudochirops > Pseudochirops cupreus. The sequence continues at coordinate 29,069,838 of CM053582.1, read as the reverse complement.
AGGAAGACTTGGATTGTATAAGGAAGTGGACACTGGTCCGCCTAGTTAGAATTCAACTGGTTCTGTGTGACCATAGCTAACTGGAGGTAGTCATGAAATTTGTCTGAAAAAGCAGTTCCCCATTGACACTTTCTATGACTCCAGGAGGGAATGATTAAAGTTTGTTAAGAATCTGATTCTCTGCTCTTGGTAGAGAGGGACCTCCAGAAGCATCTAGTCAAATGGAATGTCTCTGAGGACAGAAGTGTTCATCACTGTTGTCTTGTATTCCCAGCACCTATCACAGTGCCTGGCACAGAGTAAGCATATCATAAATTCTGGCAGAACTGAATTAATTGTATGTAAGCTTCTTGAGGGCATGACTACTTTTCACTTTTGTCTTTGCATCCTTAGCACCATGGAGAAGCGCATGATGGTCAGCAACAAACAGTAGTACGTAACTAGCAAGGAATTACACAGGAGAACATTATGAAGGATGTCATCCAAGGAATGTATGAGAGAATAAGAAGATGGCAGGAGTAAGGGATAACTAGTGGACTACTTTGGAGCTCCACTGATATCTTTGTGATGTGAAAAGAATGCAGAGAAGGTCCCCTGGTAGGTTGGGTATCCTCTCACCCCCTCCCCTGATGGTGAAATTATGGGAAGACATGAAGAAGAGTAAGGCATGATGGGCAGGCATGGATGTGTTGCAATTTGCTTCTTTGGAGGAAATGCTTGCATTGAAGAGATTGATCCATTGGAGTATTATCATCTTCACAGTGCCTTGTACATAGCAGGCATTTAATAGATGTTCATTGAATTGAATTGAGCCAAATTGACAAGTCCAATTCCTCCAAGGCCATCTAACAGCCAACAATCAATCAGTAGTCTCCCTTTTCTATCCTGTGGTTTGACGGGAGAGGTAGCTTGTAGTCAGTTAGAGGGCTAGGTCCCTTTGTCACTTCCAGTGCTACCTTGCTGGCCTAGGTATGGCCTTTAAGTCACTGTGTATCCCCATAATGACAATGTAGTTCTAGGTAGTTACCTCACGGCCATTACATAGGTATCTGATGTTTTAGAAAGTAGAAAGTAAACATTGTGAAAAAAATTAAATGTTCTGAGAATGAAAATGTTGTATTTGCCCATTTTGTGTGTTAAGCAGGTTTTCAACAGGAATCAATTCTAGACAGTATTGACTTACCTAATTCACAGTTCTTTCCTTCATATCCTCTTGGGCACCAGCACTCATAGGCATTGATTTCATCCTTGCACACACCTCCATTTAAGCAGGGGTTGGACTCACACTGATCGCCGTCTTTGAGATAGAAAAAATAACATACTGAATTAGCAGAGAAGCTGCCCACAGAACCCACTTCTACTCCTCAGACTCCCAAGTACAGATAAGAGAGGAACCTGTGTTCAGTATCAAGACAGAACTGCTGATTTGAAATATAAGCTAGTTGCCCTTAGACATTAATGATCTCAATATTTTTGGAGCTTCTAAGAGAATTCCTTGAGGAATTTAAGGGTAGCCTAGGGTGAGAAAAACACTGGATTTAGACTGTACATATTCTGAGGATGAGAGTAGAGTGTTAGAGGCAGAATACTTCAGTAACTGACACCTCCCAAGGGTAGCTACCAGCTCTTCTTACAAGTCCTCTGGTTCACAAGGCTTTATTTACATTGTAAAGGAGACAGGAAGGACTTGTATTTGAGCCCATGGAAAATCAAGACTTCTTCTTCCATATACATGTATACATACCTCCCTCTAGTGTTCTGGGTCTGAGTGCAGTACTACTTCTTTTATACAACGTTGCTTGTCTTGTAGAGATTGTTCATTTATGTACAGTACCTTTACCTAGACTTTTGAGCATTAGCCAGGTAACTTGAGACTTAGGGTCTTGTCTTTAATATAGAGATATATGTAGTGGGAAATTTAAAGAAAAATGAAGGTGATAGAGGAAGGGTAATAACAAGACATCTGGTTTACTAGAGCTTTTTTTCCATATTCTTCCACTAAAGTCCTCTTCTCATGCCTCATCTTAGCATGGAAGTGGTTAGTCCTGAGTCCTTGAAGACTATGCTAGGGGAACACAATTTCTGGCAGCTGCTACTAATCTAGGAAGTCTTTGGATTATGTGTGTCTATCTAATAAGGAACCACCCTGGCTAGAGGCAGAGCAGTTCATCAGTTTAGGGGTAACTACCTACTCTTCCAACCTTCAAAATTAAGAATCCTTACCCTTTCTCCCATTCCTTTCAGTTGCAGAATATGTATTCCCACTATTAGTCAGGCTAACCCCTTTACTTATGTCCTCAATCCAATTTCCTTCTGCTTTCTCTAGGATACTGCTCTAGCAACCATCCCTCCTTTATATATATTAAATCTTTCCCTTTCCACTGGCTCTTTCCTATTGATCTATAAACATGGAGTCCTAAATAAAAATCTTCCTCTGAACCTTCTATTTCATCCAGCTACTGTCCCATGTCTTTCTTCCTATTTACTGCTAAATATCTATACTCATTGCCCTCACCTCATCAAATCATAGCAGAATGGCTGCTACCTTCACCATTATTCTGAGTTCTCTCTTTAAGGTCACCAATGATCTAATAGTTAAATCCTGGGGTCTTCATTTGGTTCCATCTTCCTTGATTTCTCTTCAGCATTTTGCACTGTTTGCACTTTCCTTCTAAATCCGCTCTTCCTTCTGACTGTATTATTTTTGTGTCTAGCACCCCTATATGTGTAGTCTCCCATGTTCAAAACCTTGGGTTATCTTTGAGTCTTCCTTTGCCATCATTTTTTGTATAGTCAGTTATTGGGTGCTATAGATTCCCTCTTTCTAATGCATCTCTCTCTTCTGCCTCCTCTTCCCTATTCCCATTGCTGTCACCCTATTACACACCCTCATCATGATCTGCCTGTACTGTTGTCATTCTTTTACACATCATAGAATTATAGGATCATAGCTTTACTCCTGGAAGGGACCTTAGAGGACATCTTGTCTAACCTTCTCATTTAACAGATGAGGAAACTGATTTAGATCTAGAGCTGGAAAGGACCTGAGAATTCATCTCATCTAACCCCTTCATCAGGGATAGGAAGGGACTTGCCCAGAACTTTTCACCCATAGGATCATAGGTCTAGACCTGGAAGGGACTTCAGACATCATCTAGTCCAACCCTGTCATTTTACTTATGAGACCCCTGAGGCATAGACAGTCTAAGTGATCTGCCCAGGGTCCCCTCCTTTCAATCTCTCTTTCATATCACTACCAGAATAGTTACTCTTTTTGCATTGATTTGTTCATGCTACTCTGCTGAAAAATCTTCAATGTCTCCCTATTTTCTGCTAAGGAAAGTTTAAACTTGTGCTTGGAATTCAAGAATTTCTCTAGTCTGACACCACCCTGCCTTTCCTACCCTACTTCATGTTGCTCCCCTCCTTTACCCTTTGCTCTTAACCCAAACTTTACCTTTTAACCCCATGCCTTTTTCCCATATGACTCCGAACGTTATGCTGGTTGTATTGCTGTTGCCAAGTGGCCTTCCCTGCTACAAATGCTCGCCCCGTCTCTGTGGACCCAATGCAAGGACTATCATTCCTTCCTCAGGGGAAGACTACTCCCCCCAATTGTGTGACCACATTCCCCTATGCTGCTTGTCCCAGCACATGTTTGTCCAAATACTCTCATTTCTTTCAATAGCATGAGGGCAACAACAAAAGGTAGTAGCACTGGTTTATGTTCTCAGCAATGTTGGGCACTTATTTCCAAACAAACTCTGCTAGTACTTTCCATTATGGGCTGACTCCTCTAAATTATTGAGGATGTTGCAGTGAAGTGCCTGGGCCTCGAGCCAGCTATGCAGCCGACTCGTTGGCTGAAACAGGGCCTGGCAGCCAGCGGCACTTCATGTCTCCTTCAGTCTGCCCTTAGGGGCTTGTTGGGGTTTGCTGGGGAGTTAGGCGGGGCTAAAGGTTAAGAGGGGTCAAAGAAGACAGGCTGGTAGCTCCTGCCAAGTGGGACATTCATCTTGAGAGCTGCTAAGTTGGTGTTTATTGAAAAACTCTGTTTGGATAGTCACAGAGTCAGAGATGGGCAGAGCTGGAAGGGGCCTTGGAGCTCAGCTTGCCCAGTCACTCATTTTACAGAGAAGGAAAGTGGGGGTGGGGGAAGAGGAACTAGACTTGTGTTTACACTAAGGGAACTCCCAGGGGAGGAAATTCCCTTTCCAACCTGTCCTGAAACTTAAGTCTTAGCCAATTGGCTGGGAGCATTGAGAGATTCAGTAGCCAGTATGTTTCAGAGTGGTCATTGGATACAGTTCTTCCTGGCTCTGAGCTCTTCAGCCTCTCTATCCACTATACTCTGTTGCCTCTGAAATGGGGATAAGGATAGGGACTGAACCTATGTTTTCATTGGCTTAGGGAACTCCTAGTGTGAAATATCCCTCCAGGAATGAAGATAAGAAACTGTCACTTAAAGTCTTTGAGAGTCAGTTGGTACCATTGAGAGACTGGTCATAGAGCCACTATATGACAAAGATGGAATCTGAACCCAAGTTGCCAAGTCCTTTGTATACATCATCTCCTTTGATTGATCAGCACATCAACTTTGGGAGAGATTGTTCTTGAGGAGGATGGGGGCAGGGCATGTACTGAGTAGAATGCTAGTCTTGGAGGTGACAACATCTGAGTTTCAATTTAATATCTGGCACTTAGTACTCGTGTGACCATGGACAAGTCACTTTACCTTCTCTGATCTTCAGCTTCATCTGTCAGATGGAGATAATGCCTATAGTGTCTACCTCACAGGGTTGTGGTAAAGTGCCAATGAAATGTGTTTAGATGTGCCAGGCAAGCTACGTTATGCAAATGTCAGCTAGTGTGAAGTTCTAGTCCCATTTTACAGAAGTTCAGACTGAGGCTGAAAAAGGTTCAGTGACTTCCCCAAGGTCACACAGTTGGTAAGTGTCTGAGGCAGGACTCAAGGTCCCTGCCTGCCAAGGGTAGTGCAAGATTATACTGCTAATTCATTGGTAGCTGAAGTGGAGCTAGAACCCAGGCCTGTCATTTTGTTATTGGTGACTCTATCTACTGTTCCATGAAATGATAAGGAAACTGAAGTACAGAGCCTTTAAGTGTCCAGCTCAAAGTCCCACAATTCCTAGGCATGTGCTTAAAGAGGGACTGAAGCCGAAGTCCTGGGGCTTGGAGGCTTTGCATTTGAGTGAGGGCCAAAGAAAAGGACAAGACCATACCCAAATAAGAATAATGACGATAGTAATAATAACCATTGAAATGCAAAGCAGTGTCTGAAGTATACAATTTCATTTGCCTGGGAGGTTTGTGCTATAATTTATTTCCGTTGACACATTAAGTGACATTCTCAAGTCATACAACTAGTAAGTTTCAGAGGCAACTTTCGAACTCAGGTCTTGGTGACTCCTAGGTCTAACTCCCTTTCCTTGACTCCAGCTAGCTGCTGGGCCTGTTTATAAGACATTTGACCTGCTTCTCCAATGAAAACTTCCAAACGTTCAGAATCAAGCCCCTCCCTCTCCTGCATTTTCTCTGACTACCTCCCAGGCTTGGAATGCTCTCCCTCTTCAATTCAGCCTCCTGGCAAAAGTCCCATCTTCTTGTGCCTTTCCAGTATTTTCTATTTATCTTGTCTTTAGTTTCTTGTACTTAGTTTGCATATTGTTTCTCCCCTTAGATCATTTGATCCTTTGCTGGTGAGTTGCTGGAGGTGAGGGAGTGCCTTTTGCCTTTCTTTGTATCCTCAGGGCTTAGCACATCCACTGGCTGTGGTTTCGTCCTTTTTCAATCCTGTCTAACACTTTGTGACCCCATCTGGGGTTTTCTTGGCAAAGACACTGGAGTGGTTGGCCATTTCCTTCTCCAGGTCATGTTACAGATGAGGAAACTCAGGCAAACAGGGTGAAGTGACCCACGGTCACACAGCTAATAAGAGTCTGAGGCCACATTGGAACTTGGGTCTTCTTGACTCCAGGAGCAGCACTCTATCTACTGAGGCATCTAGCTGCCCACATAGTAGGCATTTAATAAAAGCTTATTGATTCACTGTAGTGCTGGCAGATGGGACAAGGGATTACAACATCCAGCTTGTGATGTCCATCTCCTCCCCTGTCCCCTTCTCTTCACCCAGGTTATAACAGTGCCCATGAGAGGAGGTGGCAAGGTTGGAGTTAAAAAAAGCATGGAACTTCAGGCTTCAAAGTGCTTGGCGTGACGTCTAGCTCACTTGCCCTCTAGCTGTGTGACTCTACCTCTCTGAGTTCAGCTTCCTCATCTGTAAAAAGGAGTAATAATATCTGTACTCTTGACCAAGAGCAAATGAGCTATCCCCATCTCAGTTCTCAGAAGACCTCCAGCAGAAGTAAGACCTCCCAGAAAGGCCTCACCATTGAAACCTGGGTCATAGCATGAATGAGGCTGATGGTTCAACAACCCTTTTGACACGTACCATTTTTATATATGTCGTGTTTGTTTACAATGAGATGAAATTGATACTTACCCACATACTGCTTCCAAAATTCAGTCTATGAAGAAAAAAGAAAGCAATAGAAGAAAATGAATGGTGATGCTACTTATCTCTTTATATATGTAAAACAACTTTTATTGATGCCTCTGGCTTTAAAATTGTATTCATTTCTGATATATACCTCAAAAATGGAATGGATCCCTCCCTTGTAATAAAGAAAATCATTTGAGCAAAATGATTGTTGATACAGGGACCGTGTCCAATAACATATGTAACTCTAACCTCAGGATTGGAGGTGAGAAAGATAAGCTGGAGCCAGATTATACCAGATCTGGAGAATAGATTCTTAAATTTATACCCTGGAAATCATCAAACACTACAAATCAGGGCTTGATTTGTTGATTTTTTTTTTTTAGGCTTAAGAAAGTGGTGGAGAAAATGTTTCTAATGAGATTAAGTGTAAAAGTGTGCTGAGCATACATTTTTTTCAGAGATCTGGTTGTTAAATATTTACCACCATACCCCTAGTGAAGTAGATTTCACTGTCCACTCTTTAAGATCATGAATGGCAACGTTTTTTAAAAAAAATGGTTTAAAACATAATCATTTGTCTTATATTCTAAGAAGTCTATCACATTCAAAATCCATCATATTCCATCATCTACATTTCCCAGGTATGTGGCTATTAAACTGTTCTCTTACCCTTCACTTGTACAGATTTGTGTTTTCATTAACAGGGGCACTCCTTTCTTCAACAGAGATTAGAACCCATTCCCTTAAATTGTTTTTGTAAGCTGTTGTGATCCTACCTTTCCCCTCCAATCCTTCATTTGTAGGCCAACCATATAGCAGAGTCTCTTTCTCTCTCCATATCTGCTTCTTCTGAAGCCTTTCTACTTTGCTGGGACCCACCATGGCTTGAATTCTACTGGCAGAGCCTTTGAGAACCTTGGAACAACTATCCACCATAATAAAGAATGGGAATAGGATGCTAGTGGGGAAATACTTACTGTCTTTTCTGTGTTTTCAAAAACTTCTCGGGCCTCTTCAAAACTACATTTTTCTTCTCTGCATTCTCTTTCAAGGTTTCCTCGAACAAATTCTTCCAGTTTACCTGAATTATACCTCTTTGGTCGACTAAGAATTTTGGAGGCATTTTCGTGGTCAAGAAAAACTGAAAGTAAAGCCAATAAACATACTATAGGCATAAGGTCAGAAAAGACTAGTCCAAAGAATGACTTTATTTTCAGTCCAGATGAGCCCCAAGGTAATTTGCCACCAGAGCCCAGGATGAAGGCCTTCCCATCGGAAGCTTATAGACACATTTTTGGGAATTTATTTTTTTTGAGGGGGGAAGGCAGGGCAATTGGGGTTAAGTGACTAGCCCAAGGTCACTTGGCTAGTTTTGTGTTAAGTGTCTGAGGTTGGGTTTGAACTCAGGTCCTCCTGACTCCAGGGCTGGTGCTCTACTCACTGCGCCCCCTAGCTGCCCCTATATTGGGGAATTTAAATTTAATTTTTCTTTTATTCAGGGTCTTTATGGTACTAAAAGACCATTAGACATTTTTTTTTTTGGCCTGAGGTTAAAAAAAATCCTTAAATTAGAACTCATCAGATCCTTGCTAATCACCTTGAGGCAATCCAGTGAGTTGCAGTCAGTCACTGTGCTAACATTGAGGATACAAAGAAAGGCAAAAGATGATACTTTTGCTCAAGGATCTCATGATCTAATGGGGGAGACAAGGTGCAAACAACCTTTCACAGTCTGGCTCCAACCTATCTTTCCAGAACCTTACTCCAGAATCTTACTCCTGTTCACATGATGTTTTATCTTGCCAAGTTGGATTACTTGTTGTTCTTCATCAACTCCATCCCACCTCCCATCTTCCCACCTTTGTACAGGCTTTATCTTTTCCTGAAGTGATCTCCCTTCTCATTTCTACCTTTTGAAATCTTTTCTCCCACAGTTACTTTGTTTTATTTCACATTATTGTGTAATAGCTTATGTGTGTGTCTTGATTTCTCCCTAGGAGAATGTAAGCTTCCTGGGGGCAGAGACTGTTTTCTTTTTCTCTTTGTCCTTTAGTACCTCACAAGGTACCTGGTACATAGTAGGTGCTTAAAAATGCTTATGGAATTGACTTGATCTCCAGATGAAATACATATAGTTCACTGGTATCCCTGAGATCATACTAGAAGCATTTTCAGGTTGGCAAAGTCAAGCAGAGCTTATTCTCTGTTTGGAGAAGCCAGTCCTGCTCCCCCAACACATCTCAGTGAAGTATCAGAGAAGGAATATATCCAGGGAGGATATAGGTAGTTTAAAATACATGTAATTAATATCTTGAAATCTAGAAGATGCCTGGAGGTGAGTCCCTAGTTCTTCACAAAGAATAAAACACCATAAAAGGCTAAAAGCCCAGCAGGTGGACTTTCTAAGGCATTTCAGGGATTCCTTATATGAATTCTAACTGTTGCCACAATCAAGAAGGGGGCCGTTGATCTGTGGAGGAGGAAGGAAGTTGCCTCTTATAAAATCCCAAGGAGGGTACCAGTATCTCTCCCATCCAAAGCTGCCTGTAGGGAGATGAAATCAGGGACAGCGTAGGCCTCTGGCCTCATTTTAGTCTGACTCGTCCCACTGTGGGAACTGAGCTGGATATTTTAGAATGTAGGAGAATATGAGTGCCAGATGACGCCTCATTGGGGCAGGTACAGAAGCTCTCTAGTTTCATTCCCTGAGTGGCTTTCCTTGAGTATCTTTGTTGGTGTTTCTATAGCTTGCTGTATGCCTCTCTGGGGAAAAGATGGTATTGTACATTGTGCTATAAGATGCTTGAGGTCTTAGGCACCAAATCCAGCAAAGGACTGGGTAATAAAAACTGAGCATAATAATCTTAGCAACAGCCTCATCCTTGACATCACCAGCATCCATTCCTATTCTTTTGGGCAGGCCAGTGTCAGACGTTGTGGGATACTGACTGCTGATTGTGGTAATTAGGCTTATACTCTATTGAATTCAATATTCCAATTTGATGCAGCAATATTTAAATCTAACATCCACAGAAATATAGGTTTAATCAATCATTCATAGAAAGGAAGGTATCACAGAATAATATAATTCTATAGTTGGCAGGTATTGCAAAGATCACCTAATCTTGACTACCACCTTGAGCATGAATTGCATCTACAAAATCCTCAGCAACTGGTCCACTCTTGAAGCCCTCCAGTGACAGGGAACTCTCTATCTCATAGGCTTTTTGTTGTTCAGTCATCTCAGTTGTATTTGACTCTGTGACCCCATTTGGGGTTTTCTTGGCAAGGATACTGGAGTGCTTTGCCATTTTCCTTCTTCTGCTCATTTTACAGATGAGGAATCTGAGGCAAACAGGGTGAAGTGACTTGCCCAGGGTCACACAGCTAGTAAGTATCTGAGGCTGGATCTGAATTTTCAAAGTTAAGTCATCCTGATTCCAGACCTGGAACTCTATTCACTGTGCCACCTAACTGCCCTATCTCAAGAATATTTGTTCCATTTTTAATGACTCTCTAAGGTATTTCATTGATATACTGGACCAAAATCCACTTCCCTAGAATTTCCACCCCTTTCCCCTACTTCTGCCTCTAAGGATAACCACAGTAAATGTAATAATACCTTCATTAATAAATGTAATTCCTTGTAGGACAATCCTCAGCTCTTTGATTACTATTATCATGACTCTTGGGGTAGCAAGGTGTCACTACAGTGGATAGAGCACCAGGCCTGGAGTCAGGAAGCGCTGAGTTCAAATATGGCCTTAGACAATTACTAGCTGTGCACCTTGAGCAAGCCACTTTACCCAGTTTGCCTCAGTTTCCTCATCTGTAAAATGAGCTGGAGGAGGAAATGGCAGACCACTCCAGTATCTTTATCAAGAAAACCTCACATGGAGTCCCAAAGAGTCAGACACCACTGAAAAATCACTAAACAACCATGACTCTTAGTTTACTTTTCTCCAGACTAAACACTCCCAGTTTTACTGACTCCATTGTCTCTTCTTCCACCCTTCCTACTCATTTTGTTAATCCCTGGAAATCACCATTTAACCAAACCTTTGCCTCTAAGATTGCCTACTAAATATGAAGCCCTTTCCTCACATCTCCTATTCTTTTTTTTTTTT
>CM053582.1:29035423-29058688 GCA_028627135.1 Pseudochirops cupreus | reverse complement strand
CCCCCCCCCCCCACATCTCCTATTCTTGACCTCTCTACAACGTTTTATACTGTTGGCTACTTCAGTCTTCCTGTTGTCCCTTGGGTTTTCTGACACTACTTTTCTCTTCTGGTTCTTCTCCTATTTGTCTGTCCCTTCCTTTTGGACCTCCCTTCCTAGATTATCAATCACGTCCTATCTCCCATTGTCCTTGTCCCCAAGACTTTGTGCTGGGTTCCCTCCACATTCATCATCATTGTCATCATCATTGCCATTGTTGTCATCGTCATCATCATCATCATCTTCTTCTTCTTCTTCTTCTTCCTCTTCTTCTTCCTCCTCCTCCTCCTCCTCCTCCTCCTCTTCTTTCTCCTCTCCCCCTTCCCTCCCATTTAGCTCAGTAATTTTTTATACTGAAGGTGACTTCCAAAGTTCCATAACCAGCACTAATTTCTCTCCTCATCACCTATCTGTCATCACCAGCTAACTGCTAGACATTTCCACCTGAGGACCCTATGGGCATCTCACACACAACCCAACTAAAATGTAACTCACCATTTCCCCCTTAAACCTGCCCCTTCTCCAAACATCACCATTTCTCTTAAGGGTGCCACAGTCCTCTCAGTCATCATCCTCAAGTCTTGGCTCTCTCCCATCCATTTCCATTTAGTTACGAAGTCTTCTCATTTCTCTCTTCACAACATCTTTCTCATTCATCCTCTTAGATTCATCTTCCCATCCAGCTTAGATTTGGTTCTCTTCACTTTTGCCCCAGAATAATACAATCGCTTTCTACGTGGGCTTCCATTTTCACTCTTTCTTTTTGTCAATCCGTCCTCTGCATAACTACGAAAATCATCTTTATATGCCACAAGTCTGAAGATGCTACTCCCCTGCTCAAACATCTTTGGTGGCTCCCTCCTTTCTCTAGGGTAAAATACAAATTCCTCAGCCCAATACCTAAAGCCTTCCATGGAGAGTCCAGCCTATTTCAGATTTCTCATTTCTCCCTTTCTTGAATTCTGTGTTCCAGCCTCACTTGCTAACTTCTACTAAGTTGGCATTTTATCTCCACCTCCAAACTAAACCCCACAGTCTGTAACTTAAGGAGAATCACATATAAAAATAAAAGATATGCACAGAATAAAAGTAAGAGGCTGAAAAAACGAACACTCATTAGGTAAGTCTATTATGTCTTGGCATTGACTAGCCCAGAAGCCTGGAAAGCATTCACTCCTCATCTCCCTAGCTTCCTTTACTCCTCCACTCAGCTGCCCCCTCCTACGGGAAGCCTTCCCTGATTCCCACTGTTGTTAGTATTCTCTCTCTTTAAAACTATCCTGAACTTACTAATATGTAACTGGGTAGTATCCCTTGGTAGTACATAAGCCCCTTGAAGGCAGGGACTGGTTTTCATCTTGTCTTTTTATCTCTAGTGGCTGGTGGAAAAGAGTAATGGATTAGAATCAGAAGACCTGGGCTAGATTCCTGGCTCCCTTACCTGCTATGTGTGGTAGTAATGTTATTCAAGTCACTTCCCCTCTCTAGGCCTCAGTTTCCACATCTATAAAATGAGGAGCTTGAACCAGATGGCCCATAAAATTCCCTCTAGCACTAAGTTACTGAAATTAAATAGTTGTTTAATAATTGCTTTTTGAATGGAATTGACTCCAAGCCGGTAACCCTTTCCACCAAGTCCTTGAATAATATGGCCTCCATTCTCTCTTTATGGCCTTGATCACCCTCCCCTGGACATACTCTAGCTTGTCAATATCCTGGTGAAAATATGCTCCAACTCCTAAGCAAGTTCTCAGTCTTGCTTCCCTCCCCTAGAGATCTCTATTGAGTACAAAGAGTCTGAAAACATCAACTCCAAGAGCTTAGAGACACATAAAAGCCCTTCCTTTCTAGCTGTGACAGTGGTGCTAGGGTTTGCTGATAAATCCCAATGTTCTAATGAAAACTTAAATGGCCGCACTGCAACCTGCAAACTTCCAACGTAAAACATAAATCCTTAAAATAGTAGCAGGCTATTAGACCTTGCGGAGCTGTTCACCTTTCAAGTATCTTGGCTAACTTCGAAAGGTGGAGAGGTTTGTCTGTAAACAGTAGACAGTGAATTGGCATGGTGGCTCTGGCTTCACTTGGCTGTTTGGAAAGGACAGTGTTGGAGAAACATCATGGCCTAGTACTAGAGAGCTTGCTGGCCTTGGAGTCAGCAAGGACTGGGTTCCAATCCCACTTCTGACTCTTACGAGTTGTGAGACTGTGAGTGAGTCTTTCTACCTCTGACCCTTGGTTTTTTCACTTATAAGTTTCAATTCAATTCAGCATACATTTGCCAAACCATCTATTCCTCAGGGAGTTTACAATCTACTGGGGGAAAACAGCTTGTATTCAGATAAGTAAAGCAAAATCCATCCATAGTAAGGGATGGGGTGGGGGGGAGCAAGGATTAGAGAAGGAAGTGGCAAACCACTATCTTTGCCAAAAAAAATCAAACAACCAAACCCCCAAAACCAACCCAAATGGGGTCATGAAAAGTCAGACACACTGAAAAATGACCGAACAACAAAACCCCTTTCTATTCAGGAAATGACAGGTAATCCATTGTATTGAGACTCCTTGAAGGCAGGGACTGTCTTTTGCTTCTTTTGGTATCCCTAGCTAGCGCCTAGCACAGTGGCTAGCACACAGTAGGTGATTAGTACTTCTTTACTGAATTGAATTATTGAAGGTAAAAGGCATCTTGTTTCCAAGGCCCTAGCCTAACCAAAAGAGAAGAGTCTGCATGGGCCTAGTGGAAAGAGTATTAGACCTAAAGTCTGGAGTTGTAAGGCAAATCTCAGAATACTGGAATGTTTGAGCTGGAAGAAGCCTTAAAGATCACCTAATCTAACCCCCTTATTTGACAAAGGTAGAAACTGAGGCTCAGAGAGGGAATGGGAGTTACGTAAGGCCATATAAGAAGGCAGCAACAAAGCTAGGACTTGACCCCGAGAATTCTGACTCCCAATCCAATACTCTTTCCACTATATCCTGACCTCCCCCCTCCCCAGACCTCAGTTTCTAGAGAATTTGGCAAGATGATTTTAAGATCTACTCTAGCTTAAGCAATCTATGAAACTTGTAGCATTTAAGAGAGTCATGAAATGTTCTGGATGATCGGAATTGATATAAATGAATGAATAACAGAACCCTGACAAGAAGAGAAGTTAGAACCTACTGTGCCATGTGTGACCTCAGTAGATTCTTTATCTTATTGGCTGATTCTGGCATCCTGTCCAAATAGCAAGAAGGACCCCTAGCTGTTCATTTATACCTGTTCCCCCCAAAAATTGAACAAGACACTAACCTGTGCCTTCAGCACCAAAAAGATATCCTGAACAGCAAATGATCAGGAGGATTGTTAAGTCAGTCATGTTCAGACAGGAGAACGCCACCTCTGCTTGTTGATTGTGCAAGTAGAGAAGCTGAAAGATGGTTCCAAAGTACAGATGAAGATGTATTTGCTTCTGGTAAATAGTTAAAACTGCTGGACCCTGGGATTTGGCCCCTAGCCTGTCAGGGTGGAGGGGGAAGGATGACCAGTGGCCATCTTGGACTCAATGACTTTGCCGCTATTCTGGGGAACACCAAGGGAATGTGGGGATCGTAGAGCTGAGGAAGAAGCATCATGGATTATGAGCCTCTGTGTTCTTACAGGTTTCCCCTCTTAAGCCTCCCACAGCTTCTAGCTAATCATCAGGCCAGAGGAATGATCCAGAAGCCACATTGTAGTGCCTGTAATTTCACCATTAGTGGCTCATTGTTTGTGCTCAGTTCCTCTACTTGTAAAGGCTCCCACATTTGACATAATTTTCATGTGTCAAGTACTTTTTTTTTCTTTAAACAGTTTTTTATTTTTTCTCTAATTACATATCAAGAAAATTTTGAGCTTTCATTTTTACAAGACTCTGAGTTCTGAATTTTTCTTCCTCTCTCTCTCCTCTCCATTCCCCTCTTCTGAAAATGGTAAACATTTTGATATGGTTTATACATGTGCTGTCATGTAAAACATATTTCCATATTCATCACAGTTGTGGAAGAAGAAACAGATCAAAAGGAAAAAACACAAGAAAGAATAAAGTGAAACAAATCGAGTACTTTCCTATCCATTATCTGCCTGCATCTCACCACTCTCCTGTGAGGTAAGTTAGGTTGCCCACACGTTATTTTATCCAACCACCTCTCTTTATTCAAGGGGGAATGAAGGCCTGAAACAGCAAAAGCCTTGCTCAATATCACACAGCTAGTCAGTGGCAGAGCCAGCTTTCTGGACTCCCAGCCTAGTATGCTAGTCTACCATAACCAAAGCCTTCCAGAGATGACTATCCCCATCTGACAGATGAGGAGATTGAGGCTCAGGAAAGTTAAAGTTGCCCAGGGTCAAATAGCTGGTGGATGTCACTCTGATGGGGCAGTGTGATGAAAACCTCAGTTTCTCTGCTCCCCACACCCATAATTTTCTTTATAATCTAAACATATGACCTTAGAAAGTCCCTTCTAGCTTTAAATGACTGTGACAAAGTGGAGATTTGGACTCTGAGGACCTGGGTTCAGATTTCACTTTGACTCTACCTGTGTGACCTTGGTCAAATCATTTCAACTTGGGGCCTCAATTTCTTTCTCTGTCAGATGTGGGTATTTGGATTAGAAGACCTTTAAAGTATCTTCTTTCAACTTCTAAATCTGGAATCCTGTGATAGTCAGTGAGTGATTAGGTGCTTTAGTGGATCAATGGTCTCCTCACTGAGGGGAACAGCTTCAAGTGATGCTGAGCCCCCTGGACTATAGTGATCAGATCCAGGGCTCCTTCAGTGGCAGCCATGCGGGGGGGGGCAGGAAATGCCGGGGTCCCATCTCTAATCCACACTGGTTCACTGTTGTATTTGCTCACTGATTGAAGCTGGGCCAACTGAGCTGTTTCTCAAGGACACCGAGTGATACCCCATGTTACCCTGCCTCCAAGTCAAGCAGAAGAGTTTGCTGATAAAGGCCAATGCACCTGAAGAGATGGAAGAGAGGATAGAGGGTGCCAACACAAACAGCACAAATAAGATATGACTCGAATTTGTTTAATAGCACTTTGAAATCGACAGAACATTTTCTGACCTCTTCTGGAGGATTGGCCACTATGTCTGCCCCACCCCTTCCCATACAGATCAAGTGGCCAGCATTTATTAAGTACCTACTATGTGCTGGGAATATAAAATGAAAACAATCCTTGCCCTTAAGGATCTTGTAATCTAGCCAGGGAGACAACATGTGTGTGTGTGTGTGTGTGTGTGTGTGTGTGTGTGTGTGTTTGTATACATCTCTCTCTATATACACATGTGGCACAATGGATAGAGTGCTGGACCTGGAGTCATCTTCATGAGTTCAAATCTGGCCTCAGACCCTTACTAACTGTGACCCTGGGCCAGGCACTTAACCCTGTTTGCCTCAGTTTCCTCATCTGTAAAATGAGCTGGAGAAGGAAAGGGCAAACCACACCAAGATCTTTGCCAAGAAAACCCCAAATGGGGTCATGAAAAGTTAAACACAACTGAAAAACGACTAAAGAACAATAATACTCATACGTGTGTGTATATATATGTGTGCAATCCATACAACAGATACAAGATAATTTGGTGGGGAGAGGCATTAGCAGCTGTGGGGATCAGGAAGGTCTCATATGGAAAATGGCTTTTCAGCTGAATCTTGAAAAATGAAGAATTTTAAGGGGTTGAAGGAGAGAAACATATTCCAGGTGTGGGCTATGGCCAATGCAAAGGCAGGGAGATGCAAGATGTGGTGTTGTGTAGGAGGGACGGTAAGAAAACTAGTTTGTCTGGAGCACCTTATATGTAGAGGGGCTATAGTGCAATAATTCTGGGAAGGTAGAGTAGGACCAAGTTGTTAAGGGATTTAATGACTAACAGAGGAGTGTGTATTTGATTGTGGAGGCAATTGGGAGCCACTGAAGTTTATTGAGAATGGGAGTTACATCATTGAATTTGAGCTTTAGGAAAATCAGTTTCGGCAGCTGTTTCAAGAAGAGATTAGAAAAGAGAGAGATTTGAAGCAGGGAGACTATTAATATTAAGGTCATAATTTGTTACATGTATCAGACATTTTCCCTAGTGGTAGTGCTGATTTTGTGCTCTTTGGTGCAGCATATGGTAGCAGCAAAGTGTAATAGAAATAACACTGACTTCAAGTTTCTAGTTTGGTTCTAGCTGTATCGCCTAGGGCAAGTTATTTCCTCATCAACAAAATGTGGTTGGAAGATGAAGTATCTCTCATAATATTTAGAGCTGGAAGGGGGCTTTGGAGTTCAACCACTGTGACCCCCTCATTTTGCAGAGACTGAAACTAAGACCAAGGGGGGTAAAGGAGCTTCCCTAAGATCATGAGCTGGGATTTGAACTCATGTCCTTAGTCTCAGAATTCAATGAGCTTTTTGGTAACTGCTTCCCTTCCCTCTCTCTGTCTCTGTCTCTGTCTCTGTCTGTCTGTCTGTCTGTCTCTCTCTCTCTCTCTCACACACACACACACACACACACACACACACTGCATCTTAATAGATGTTTTTCTAAGATTACTTTCTTGTCCTCAGTGACTATCACACTAAGAATTAGCACAAAAAAGACCAAATGCAAATATGACAGTTGACTAGTGTGACTAGGTACCTTAGTGACCCCACAACTTCATGGGGGAGGACTCTTTCTTTTTTTTCTTTAAATTTTATTTATTTACTTTGCTTTTTGGAGGGGGGAAGGCAGGGCATTTGGGGTTAAGTGACTTGCCCAAGGTTACATGGCTAGTAAGTATTAAGTGTGTGAGGATGGATTTGAACTCAGGTCCTCCTGACTCCAGGGCTGGTACTCTATTCACTCTATTTACTGAGCCACCAAGCCACCCCAAAAGGACTCTTTCTGTGGGTGAAACACACATCTTGGTCATCTAATCTTGCATGTCTCTTGTCCATCCTAGAAATCCTCTATAAAGTATTTGCAATTTTTTTTCTTTCTGGAAGCTATAGTAATAGAGAATGTCCTTTCCAGGAACCCTTCTCACTGATGAAATCACAGGTTCCATTTAAAAAAGAAATATTGGGGGAAACAGGAAGATCAAAGAAGGCATAGGGCCATTGTGCTGTTCAGGGTGGATGAATCCAATAGAATACAAGTTCTTTAAGGATAAAAATTTTGTTTATTTCTGAATCCCCAGTGCCTAGTACACAGTACCTGGCATATATTCAAATAGAGCTATTCTCACTAGTGTGGATATTCTCTCCACTGATGCACATTGCAACTCTCTGTTCCTGCCTACTTTAGATGGTTCTTGACCATATCCTTCTATGAGTTTGTCACCCAGGGTCCACCCTGTGTACTGGGGTGGGGGAGATGGTCTTCTTTACTTTATTCTGACATCATGATGACATTAGTGGCGCGTAAGAGTTGTCCAATAGTTGTCTTTTGCTCTCACCACTTGGCAGGTTTATCTTTTTCAGTTTTTTTGATAACCTACTTTACATTCATTTTTCTTTATAGTTCCTTATTTGCCGTGTAGCAGCCTACTCACATTAACCATTTGTTTTTCCTTTACTCTCTGAGTGTTATTTATTTTAAGTTCTTCAGAGACTCTAGTGTTATTGAGAAAATCCAACATAGGATTCAAGTTGAAAAGGTGTTCTCCATAAATGTTAAAGATCTCTGGAAATCTTTGTGTAGATGACATTGTAGTACTGGTTGCACTGAGCAGCAAAAGATAGCAGAGCCTCCTGGCAGAAATCCACAATCATTCAAAAGAGTTTGGCCTAACCATCCATAGTGGAAAAACCAAGTGGATGAATAATGCTTCTTGTCCAACACAGTTAGATGGACAACCTATAGGGCTCATTCAGTCATGTACGTGTGTGTATCTTGTCTGTGTGTGTGTGTGTGTGTGTGTGTGTGCGTGTATGTTTGTAGGTACCTTGGACAGACATTGAAGATGGACAATGAGTTGGCCCCAAGTTAAATAGGATGGAGAGGATAATTTCAAAACTACTGTAATGACCCTAATCTTCTTCCAGAAACAAAGACCCATTTTTTTAATACCAGTATGCCTGCAAGTCATAGGATGCTATAGCCCGACACATAGTAGGTACTTAATAAATTATGATTTCATTGAATTGAAATAAATTGAATGATAACAGAAAATTAAGAGAAGTCAGAACAATTAGACTCTTAATTTGTTTTCAAACTGGAAGGAGAAATTAAAAGAGTCACAATACCTCAGAGTTAGAAGAGAAATCAGAGGTCATTTAATCCAAACCACACCTAATAGAAGATCATCCAGACTCTGCTTGAAGACCTTTAGTGACGGGGAACCCACTGACCTCCTGAGGCAGCCCATCTTACTTTGACACAACTGTAGTGGCTCAGAAGTTCGTTTTTCCCATTGGGCATTAAGCCTAAATCTGCCTTTCTTCAACTTCCAGTCACTGTTCCTTGTTCTTTCCTCTGGCCCAGGAATGGGAAACCTGCAGCCTCAAAGCCACATGTGGCCCTCTAGGTCCTCAAGTGCAGAGCACTTTTGGATTCAGTGGAAGGGCTGCACTTGAGGACCTAGAGGGTGAATGTGACCTTGAGGTCACAGGTTCCTCACTCATGCACTGGGCCAAACAGGATTAGTCTATTCCTTCTTCCTCAGGAAAGCTCCTCAAATACTTGAATAAGGCTACCATGTTCTTCCTAAGCCTTCTTTTCTACAGAGTTAATATCCCTGGATCCTTCAGAGCCAAGAGTAATGGATGAAAGCTGCAGAATTAGGCTTGAAATCTGGAGGGATCTCCTCACAGTTATAGCTGAGAGCTCCCCATCATTGGAGATGGTCACAGAAAGGTTGGATGGGTGCTTGTCTGAGATATTATAGAAGGGATTCTTGCTCAGATGCCCTCTGATGGGTCTTTTTGATTCTGTGGTTTTTATGAACCCCAAAATAGAAATTCTATTTTTGTGTACTGTAGCCACATCTTTTCTTGAACAAAGAGGGTGGTATTTGTAGTGAAGCCATTTTCTTTGTTCTTAGTTCAGCCTTCTGAGGAAGGCCACCACTTTGGAGCTGCCCCTCAGGAAATTTATGTTTTATTATTACTTGCCAGCACAGAATCCACAGGTCAAGATGGAATTCCCCATGGATGCCAAGGTCTTCGACGTGCCCCTATATGTGGATGAGGTTTTATTGTTGACATAAGGAGCCAGGACCTTACAGAGCCTACTGAAAGAAACTGGTAATCACTCAAAAGAGTCTGGCCTGTCTATCCACATAAGAAACACCAAATGGTTGCAGAACATCCATTACTCACATTTCACCATACATTTGAATGAACACCATATAAAGCAGAAATTCTTCACCTGGGATCAGTGAACTTTAAAAATATATATATTTTAATATATAAACTTAAAAAATGGGAAATAACCTGTGAGCTAAAACTGTGAACTAAAAAATATATATGTTGGAAACTTTCATTATAATTGGTTTCCTTTGTAATAATTTATATTTTATTTTATGCATTTAAAATCACATTTCTGAGTAGGGGTCCATAGGCTTGGACAGACGGCCAAAGAGGTCTGGGTCACACAAAAAAGACAAGAATTCTTGCTCTAGAGCAGTGGTTCTCAACGCTCCTAATGCAGTGACCCTTTAATACTCGTATGTGGGCGTATCTGCATGTGGGTGGACCAGCCTGGAGAGGGATAGAGGAGTGATGTCTTGGTTCCTAAGACCCTCAGAAACATGTGTTTTCTGATGGTCTTAGGCGACCCCTGTGAAAGGGTCGTTTAACCCCAAAAGGGGTCGCGACCCACAGGTTGAGAACCACTGCTCTAGAGTCTGTCCAACAGTATGTATATCTGGGACAGAAAGGGCAGGACAATGAGCTAGACCCAGAGCTGAACAGGAGGAGAAAAGAAGGACACATTGCTTCCAGAAAAAATTGAAAAATACTTAATTGACCCTAAGCTTCCCATGACAGCAAAGGGCCAAGATTATGGAAATGATTCAGTTAAAAAAACATTTTTACTGATGTTGTTGTATGGCATAAACACCTCCAATACCACTGCCTCTAAAGAACTAAAGATAAGCATTATAGAGAGGGCAATGGAAAAGCACATGATGGATGTGAGCAGGCCACAACTTGGAACTAGTGAGGAACTGGGAGTAAAGTATATTAGAAAGACAAGATGGCTGGGTCACTTGGTAAAAATGAGGGGTGACATGGTAGCCAAAGTGCAGGGCTGATGATGCAGTCAGCAGAAAGGAAGGAAGGCCTCCAGCCCACTGGGGAGACACCTGGGGAGACATGGACAAGTGTTGCCCAGAATAGGCAGGTATGGAGGGAACTCCTGAGTCAAAGAGCTCACGGATCCATTTGAGTTTGGGTTGAGTAACTTCTCAGAGTCCTTCTTGCAGTAAGACATACCTTGGCTGCTGGACTGGCACGCCAGCCCTGAGCTGGTGGTCGAGAAAAAGGGAATGAGTGAGTATGAAGGTGGACCTGACACCTGAATCTTGGAAAAAATAATGTGGAGAAGTAGCAAAGATACAACCAATGGGAATCATGCTGGCTTAAGATGCTGGCTTGTTTCAGGTAAGGTTCCCCGGCTGCTTAGCTTCTAGCTACCTTTTCTCTGTCCATTCACTCACTGGACAACTCTAATTAATCGGGCATTCATAGTCTAAATCTGCCTCCTCACAATAGAACAGTTAAGAACCTCCTTTGATGAAACGGCCGTTCTGGTAATATGAAAGTTCTTTGGGGCCTAAAGCTGGGAAAGATGCTTGTTTGCTGTTGTCATAAAGAAAGTATTGGCTATCTAGTTCATTTTTTTTTGAGAAGGGAAGGTAGGGCAATTGGGGCTAAGTGACTTGCCCAAGGTCATACGGCTAGTTTTTTTGTGTGTGTATGTTGTGTCTGAGACTGAATTTGAACTCAGGTCTTCCTGACTCTAGGGCCTGTGCTCTATTCACTGCACCACCTAGCCACCGCTGTCTAGTTCATTCTTGTGTCTCTGCTGTTAGGGGAAGTCAAGGGAAATGAATAAGTATATAGTGCCTACTATGGGCCAGGTGCTGTGATAAGCACTTTTACAAATATTATCTCATTTGATCCTCACAACCCTGGGGACTAGATGCTGTTATCTCCATTTGATGGTTGAGAAAACTGAGGCAAATAGAGGTTGAGTGGCTTGCCCAGAATTACATAGCTTGTGTCTAAGGCCGTATTTGAACTTAGGTCTTCCTTACTCTGGGCCCAGTGCTCTATCCACCGCACCACCAGTTGCCCCATATTTTTCTCCAATGTCTATATTTGGAGAAAACAAGATCTGTAACCAGTGTGGAGCACCTGGGGCATTACTGCCACCTGTACCATTCTGTGTCCTCTATAGCAGTGATCTCCTGGTATCTTGGGGTCTCTCCCCCTTCCTAATCCCTATAAAACTGAATTTATCTTAAAAAAGAAGATTTGAGGGCATATTTTCTGACATTTTCTCTGGGCACATTTTGTGCTGCATGCCCTGGGCAGAAAGATCACAGGTACTGCTCTGTTCAAAATGGTCTGTTTTGATATCACAATGTATTTTCCTCCAGTAGACACGGCCTCAATGAAGATTTATTGAAATAGTTGTCAGGTGAACAAAATAGAGAACCAGCTCCAAATTCCTATAACGGCATCCCTTTGTCTTCTAGAGTGTGACAGGGCCAGCTACCCACGAAATCTGGAATCTGCCAGTCTTGCCAAGAGAACCTGAACCTTTGCCTTGCTGCCCCCTGCAGGTCTTTATTCATGCTAAGATTTCAGGGTGGCTGTTGTGTACACAAGCTGTATATGTCCCCTTAAGAAGTTCTCAGGCATCGTTTGTGACCCCATCAGATCAGAGCTTTAGAGCCAAAAAGGATCTTGGCAGTCACCAGGTCCAAACCTTTCATTTTGCATAAGATGAGACTGAGGACCAGAGAGGTGAAGGGACTTGCTTGAAATCAGTTGTTTTTCAGTCATGTCTGACTCTTGGGGACCCCATTTGGGGTTTTCTTGGCAGAGATACTGGCATGGTTTTGCCATTTCCTCCTCCAGCTCATTTTACAGATGAGGAAACTGAGGCAAACAGAATGAAGTGACCTGCCCACGGTCACACAGCTAGGAAGTCTGAGGCTAGATGTGATCTCACAAAGATGAGTCTTCCTCACCCCAGACCTGACCCAGACCCATTGACTGTACCATCCAGAGATGGTAAATAAAAGAGCACAGAACTGAACCCAGGTACTTTGGCTCCAGATTCAGGATTCAGTGTTCCTCTGCCACCCCCTCACCACTGTACCATACTGCCATTCTCCACAAGTTGTTTTTAGAATTATGTGGCAGTGGTACAGTACTGTATTAAATAATGCCAGAATCACATTGAGCTTGCAATCCACTAAAACCCTCAGATCTTTTAACATGAACTGCTGACTAGCCACATGCTCTATAGCTTTTACTTGTAGGATTGATTTTTTTTTATGTCAAGCATAGAATTTATCCTGATTAAATTTCATATTGTCAGACTGAGCCCACATACTTCTTGCCTCTGATGCTTACTATTTGGCAAGTGACTTGACCTCCCTCACCTGAAAAATGGGGGAGTTGGACTCAATGGCTTCTGAGGTCCATTCTAGCTCCTTTGATCCTCAGTCACTTATCTTCCCTGAACCTCAGTTTCCCTGTCAGATGAGGAGGTTGGACTAGAAGGCTTCAGGTCCTTTCCAACTCTAGACCCATGATTTCGTGAAATTAGCACAGGACCCCCTATACAGGAGGTACCACTAAAACCCTCAGATCTTTTAACATGAACTGCTGACTAGACACATGCTCTATAGCTTTTACTTGTAGGATTGATTTTTTTTTATGTCAAGCATAGAATTTATCCTGATTAAATTTCATATTGTCAGACTGAGCCCACATACTCTGTTCTCCATCCAAACTGGTCCATTATTGGTTCCTGCCTCAGTGCCTTTGTTCATAAAGTCCCTCATGCTTAGCATGTCCTCCACCCATGCCCTCAAACTCTTGAAATCTATCCATTACTCAGGATGTAGAAGAAGGAAAGCCAGAAAGAGGCATAGATAAACAGGACAGTTTTGAAAGTCACATGTTGCACTTACAGATAAAAGGAAAAGAAAGCTATATATAACAGACTCAGTTTCATATGTAATCCCTTTTTGTATTCTATTATATATATGGAAATATTAATTTTATTTAGTTTTTGTAAAATTTAGAAGAAAAAATTAGTAAAAGAGAAAAAAAGAAACTGTACCTATCTTTTAAGGCTCAACTTAAATACCACGAGCACCACAAAGCCTTCTCTGATGTCATTAGTAACAGCTTTCCTCTTCACGCAGCCTTTGGTTGGTACCACTTTCATATACTTAATCACAATCGCTATATAGCTGAGAATCATGTACCTCCAGAGCCTCTGAAGAATAAAAAACTGTGGCTTAGCCAAAATACAGTGGAAAGATGTATGGTGACTGTAAGGAAGGAGGCCATAGCATAGCTCATGTATAACATATTCCAACAATGATTTGTGTAGAAGTAATGATATAGAGGAAATAATTCAGGAAATGTACAATTGGAGAAGGACATGGAGGTCATAGATGTAGAGTAAGAGGTAACTGATGGCTAACCCTGGGAATTACACTGACAACCATGGAATGTTGAGTGTTGGACATTTTTTCAAATCTGTTATGCTTTTATTAATGGAATCTGGGCTACTCAAGGGAGATGAAGCCTCATGGGCTTGTAGGTGATAGAGAATTTGCTCAGGTTGTGTCCATTCCTCTTGGTCTTACTTTCCACACAGCTCAAGGTCTTGTTTTTGTCAGTCCTCCTCCCCCATGCTCCCCACCACCTCTAGAAAGATAATTCTGTCCAGGAGGGGTTCTTCATTTCCCTTGGGCTTCTCTATGGCAATGATAGTCAGATGGATGTCTCCTTCATGGCTTTGCTCAGGTGTTCCAGGGTTGACGCCATTGTTATCAACTGCCATCAGCTACAGTAGCTGCTCATAGGAGCTGTCCAGTGACTGAGCCAGATAACAGGACAGTAAATGAATTTCCTGAAGACCCTTGTCTACTGTGGCTCCATTTTCACCATATTGGCTGCTCTTTGGGAAAACATGCTAATGAAATTTTAAAAAATACCTAGAAGAAGGTGTACAGAGTAATAGGTACGTTCTCTATGGAGGATTTAAGGGAAATCATAGACAGACAGGAGTAATACAAGATAGGAACAGGTTGCAATCTGCACCCATAGAGTACTTAACATAGTGCTCAGCACATAGTAGGTACTTCATAAAAGTTTCGTTGATTGGAAGGAAACCTGATGAGATCCAGATTCCATTAATGCATTGAAGTCATCTTTATATGTGCCTTAGCTCTTTATTAGAATTTGAACTCTATAAGTGCAGGTTCCTATCTAATCTAAACTTTGAATCATCCTTTCCTGATGCCTCAGCAGGGAAGCAGTATAGTAGAGTCAGAGGAACTGGGTTCAAATCTTGCCTCTGATGCTTACTATTTGGCAAGTGACTTGACCTCCCTCACCTGAAAAATGGGGGAGTTGGACTCAATGGCTTCTGAGGTCCATTCTAGCTCCTTTGATCCTCAGTCACTTATCTTCCCTGAATCTCAGTTTCCCTGTCAGATGAGGAGGTTGGACTAGAAGGCTTCAGGTCCTTTCCAACTCTAGATCCATGATTTCGTGAAATTAGCACAGGACCCCCTATACAGGAGGCACTTAATAAATGCTTGTGGAATTTAATTCACAAAAGCCTCTGCCTTGTAAAGTAGATGAAATATTCCCCAGCACAGGTTCTCTATGGCCCCCGTCAGCTCTCATGTTGTATGGTTTCATGTACAGAAATGAACAAACCTCCTGGATTTTGCAGGTTGAGAAAACAATCACTGAAAAGGAAATTGGGCCAGGCAAGTTGTTAAGGAAGAAATGGTGTTAAACTTGTCTTCATAGAGTCAGCTCAGCCAGGCACAAAATGAAACATGCACTTGTGACACCCATTGGGGAAACACAATTAGGATTGTCAGGCAGCATTCTGGTTAGCAGGAGAAACTTGTGGCCAAAGTACAAAAATGCAGAGCAGCCCTCGTTTCTCCCTGGTGTCAAATGCCACCAGTATGTCTCCCACTCTCAGGAGCCCTTACGGGTAGTCTGCTGGAAACTTTTCCTGCCTGACTCAGACAGGGGTATAGCTACTCAAGGATATCACCCTAATCTCTGGGGAATAGTCTGGGACTGCTTCCCCTCCCCTGCCCAGATCCTTTTAAAGTTCTAGGGTTCCTAATGGGAAGATCTGGCAAGAACACAAAAGGTAAAGCAGAGTTGCTTCATTCCTGGCCTGGAGCCAGGAAACCTATTCTCTTCCTCCTAAAAGGCTATGAGAGAAGCAGAATGGCCCAGTGGATAGAAGATCTATTTTATATCCTGGATATGACATATTAACTTTGTGACCCTGGGCAAGTTAATCAGCCTCTTAGAGTCCTAAATAATTCTCTAACACTAGGAGTTAGAGATTCATTGCCGATCTTCATTTGTGCGGGGGGTGGGGGTGGGGGGGGGTGGGATGTTATTACAGGAAGTTCCCAAAAATGGTGAAATCAGAGGTCCAGATTCCAACTCCTGTCTCCCAACCTCTTTCCTAAAAAGAAGGAACTATGGAAGGCAGCTGTCCTCTTGCCCTCTTGTGCTGGTAGGGGACAGAATCACAATATGAACAAGGCAAGAAAAAGAATCAGAATTATGACTTGTAGAGTTGAGAGACTGTAGAATTCAGACAAAGCAGAAGCATAATCTGTCTTTTCATTCACCTAGGTTTCTGACATCAATTTCATCCCTAGCTCCTTACTCTTACTCATGGATATTCATGTATCTGAGTAGTTGTCATTGCTATCTCCATGACATCTCTTGACTTCTAGCACCTTTTCTCTACCACCTAAACAAACATTGCTTTAATCCCAGCCCTCTATTCACTGAGAAATCCTTTTGATGTCAGTTTACTGTGGATGACTGGTGAAAACAGCACATGGCCAAGGGCAGACTGTGTGAAGTAATCTAAGCTGAGAATCGAGGTCAAAGGGCTCAAGTGCCAACCTCTTGAGGGCACCTGATTGTGAGGATGAAGGCTAAAGTTGGAGCCATGCCACAGAGTATGATACTGGACTGTAACTGATACCACATATAGCACCAGAAAGCAGCTGGGACTTATTATTACTCTGTCATCATGAAAGCTTTACCTAATAACTTTGGATGTAGGGGTCAAGAAAGGACCTTACATTTAGTAAGAAACAAATTTTACCAAGATGATTACAGCCATCACCAAGAAGTGTAAGACCTGTGCCCACTGAGTACAAAGAAAAGTGTTACTGACTTGTGCCACATATTTGGATAGTATTAGCACCAGCAAAACATTAGAATTTGTCTGCATTGACTTTTTAATCTTTGGAAGGAGTTCTCAAGAACACAAGTTACACATTGGTCATGACTGATCACTTAGCAATGTATGCATGAGCATAACCGACCAGAAACCAGAAAGCATCCATAGTTCCTAAAATATTGAGAATTGGAAGGCTAGGTGGCACAGTGAATGGAACAACGGCCCTGGAGTCAGGAGGACCTGAGTTCAAATTTGGCCTCAGACACTTAACACAAAACTAGCCATGTGACCTTGGGCAAGTGACTTAGCCCCAATTGCCTTACCTTTCCCCCCTCCAAACAACAACAACAAAAAATATTGAGAATAAGTATTTTTTAGTATATGGACTTCCTGCTGGGACCCATTTGGAGCAAAGCAGAGACACTGAAAGCATACAGCTGAAAGAAATGTTAGCTTTGGCTGGTATTAAGAAGTCTAGAACGATGCCTTACCACCCTCAAGGGGGACCCAAGATCTGAACATTTCAACCATTCATTGACAAGCATGTTAGGTAGACTGAGATCAGAACAAAATCACAGTGAAGCCAACATGTGGCATTCCTAGTTATGCATGCCACACCACCAGGAACATGTCACTAACTTTACATGCCACTTGCTAATGTTTGGGCATGATGCAAGCCTACTGATTAATTTCTGTTTTGAAGTTCTGGAAGGGCGAGAAATGACAGCTAACCCAACCATTACATTTCATGGCTGAGAGGTAAGCTGAGGTAAGCTTACCATCTAGTTCCAGCTTCAGTTCAGAAGAACTTTGAAAGAAATGCACAATAATATGATACCTGAATTTGTTGTCAGGACTTGTAATTAAGAGACAGAATTCTGGTGAGAAATCTTGATATTCATGGGACACACGCATTAGCAGACTGATGGAAAGTTATTCAATGTTTAGTAGTGGAGACACTGGGTAACGTACCTTTTTACAAAGTAATCTTGGAGACAGGTAGAGTTTTTGCAAGTACAATCCACTGCAGTCACTATTGCCAGTAGGCGAGTCAGTCGGACTTGAAGATGAGCAAATTGAGACTAATAGACTGAGACCAGGAAGCCACCTGGATGAGGTCAGCCTGAACCAGAGAGAGTACCTCAGAAAGAGATATTTTAGATACAGGAGACTTTGTGTATTGGACATCAAGAATGAATGACACCGAAAAGCAGCCTAAGCCCTCTGCAAACTCAGGTTAAGAAAGGAAGAACTACAGTTCTGATAATCAGGATCAGTTAATATACATAACCCGGATAAGGGGTAGATTGTTCAGTAAGTGACAGAAGAGCAAAGGCTATCCAACGAGTGACTAGAGTCTAGACTAGCCTAGAGTCCTTTTATGAAGGGGATTTGTTCTGTGAAACTCAGATTCAGTCAAAATTTGTACCTGAGGACCTAGAGGGCCACATGTGGCCTTGAGGACCCAGCTTCCTCCCTCCTGGATTAGAGTAACTTTTGATATCTTAGGTGAAACTAGGGAAAGTTACACATGCAGCTAGATAATTATGCTAGTGTTTACCCACTTACTGTGTTCCTTTCATGTAATTATTTGTGTTCATTAATCCACATGTTAATTGATTTTTAATTGTTCTTATGTTATTTTTCTTTCTTATGCATATTTGTAGGCCACTAGGTGGCACTGCAGTGGACAGAGCCTTGGGTCTGGAGTCAAAAAGAAAACACTCCTCCTCCTGAGTTGAGATTTGACCTTAGACACTTAATAGCTGTGTGACCCTGGACAAGTCACAATAGGATTTTCCTATTTGCCTCAGTTTCCTTATCTGGAAAATGCACTGGAGAAGGAAATGGTGAATCACTCCAGTACCTTTGCTAAGAAAACCCAAATGAAGAGATTGACATGAAACAACTGAACAACATTCATGTATTATGTGATTTTTTAAACTGTGCTTAGTTTGTTGTTAGCTATACCCAGTTATATAGCTGTATACCTCTTTTAATCTGGCTATTTTGCATCTCCTACCGATGTTATTAGGTGACTGCAACAGTTATTCCATTAAGACTTGGACTAATTGCCTTGGTGGTGGGGTGGGAGTGGGGTATAAATCACTAAAGGCCCTAGAGATTGAATTTCTTCCCAGTTCAGGAAGAGAGAAAGCTATCTTGAGATAGGAACTGGAGGTTGGAGTTTTTCCTACTACAGTAAGAGTTTACATTTTCTGGAGAAGGAAGACTTAATTACTAGATATGATCATAAACTGTAGCATACAAACCTTTCCTGAGACTCTTTTGTACAAAGCACTCAGCAGAATGTAGAACCTTCCCATATCAGTAAAGAATTATCCAAGATTTAGGACAATGGATTTTACTAAATACATTCTGGCAGATTTTTTGAGGACAGCATATGTTAAAGCTTGGGACAGAGTAAAGAGCTTCATTGATTATCCCAGCCACTTAAAAGTGATTACCTTTGCTAGATTAGACTACTTCTTGGCTAAGACCACTTCTTGTTGGAATCACTCAATCAGAACTGAGGGTGAACAGGACTGTATACTCCCTTGAATCATTCAAAATCATTGTTGGAGAGATTTGATTATGCCCTAAGGAAGTGGAGAGGAAGGAGTTATCTCAGAACCAAATAGAGATTCTGCATGTCTGGAAATAGAGTCAAAGGAGTGGGGTTGTACAGAGTTCATATAAGAAGCAGTACCTTTGAGGCAACCAGGGCCAGGAGAAAGAGATTATTGGACTGAGCTGAGTGGGAGAGGGGAAATATTGAGGAGAACCATCAACTCTACCGAAATCTTAGAGCAGAAGACCCAGGCTAATGCCACCCGTTGACCCACATACTTAAGAACAAATAGAAGTTTTGAGAAAGGTTGACTATTTCCTCCACTTCCTCTCTAGTATCTGTCTATCTACAGACACAATAAATAATTTGCTGTTTTACCCAAACATTTCTAGTAACCTGAACTTTGTTTTCACCACAAAGAGGTCAGAAGTGAACTAGAACTAGATATAAATGTAAATTTTGGCCAACCTTTGCCTAAATGTTAGGAATCATCATAACTGGGGCCTCAGCATTTGTAACTGAACTCATAATTTTTCTCTTAAAATAAACTCTCTAAAGCCATAGGGGAAAGAAACCATATGAATCTTAGCTGCCATTATATTCCTACTAGGCTTAAAACAAGCTAATTATTATGGTGGTTTGTTATTTATATACATGTTTTCTCTCCTCCCCCCCCCACTAGAATGTGAGCTCCATGATGATGGTGTCAGGTTCATTTTTGTTTCTATGTTTCCAGTACTTAGCATGGTGCCTAGCACACAGTAGGCACTTAAGAAATGCTTTTTATTGTTGTCCAGTCCTGCAACCTGTGGACCTAAAATCACTTATTATTCTGGGATATTAGTGCTAGAAAGGGCCTGAGAGATCATTTACTTCAATCCTGTTTTATGGATGAGGAAACTGAGGCTGAGAAAAAAAATGAAATTATTTGCTCAAGATCATATACTGAATTAATGGCAGAGCCAGAATGAAAACTCAAGTCTCCTGACTTCCAATGCTTCCCTTGACACTGTGTTGCTGATATTTGTCTTCTAAGTGTAGAAAACTTTCCACAGCGGTACTTTCACATTTCTGCTGGAGAGATATGTTAAGATATACTCACCGTATTTATGAATTCAGTCTGGTGGATGTAATGACCATCATTCATTCTTATGATCTCGTATTAGAACTTGCAGACAGGCAAAGCAACAAGGGGAAAATCACACAGAATAGCATTATCGACTACGCCTGGATAAAAAGAAGCTCACAGGCCATCCTTCTCACCAACCCAGATAATTAGATCTTTGATGCATGGTTTTGTAGAAAAGGGTTGTGTCTCAGCATACATTTTGGGCTTTTGCAAAAGCAGTCCAGGCCCACCACTGCTTTATTCTAGAAATATCAGCCTGGGCTACAGGATCTGGTAGATTGTGATGACTCTGACCATCGAATGTCCTGACGCAAAGTAGATATATTAGATTTGTACTTGGGTGAGTTTTAGAAGGCACATTTGAGGACAAATCCATTGGTGAGTCTGAGCCTCTTGAATTATGATCCTTGGAATAAGTTCCTTGTTGCCTCTAAAGGGAGTAAGTATGCCATAGCAACTTGCCTGGAAAAAGAAACTTGGAGTGATGCGATGTGGAAATGAATAGTTTATTTTCTTTGGGGGCCAAACTTGCTATATGTCAACAGTATTGGCTGTCATAGGAGATGGAGAGCCAAAGCACTTTTCTCACAGGGTTCTTGGGAGGAAAGTACTTTAGAATAATGAGTTCTTATTCTCTCCAATAAAGTTCTCCTTTAGTGCTTTATCATGGCCTAGACTTTCAAACGCTCCAGCAATGGGCACTATCCAGCTGGAAAAGCTTTGCATGTGAGCCAGCCCACAGAACATGTGTTTGACATCTGGACACTGGCCAGTCTAACTTCGGGGAGTCTCAGCTCCAGCTTGACTGTAGGGTGATTTAGCTGAAGGAAATCTAGTAGAATGTAAGCCCTCCGAGGGCAAGGGCTGTTTCATTTTTGTCTCTGGATCTTCAGGGTCTAGCTCAGTGACTAGAATGGATATATGCTTAATAAATGTTTGTTGAATGCTTAGTCCCAGAAGACCTAAATTGAACTATTATTATTATCCAAAGGGAAAGTAATTTTCCCCCAGTATTATGGGCAATGTGTTATAAAAAGAATAATTGTAGTGGCAAGAGTGCTGGAGCAAGTCAGGAGACCAGGGTTCAAATAAAGATTTTAACACTTTTCAGTTTTGTGACCTTGAGTGACTCATTTCACATTTGTGAGCCTTGGTTTACTCTGTAAAATGGGCTTGATATCAATTGAACTACCTGCTCTCCTTGGGTGTTGTGAATATGATGGAGATGTGGCAGCAAGTAAGAAAATTCAGTCTTCCCAGCACTGTCTCCTTGCTACTTCTGGGTCTGTCTTGGAGCCCAGGTTCCATTTATTCCTCACTGGCTCTTTGGCCCCACCCACTGGCATGTCCCTTCTCTCAAATCTAGCTCTTGATACTGAATCTCTTAGGCTTTATTATGACATCGCCACCCAAACAGCTGAATTAGAGATAGCGTATCTATCCTATAACTATAAATATAGCTTATTTTTCTTTCCTTTAGAAGCTCTGGGCGCCACAATCGGTATTGTGATATATGACTTCATATTTACCATTTTCTTTAGGCCACACCCTTCAGGTTTTCAGTTTACCCTGAAGAAAGTTCTTTCAGGCCTGAATTCCCGCTGGGTCATAATTCCTATTTTCTCAAAATTTTAATTAGATTTGTCTGCAGAAACCTCCCTCAAACTCCACTTTTTATCTGAGAAAAGCTGTCGCTGCTAAAGATTTCTAAGAAGACAAAAGGCAGAAAAGAAAACACACGACAGGTTCTACCTCTTTGAAAAATCTCGCCAAGATTAGTTCCCTTCTTGAATGACAGAGAAGATTGTCAAGAATAGCTAAGGATCCAACGATGAGGATAAACATGATTATTAATTCATTAGTGGGCCACTGTCTTCTTCTCCACCCCTTATCTTTCCCTTTGTTGGATCTTTTTCTCTTGACTCTGAATGTCCCAAGCTTATTTTCACAAGCCAACATGTTAATTCTGTTTATCTCTGTAAGGGATCGCAACAGCATTTGTGAAGTAAAATGAAAAGCTCACTGCTGGAGGTTGGATGGATCTGCATTTTAAAAAGCAGTCAACTGAATTGTCAACAAAGACTCATCATAACTATGTCCTATGTCAATGTAGTTTCACAAGAAATTGAGATCATTAGGGCTCCAGAATTAGCCATGGCCTTACCATTTTTCCCCTCCACACTTTTCAATCACTCACTCTATATCTACTATATACACTTCAATAAACTCTGGGGATACAAAAGGGGCAAAAGACAGTCCCTTCCCTCAAGGAGCTCACAGTCCAATGGGAGAGACAGCAAGCAAACAAATCTATACCAACAAGCTTTATACAAGATCAGCAGGAAATAGTTAACAGAGGGAAGGCACTAGAATTAAGAAGGGTCAGGAAAGACTTCCTGGAGAAGATGGGATTTTAGTTGAGACTTAAAGGAAGTCAGGGAAATCAGGAGGTAGAGGTGAGGAGGGAGAGCATTCCAGGCCTGGGGACAGCCAGAGAAAATGCCAGGAGTTGAGAGCATCTAATGCAATGGTTCTCAACCTTGCTAATGCCACGACCCTTCAATGCTTGTGTGTGGGTGTATCTGCATGTGGGCAGTCAGACCCACCTGGAGATGGATAGAGGAGCGGTATCTCGGTTCCTAAGACTATCAGAAATATGTGTTTTCCTATGGTCTTAGGCAACCCCTGTGAAAGAGTCATTCGACCCCCAAAGGGGTCACGACCCACAGGTTGAGAATCACTGATCTATTATGTTGAGCAACAAAGAAGGCCAATTTCACTGGATCAAACTGTATGTGGCAAGAGGTAAGGTGTAAGAAGACTGGGGAGATAGGAGGGGGTTAGGTTATAAAGGCCTATGAATGCCAAACAGACCATTTTGTATTTGCTCCTGGAGGCCAGGATCCTAGATCCTTGGAGCCAATAGAATTTTTTGAGTAGGAGAGAGTGACATGGTCAGACCTGCCAGCTTGCG
The DNA here is from genome assembly GCA_028627135.1 of Pseudochirops cupreus. Taxonomy (NCBI): domain Eukaryota; kingdom Metazoa; phylum Chordata; class Mammalia; order Diprotodontia; family Pseudocheiridae; genus Pseudochirops; species Pseudochirops cupreus. The sequence goes on along the minus strand of CM053582.1, from coordinate 29,035,541 downwards.
GAAAATCACTTTGGTGACTGAATGGAGGCTGGATTGGAGTGGGGAAAGAGTAGAGGCAGGCAGACCCACCAGCAGCTATTGGAATAGTCCAAGTGTGAGGTGATGAGGGCCTGCATCA